>CM062812.1:352828968-353210382 GCA_031772625.1 Pinus tabuliformis
ACCAAAACGACAAATCGATTTATGCAACTTTTCGACGAAGGATTGTAAATGATGGACGGATATATAAAAACATTTACTAATCCTAATCAATGGAGGCTAGTCTATGTAATGCAAATAGGCTTCAACAATGAGCTATTGTACATAAGCAGCGAAAACGATTAAACAGAGCTGAAAACAAGGCCAAAAACCCAAATTTGAAGGAGAGAAATAGGATTACTCAGTCATCGCACCTGTGCTTCACAAAAACCGGGATGCATCTCACCTGCTACACTCAGGAAGTGAAATGCATACTAGCTTCCAGTTACAGATAGTGGAATGGGCCAGGGAGTGCAACTGAGATGCGTTTTGGCTCAATTTTGCAGCTAATTTTAGTGAGTTAAGCTGAGCTATTATGAGCAGTAAAGAGTAAAGTACAAGGGTATGATCTTGGGAGGTTATTGAGCTACCAATAGGGCATCTAGAATGCTTGTAATTCAGATGTTTAAATCATAAACTAAACTGATGATCCATCCATTCTCGCTCATCGCACCCCACGGAAGTCCTCTTCAGTATGCATCGTACCAGGCTAGTGTAGGAGTCAGTGTGCATCGCACCCTGATAGTGGAGCAGTCAATATGGTCCTGTTTTGGCTAGTTCTTAGTGGTTTTTCAAGTGGAACTTTTGGGGAATGATGTAATCAGTTGACAATGATCCTTTAGGGTATGAAACAACACTTTTAGGGGTTAAAGAGCCCTTTGTTTATCGACATATGAGATTGGGGTTGCAGTGCCCAAATATGTCTATAACAAGGAGGAAGATTGTTCTTGCCTAAAACACAACAATGATGTTAAGTCAAACATCATATGGTTTTGAAAGTGAGAACCATTGTCTATAATGATCATGTGGAGCACACCAAAACAACAGATCACCTAATTGAATAGGAATAATTTCGTGGTTTCTCTATCAACTTGGAAAGTGGGAATGGCTTCATACCATTTTATAAACTAGTCCACATTGACAATAGTGTAGTTGTGTCAATCAAAGGAAGTGGGGTTTCATGTGACGAAGTCAATTCCCCATTTGGAAAAGTGGATGACAGAGATAACTAGGTGTAGGGGGGCTGGGGGTGCACACCTTTTCTTTGTAAATATTTGAAAAGGGTGACATTGTTGGATTGCCTTGATACAATATTTAAATAAGGCCGGCCAGTAGTATCCTACACCTAAAATTTTCTGGGTAGTAGCCATGCTAGAAATATGACCACTACATGTCCCAACATGGCAGTCATTTGAAATGTCTTTCACCTCTTCGTGAGGGAGGCAATGTCGAAGAACTGTATCAGTGTCATGACAATATAAAGTATCATTCAACACTAAATCACGTCGAGCTTGGTGGTGGATGCGATGATGATCACTTGATGATAGTTGAGGATGGAATCATTGTGCTTGGATGTAGACAAGAATGTCACCATAGTAAGGGCTAGTTTAGTTGATCATGTGGACAAACTCATCTAGAAGATGATCATGGGCTATCTAATTTCGATCGACTATGGGAAGATCTAATAATAATTCTGCAAAGAGTAAGGATTTTTTCGCCTTGGCAATGGTGAAAGCCAAATCAAATTACTGGAGGATAACAATCCATTTGGAATATTTTCGTCTGATGACTTGACTAGACAAAACATGCCTCATGGGATTCTCCAAAGTGATGAAGGTAGTTTGTCGCAGTAGTATATGGCATTGCAAGCGATTGACAACAAAGACAACTGCCAAGGACATATTTTCCACATGTGAATATTGGAGTTTGGGCCCATCCAAGCCTTTTGAGAGATAATATATCACATTCTCACTTAGATAATCATGGCTTTGAACCAAAATCATACCAATAGAAGATGGCGAGGCTCCCAAGTATAGGAGAAAGTCGTGCGAATTGTTGTGAGCACTAAGTAGTGTGGCAAATATAAGTGCCTCTTTCAAGGCATCAAATGATCATTGGTCTTGATCATCCCATAAGTATGGTACTCCCTTCTTCAGTAGGCACTTAAATCCTTTTGTTAAGTTGATATAGCTCATAATGGATCGTAATAAGAATTTTTCTTTCCCTTGCAATATTTGGAGTTGTAAAATGGATTGTGGGGTGAGCAACTGGGTAATTATATTTACATTATTGTAATCAACCCTAATCTTGTGTTTGGAGATAATGAAACCACGTAGGAATCCAAACTCAACAAAGAAAATGCATTTGTGGGTATTTAGACATATGTTATAGAACTTGCACCTAAGAAAAAATGCTCAAAGTTGAACTAGGTGTTGGGCTCGATTTTCAATATTGGCTGGAAGGTTTGTCAAGTTAAGATTGAACAATGTGTTTGATATCATGGAATGTGTAGCCCATGGCCCATTAAAAGGTTTCTCCAAAATTATTTAAACCGAATGGGATTTTCTATATGGAAATATTCCCCAAGGGAAAATGAAGGTGATTTTGTGTTGGTCCAAGGGTTTTATGGTGATCTCGTTATAGCATGAGAAACCATCCATAAATGAGAAGGATTCAGAACTGGCACAATTTATTATTCTCTGGTCGATGAATGGTGTTGGATAATTATTGTTTGGATAGGCAATGTTCAAATACGGGTATTCAACCCAAACCCATATGATACCTTCTTTTTTATCTATAGGAACTAGATTGGAAACCCATTCTGTTAAAGGAATGGAGTAAATGAAACCAACACATATTAATTTTTCCACCTCAGTCTTGATGGCTGCAATTTTGCTAGGGTCGACTAGTCAGAGTCTTTGGTGGATAGGCCTAACATTGTCATAAACCTTGATCTCATGCTTGAAAATAGATGGATCTATGCTGGGAATTTCCTCATAAGACCAAGCCAATACATCACCAAATTCCTTGAAAAGGGAGGTGAAGGTTGCAATTTCCTCAAGATTGTAATAGGCTCCAATCTGTATATTTTCCATAATGCCTATCTTTACTGAGATATGAATAAGAATTTCCTTTGAAATATTTCCCATGTTCCCTTCCAAATCCAAATTTTAGACAGTTGTATAACTCGAGGGAATGATATCATGTGGTTCAAAGGACATGATTTATATAGGGCTCGTGTCTGAATCAGATATCGAAACATGATGGTGAGAGTTTTCTCATGGTTACTCCTTTAAACACATGATCTCTCGAATAACCTCATCCGAAGGTAGGACTTGGTTGAGGAGATTGCTAGAGGGAGTCATTGTGGGAGAGGAGGTGGTACCGTTGGACATGACCAAAGTGATAAGAGAATTAGATGTAGATTGAATGGCTTGATAGGCCAATTCGATTGGTGACAACAACATTTTTCTTCATAAGAGTCAATGCCAGAAGTGCTGAGAGGATCTAGGGATCGGTTGGGCCATGAGGAATAGTGGAGACCATAGAAACCATATGTGGAACTGTAGGTGCAGGGAGAGGAAAGAAACCCATCAGGGAAGAACCCTTCAAAAGACCAGTACCAATACTGACATAAGAGTCAGGTATGGAACCCACTAAATGTATAGTGTTGCTAGGAAACAGGAAGTAATTTGGGGTGCAGAACAACTTCTGGTCCACTGTGACTATTCTTCCATTCAATGAAAATAAGATGATGTGAAAATGATAGATATGGTGGTAGTCATGACATAAGTCCAACTATGACCCAAAAGAAGATTATAGTTGAGCTTTTGATCCACGACTTCATTGTCCACCATTACCATTTTCCCACTCAAAGTGATGGGATAGTTGGCAAGGTAACCTTTTGGGATGAATGTATGGCCATCGAGATATTTAAAGGATTTTGATGGTGGAGAGAGGGTTGTAGAACCCAAGTTGAGCCAACATGAAGTATACATGACGTAGGTGAAAGCGCATTCGTCAATGATAGTCCTATGTACCACTCGCCATTTTGAAAAAAAAAATTCACCTGAAATGCAAGATGGTGGGAAAGTAGAGGGTTACATTTATCCATGTCAAATATTTCTAGCATGGAATCTTGATGGTCAACTACACCAATAGCCGAAAGAAAATATTTCCTTTTTGCTAGACAAGTTTGCAATACTTCAAATGCCGACATAGCTGATGGTGACTGTGCCAAATATTCTACAATATTGTAGCTATGGGCGACGTGTGCAGATGTATTATGTGTTGTGCGATGAAGTG
Organism: Pinus tabuliformis; assembly: GCA_031772625.1. Lineage (NCBI taxonomy): Eukaryota > Viridiplantae > Streptophyta > Pinopsida > Pinales > Pinaceae > Pinus > Pinus tabuliformis. The sequence continues at coordinate 352,833,130 of CM062812.1, forward strand.
ACCCTTTTTGGTGGAGAATTACAAGGTCAATGACCAAACTTTAATATGAAGATCATTCGGCAGTAGTGGGTTTGTACTCGAAGCAACATCTTGAGCATTAGCGACTAGAGATCCATAAGTTTTGACTCGTGTTTGAAGGTCAACCGTTTCAAAGGTGTAAATAGTCGGTGATCCTTCAGTAACTGAAGGATGATTTGAACCATCATTACCCCCTTGTGGGGGTTGAAGTGGGTTTGCAATAAGATGGTGTTGTTGTTGAGTAGGGAAAGGGTTGTGTTGGACCACAGGGTTCCAACTAGTGTCCTTTTGAGAAGGAAAAGCTATGCATTCATGGAGGCACTGCCAACGATGTGCCATATGGTCTTCCACATAGATTTTGGAAGGGAACTTGATAGCTTTGTCCTTTCCACTCTTAGGTGGCATAGCCGCTTTTTTCTTTGGGTTGGATTGCTTTGCCAACTGCTCTTCAGAAGGAGCAGTCTTTTTCTTATTATTCTTATTCTTACTGCTGGGTTTTTGTGTAGACTGCACATAGTTTATCATAGTGGTAGGAAGAGCATCTGATTGGGTAGCAGGATCAATGGACAACTAGGAAATCTGCCCGCTATGTTGTTTTACAACAAACCGAGAGGTAGCGCTGATAATACCATTAGCGTGCGTGCCAGGTTGCTAAGTAATGGCAGCATTAGAAATTCTTATGGCATTAGGAATTACATTGTATAATGTGCCAAACTGTGAATAAATCAAATATAAGTGTTGGGAATGACGAATGGATTGGTTTTCATTGAGCGCACCACTAAGGAAGCATCTTTGGTGATTTGGAAAAGAAGAGATTTACAAAACAAATCTGCTAATAGATAATATGGAATGGGAACTTTGACTAGCCTTTGCCTATATCTCCATTCATGAACATAATCAGAGATATGGGTGGAGGTGTCTTGGCGTAAAGTGGTAAGGAGTTCCATCCCGGTTTCATAGAGGATGGGTAGTTGAAAGTTCTTTAAAAATTTCATCACCAAGGTGCCAAAGGTATTAACTAATGTTCATGTTAAATCAATTTATGACTTGGCAACATTGCTAGTAAGGGTGCGGGGGTAGAGATAGAGCTGGGTACTATCATCCACCATGGAGTTTGATACACATCATAGATGATAGGTGGTGACATCTGTACCCAGATCATCCCCTTGTTTTCCTTCAATCTTTGGGATATCAGCAGGAATTTTGTGTGGGATTGGGGGCCAATGTATGTTATGGAAAATGGGGTCATTGGTCAGTTTGTACAGATTGGGGATGTCAAGTGTTACCAAAAAAGGCAAAGTATTTGGTATCCTCAACTCCAAACAGGGTGATGGTGAATGACTTGAGGGTCCTTACGCTCCACCCATCATATTGTTCTGAGCATTACACATAGGATTTTTAGAATAATAGTTTCCTTGAGGAACAATCATATAGTATGGATGTCCATATAGGTTGTTAGGCTAGAGGATATAAGCTTTATTTCCCCCATGATAATAATTTCCCCCTTAAATCAATTGAGGTTGACAATGGGGTGCCTAAATGGACTGAGAGAGATTGGGTTGAGGGATCCCACCAGCCACGTAGTTGGCCATCGATAGTTGAATAACATATGGAGGATTGGTGTCAATCAATGACTGACCATATTTTCCTATAAAAGGAGGAGGAACTATAATGCTCCCTACTAGTATGTACATGTTGGGAATAGTGCCCTTGACATTTGAAATTGGGGGTTTGACCTAAATAAAGGATTCCAAACAAAGGGATTACTGAGGGGACCCCTGCTAACAACACTATTTGGAGCACTACCCGAAGCTCTAGGAGCAAACACAAAAGTGGCAACAACCGATATTTACTTGGTCCCACTCATGTTGGGTGTAACTAATTTGCTTGGACTTGGCACAATTTGGATAGAGGGGTTTATGATCAGTGGTGTAGTACTGATTGTTGGCTGGGGAAGTGAGGGTGGACGAAATTTATCCACAAAAGCTCATGGCCCATTAGTCATTGATGAAATAGTGGATGTAGGTATAGTTGAAGACATCATAGGTATAGGTGCAACTTGAACCAATAGAGGTACCAAAGGGTTAATGATAGGAGGATTATAAGGAGGTACAATACCTTCAGTGAAAAAAATATTATAACAGTTGTTATAGACATTTTTGTGCCTTACAACATTGAGCATGAAATGTCCATAATCCAAGGGATCCAAAGTTCCTAAAAGAGTTGTTCCTACCCCTAAAGGAACAAGGTCAACAAATGACAGCTTCTCCCAGAAGTTCTCCACCAGAAACTGCCCAAAACTAGTCAAATCAGGATCAATTCAGAGGCTCCACTAGCTGCCTACATTGAAATGCAGAGACTACACCGGCTAGGTGCACTACAACGCAGGTGGAAGCACTACCAGGGTGCGCTGAGCGGGAAATGACAAATGGAAAGCTCATTCAACGAGGTGGAAAGACCATGGAAGCTTCCAGAATCTTCTCCAATGACACTTGCCTCAATGATTTCGACTAGTGATGAGTAAGAGGCTCTCAACCTCCAAGTGGAAGCAAGAACTGACAGAGAGAAGCCACAAGTCAAAACATAAGCTAACTCATCCTCTCTGCTTACATCTATATATGGATCTCTCACCCAGAGGTTCAGGAGCCTCGAATTTTGTACTTTGCAGAGAATTGCTGTTGGTTTCAGATTGAGATTAGTACATTGGGTGATTTATGCTTTGTTGGAGGAGAGGAAGGGATTCCTTTGCTGGGAGGTAGATGCTGGATCGGAACTCACTTGGTTTTATCTCCTCTTGGACTTTCTTATTCTATCAATAAACTATTTGAGTTTCTCCTACATGTTGTGTATCAATGATGTTTTGTTATGCTTACATGTTTAGCTTAATCTGATCTTGAGCTTTTTATGAATGTATATCTATATCTTTGTGTAGTTTCTCTCTCTTGTGATCTTGCAGGAATTCGGTGAAGTTGGGCCGATGGAGCAAGAAGCTGGGAGCTACTAAAGAGAGGAGTGATTTGGATCGACAAACTAGCGGAAGACACAGGTTAGTTACATCCTTCTTCCTCATTTAAATTTCATAAAGAAGAATACTCAATTAGTTTACCTTGTTTGTTGCTAAGGCACTATCACACCTTAGAGTGGGATAGCGGCATTCTGAATGGATACTTTTCCCAACAACAAATTGGCGACTCCGCTGGGGATGATATCTTGTTAGTTTATTTGTGTTTCTATTGTTGTTCTTCTCATAAACTCAGGAGTGCCGAATCGAAATGCATTTGCCATTTTCAAATGCAAAGTAGAGATCTGCCACTCTAGTCCACTCACTGGGCCTGTTTTTATGATCTGAACAGCTGATCCACAAGTTCTCTAACAGCCCTTTGTGATAGATCTTAGTCCTCCTTTAAATCATCCTCCTAATTGTACCTAATTGATAGCTTTTATCCGGCCAAAAACTGTACATTAAACTGCAAACCGTGACCCAGAACCCAGAAACAATTCTCGTTTCTGCTTCAGCGCAGACTCTGTGAAGAGGTTCTGCATTTCAACGCAGGTCCCATGAAGGATACATGCGCTGAAGTTCAGTTTCTCTATGCTGAGGGTGCGCTGATCAGCCTTTGCCTTGTGCAGCTGTGGTTCCCTGCTTCCTTTTGCTCAATTTTATCTCTGTTTTTTTGCAGCCTGTTATCAGTCAATGTACCTATCTGAAACCCCTTTTCTTTGCCCCAATTCCGCCTCAGTTGTATAAAGAAACTATATTTGTTCTTTGTGTATTTGTTACATCATTTGCAGTTTCCCATTACACAAGTGAACTAGTCATACTGTCGCCCTTAGATCTAGACCTGTCGTAAGTGTCGTTTTGATCTTAGGAGTAAGTTTGTTTGTTGTTCACAGTTGATTGAGCTTTTACTTTTATCGTTTGGCTTGAATTTATGCATTTCTAGTGTCGAAACAGGTAAATCATAAAGTGTCGTAATCGTCTTTTTGATTTCGAAAAAGGAACTTGTTTATGTTTTCACTTGAAATCGAATTCAAATTTGCACAATAGCTTTCTTTTTAGGCATCAATATTAAGAAAGCGAAAACAAATAAATGCATATGTGCATTTCCATTTTGACAGTTTGTATGTTGATTTAGGGAAAAGTGCATTTACAGTGTGCTCTATGCTCTTTGAGAAAAGTTTGTGTCTTCCTTTTCCCCTTGTAGCTAGGATTTTCATTGTTGAAAAGAGATAAATGCTTGCTTATCATCTTTAGATTGCATTTAGGAGTTGTATCATACATCTCGTGGTGATCCAAAAAGGCAAACTTCTAAGCAAGATCAATCTAAAATAAATTGAATGAACTTAACAACGCATTGGAACTTAACGCACAACATAGAGGTCTAGGCTAGAGACATGTTCCGGCGTCGTAAAACCTGGTCACTGGTCGCCTCACTGATGGTTGGGTGATTCCTCCTGAGAGACGATAAGTGCCAGTACGGATTGTGCTACCACGTACCGTCGAGTATATATTGGGAGACCCCTATAGGCATAAAACCTTTATCCTTAGGAAGCCGTGTCGGCCGCCCTACTGATCGCAATGCACTGAACACAGCATTCGGGAAGATTGACCGCTCGTACCTTAAAAAGTATTCTGCAGTTTTGCAAAAAGTTTGGCACACCCTCTACCTAGAAATCCAGAGCAGTTCCTTTTGGCTTTTTCAGACTCTATAACGGAAAAGGTCCATCCGAGCATTTGTCACTTCGGTCTCGTTAAAACATCGAAGGCGACTAGAGTCATCTTTAGCTTTTTCTCGACTCTTTAAAATTGAAAAAGCAAGTTGTGTCTAAGCGTCGTTAAAATTTATTTTAAATGGAACAATCACCCCTTTTTCCTGCGTTGATCTTTAGGTTGAGAAAATGGAGCCCACCAACCAAGGAATTCCCCTTGGTGGAAATCCTAGTCCCTTCTCCTCTTGGGGAGATGTTGGTGCGCCCCATATGGCCACATTGTCGCTTCCAGGACTGACAATTGGCTTGCCGGTCTGGCTCTTCTCGACCAATGTCGTTCAGAACACCACTATTCCTGAATAGTCGAATCAACAGTTAGACCAGTCCAGAGTTACCCACTAGCCTTCTACTTCCTCTAATTCTTCCTCTCCTCCTTCCTCTTCACTTGACAGAACTGGTAAAACAAAAAACCAAGTTCCTAAGGAGAAGAAGGAAAAGAAGAAGAAAGAGAAGAAGAAGAAGGAGCCAAAAGTGAGTGGGGGCAAACAAGTTTCGTCTGACAAAAGTCCACACACAACATTGACTAGGCCTAAATCGCCATGTGTCATATGCAAGGGAGACCATTTCCACAGAGATTGTCCCTGCATCCCTCAGATACTAAGGGACTGGTCTCCCCGTTTGCACAATCCAGTGGCATCAACCTCTGATAGCCATGTTGAATGCACGCCGTCAACTAGCGAAAGTGAAGTCCTTGGACAAAAAGGGAGAGCTAGATCTCCCTGTAGACTGTGTGAAGGCAATCATGCTATCCACCGTTGTCCCTTCTTAGACGAAGCAAAAAGAGTTTTGGATGATCGTCCGGTTTCACCGTTACGAGTTCCTCCTGGATATAAAAAACTCTTGCCGAGTCCTTCGTTAGTTGAGAATCCAGCTGGCCCGCTCAAGTGGTCAGCTGAAGCGCCGGTCATTGAAGATGAACCAGCTAAATCCATACCCGACGAAAGTCAAAAGGTCGAGGCGGCAGTTGACCCGGTCTTGCCTTCAGAGGATTTATCTTCGAATGATATAGTCACTGAAGAGGATAAAGATGACATCATCCAATTTCTCTTCATCAACACAGACTCTGACGAGCACGGGGGCACTCCCCCCATTCCTTTATCGCAGGAAGGAAGTTCGTCAGAGCGATACCTGGCCGTCTACTCAGTCCCACCACCAAGCAACCTAGTTGTCTCCTTCGACTAGAACCAATTAGGCAGACCCCATTTGCCAGCAAGCATACCATTCAGAATTATCGTCCAAATATACAGAATGGTCATGGCTGGCACCATCATTGATGAGGGGGCATCTGTGAGTATCCTTTCCTCTATTGCTTGGAAAGCGCTTGGTTCGCCAGCGCTTTTGCCTGAAATGAGAAATCTGACAGGCTTTGATAAAGGAACCAGTCGACCTTTAGTGATCCTCCCCAATGTGCCCATAACATTGAAAGGGAAGAACGTTCAAATGAACGTGATGGTCGTTCAAGGACCCTTGGATTATAACCTACTCCTTGGAGGAGACTATATATATTGCATGGGAGCCATCGTCTCCTCACTCTTTAGAGTAATGTGTTTTCCGCACGAAGGAAGAGTGGTCAAGCTCGTGGACCAGCTTTCATTTCCCGGATCACGCATCGCAAATAGTCAAATACCATCCCTAAATGGTCTCTTCACACAAGAAATGTCTCAACCTACGGTCCGTCCTCCCAATGAGCGCGAGTAATTCAGAGGGATATGACTGGAACCCAGGGGGCATGCGTCCTGGTCTGCTTCGGTAGGAAAACTTTGGGTATAGGGTAGGTTTCCGCGGGAGAATATGACTAGTCTATACCTCGTCCGTCTTGGAAGAGGGGTCATTCTAGAATAAGATTCTTTTGTCAAAGTTATGTGTTTGGCGCTCATTGTCACTCACCTTTGTCTATCGCGGTGGACATCGCCGAAGAAGTGTTTTGTTTGAAAGATTAATAGAACAATCTTTGGGTAACCTGAAAGAGGTAGGCCTTTCCTGGTAGAAAAAATGTTTTATCTGCAAATTGAGGGGTAACCTTGAAACTCTTATACCAGGGGGCATGCAAACCTTTTGGAGTGCAAGCAAGGGGCAGCTATTTATTTTTTAAATTTTTAGGTCCTCCCTTTAAACCTGTAGGTCTAACCCTTTAAACTCGTAGGATTAGTCGTTTTCGAACTTGCATAACGAAAACATGTGGGGCATAGCTTTGTAAGGTGCAAGCTCCATAAAAAATGGCATCTTACATGAGACATTCTTATCATATGATTGGATAATCGAGCAGTTTTAGCACATAGTTCATGCTTGTTAAAAAATAAACATAAGATCGAGCAAGTGTTTCAACCCGCGTTTAAGCTCGTTAAAAAATGAACTATCCTCTGGTAAATAACCACCATGAATGTAACATTATCAGCCATTAAAGCCTTGGTCGTGTTTGCACCGTCACCTCCACTTTTCCATTGGCCGATCATTCACCTCCATTTGATTGTTTACCCATTTTGAGGAACAGCTGTGAAGAGTGATTTCACTAGCCATCCTTGTGACACTGCCGTGATTGGAAAATTCCAACCCTTACCTGGAATCAGCTGCTAACTCGTTTTATCACTCGTTCCTCAAAAGAGGAGTCTTCTTTAAGCTCTTTTCATCTGACTCGTAAAATATGAAAAGATTTCCGAGTTTTGGCCTTCCAGCTCGTTAAAGCGACCAGAAGTGCTATCCCTCCTCTAGATTTTAATCTTTTTGGACCTGAGGGATTATTGCACAAAAAGATCGAGCGCTTGTTTTGTTCGGCTCGTTAAAACTATCAAAAAATCATCCCTTCTGTATTGTTTTATACTTTTTCGGACTTAAGGGATTAGATGACGAAAAAGGAACTTTGGAGTTATCTTTACGTACCTTTTCAGACTCTCTAAAACTGAAAAGGACCGAGTTATCTTTGTCGTTAGACTCGCTAAAAAACATTAATAGCGACAAACTTGTCTTTAGACGAGAACGAGTTTCACTATCGCTAGGCTCGTTAAAACATAGCGATGGGTTTGCCCGAAGGGAAAATTATAGAACAAGCATATGTTATCCTCCTCAAGCTTGACAAAAATAAAGAGGTACTAGTCAGCAATGACTGGGGAAAAATTTGGAAGAAACTCAAAGAACTTTATTGGTAGCAAGTCGCTCTTGAACATGACACTTCCACTCCGTGCCTGAGTCGGGTTGGGTTGTTTCATTCACCGGTCACATCGCCATGGTCTCACCATACCATCCATCTTTGGGGTAAATGCTACCAATCCATCACATAAGTGTCGCCGATATGTTCAAGAGAAGTCATCTAGAGAAGTCAACCGTGTCCCATCCACTACCATACATTATCCTTCATTCTTTTCATGACCGCCACCCTGAACCATATATCATCAGATCATTTTCACCTCCATCAAAATCATTTGCTCTGTTCCGTGTCACTGATGTGGGATACATTAAGGCCCTCCTTTGACGGATCGCTTCTTGTCGACATCAGCTCATTATCCAAGAAGTTGATCTAGGAACACCCCCTTCAGTACTTTGAAGCTTGCATGCCTCAATGGCAAGTTTCTCACTTCCGGCGACAGGTATACATCAATGACCTTCGACCGAAAGATTTTGCGTGGTGTTCGACGCCAAGTCCTTTATTCACACCACGTGAATTGTACTGCAGTACCTTGAGGGTCATTATCAATATCGGTGATTCCTCTCGCGCTTGTTAACGGTTTACATCATTGGCCAGTAATCAAGCGATGTCTTTCCATGTTCGACTTCAGAACATTTCTCACATGGATCGACTTGTACTTAGAGTGAAGATCGGACGATATTGAAGACCCCGGATCTAGTTTCATCCATCCGGGCTGCGATATATATTCAGGAAAAATAAAGACATTGACATGTACAGCATTGCAGCAGATAATCATCCTACCAAAAGGATGATGATTTCATCAAAATCATCAGTCTACCATCAGACAGTTGTCTGTCCTATGTACAGAAAAATGAATTTATAGAGCTGAGCATGGGAATGCCCGCCTCAGCTAGATCATGAAAACAGTATGAAAAATAATGTATTGTGTTGTATCTTATTACAGGTCTCCTCCCAGCATTGAATGAACTTCAGATCCTCCTAATAAAGCATTTCACCCGATAAATGGCCTCATACTTTAGGGGGCAACTGTTATAGACATTTTTGTGCCTTACAACATTGAACATGAAATGTCCATAATCCAAGGGATCCAAAGTTCCTAAAAGAGTTGTTCCTACCCCTAAAGGAACAAGGTCAACAAATGACAGCTTCTCCCAGAAGTTCTCCACCAGAAACTGCCCAAAACTAGTCAAATCAGGATCAATTCAGAGGCTCCACTAGCTGCCTACGTTGAAATGCAGAGACTACACTGGCTAGGTGCACTGCAACACAGGTGGAAGCACTACCAGGGTGCGCTGAGCGGGAAATGACAAATGGCAAGCTCATTCAACGAGGTGGAAAGACCATGGAAGCTTCCAGAATCTTCTCCAATGACACTTGCCTCAATGATTTCGACTAGTGATGAGTAAGAGGCTCTCAACCTCCAAGTGGAAGCAAGAACTGACAGAGAGAAGCCACAAGTCAAAACATAAGCTGACTCATCCTCTCTGCTTACATCTATATATGGATCTCTCACCGAGAGGTTCAGGAGGCTGGAATTTTGTACTTTGCAGAGAATTGTTGTTGGTTTCAGATTGAGATTAGTACATTGGGTGATTTATGCTTTGTTGGAGGAGAGGAAGGGATTCCTTTGCTGGGAGGTAGATACTGGATCAGAACTCACTTGGTTGTATCTCTTCTTGGACTTTGTTATTCTATCAATAAACTATTTGAGTTTCTCCTACATGCTATGTACCAATGATGTTTTGTTATGCTTACATGTTTAGCTTAATCTGATCTTGAGCTTTTTATGAATGTATATCTGTATCTTTGTGTAGTTTCTCTCTCTTGTGATCTCGCAGGAATTCGGTGAAGCTGGGCCGGTGAAGGAGCAAGAAGCTGGGAGCTACTGAAGAGAGGAGTGATTTGGATCGACAAACTAGCGGAAGACACAGGTTAGTTACGTCCTTCTTCCTCATTTACATTTCATAAAGAAGAATAATCAATTAGTTTACCTTGTTTGTTGCTAAGGCACTATCACACCTTAGAGTGGGATAGGGGCATTCCGAATGGATACTTTTCCCAACAACAACAGTATTCAGTATTGGGATGTATTGACTGATTCACTGTTAGATATTGGAGACTTATTACCTGAAGTTGGGTAATCTGGTTCACCAAGGCTTAGCAGATCCTCCATAGTCAATGGAGGAAGACCTTACTATTGCTAACATTAATGATAGTCTCAATGATAACAAATTGGCACCTAAAAAATAAAAAATACTCTAAAAAGTAAATCAACAAGCAGAGGATATGACTCTATCTAATAACCACTATTTATTGGAGATGAAACCCAAAATCACAATGAATAAAAGAGAGAGTTGGAAAAATGTATAGTTAAGATACTCTTAAGCTTCACTCGAACCTGAAATTAAGGGTCGAGTACTCTCATGAAGATGAGCACCCTTCCAAAAACTAAAGACGGAGTAGCTTCATCTGTTTAGGTATCAAGGAAGCCCACCCCAGTCACCTTCTCTTTGTCCCTAAAAATTATGGCCGCTATGGTTACCTCAAATCACAGACACTACCAAGGAGACATGGTTGTGGGAAGGATACCTAAGTCCCCGACTCAACTCTGATACCCCTAAAGGGATCCCTCATACACAAAATACCTAAAGGAGATTCAATCAAATGCGGGCTACCTTATTTCACATTCCAATGTTGTCTGATATTTAACTCCACTTTGACTAGAGTGATCCTCGATAGTATGAGTGCAGGAGGATTTCCGTTTTTTAACAACACTAGTCTCGATTTCATGTTCTTGGGTACTTAACTCACAACTGCCTAAACCAAGATCCTAGCCTAGACTAATATGTGTGTATACTCAAAAAATAGTTGCTCATTGATTTTATTTTGACATCGATTTTAAATTTACTTTGTTAATATTTTCGCAAGGGGTGTCGACGTATGGAGTTTTTGGGACTTTGAAACAAACATGCAAAAAATGCTTTCAATTTCAGTATGATGAATGAGTTTTTTTTACAAGGAGAGGATCATTTATACATCAATCGATACCATGCATCGAGTGCAGTAAAACAAGAGCACAACATGCAGACACACAATGCTCTCAAACAACTAAACCAAATAAATGCATAATCTAATCAGCTAAACAAAAGAATTATCATATCATTCATATATATATATATATATATATATATATATATATATATATATATATATATATGCATATGCATATATATATATATATATATATATAATTTTATTTATTTATTTATTTTTATTTTTTCTATTTTTTAATTTTAATTTTAATTTTTTTTTTCTAATTTTTTTTTTAAAACATAAGAAATTAAGTTATATTCATAGAAAGAAAAAAATGCTCAAGAAATAGGAAACCAAACAAAAGTGCACAACTATAGATCCTTGATTAGACTATAGGCAAGCTCCCCAACCCAGGAACTCAAAGAACTAGCTATTGGCCAAGGTTTAGCTGGCTAAAGCACTTCAAAAGAGGGCACAGGGAGTCAGTGGTTGCACTAACACTTTGTCTGCAAGCCAACGGAGAGTTATAAATCTCTGGCTACACTATTGGGGTACTTTAGGGGGGTTGAAGCTCAAAGATAAGTCTTTTGGGATCATAACAAAAGTTGAGCACAGAGAGGAGGGTGTTAAAGAGTCCTAAATAATCAGAAAGGGAACTAAGAAGTACAGGAGGGCCTAAAAGAAAGAGAGATTTAGGAACTTGGTAGAAGCAAACTAGGAACTAAGTATACTCCCCAGCGGAGTCGCCAATTCTGTGATAGGGATTAATGCATGGGTGGTTGTGGCTAGAATACCCTCAAGGATCTTCCCAGGATCCTTGGTAGACATATCAGATTTGTTGTAGCTAGCACAAAGAAACATGTACATATGCATATAAATGAAATGATATTCAAAGTAGGAGGGAAGAGATTACCTCAGATCTTGATGAATTTTTTTTGGATAACCCAATGTAGCAGAGTGGAAGACCTCTTTGCTAGCTCCTAGATCAACACTTGCATATAGAGAAGACAATAAGTAATCCTACAACATATAACCTTGATAATCAAAATAGTAATAGATAAGGATAAAAATTAACATGCATCTAAGCAACTCATAAACTATGGCATTGTATCAATACATAACTGAATCACAACATAAACACCATAGAGTATACAACACAACTACAAGTCTATAGTGATAATAGGAAAGGATGATTACAACCATCTAGCGAATCAAGCTTCCGTTACTCCTGCAACTCCTTTCTCTCTCTCTCTATTCTTAACCACTTGGTAAACCACTATGTGTCATACAATGTTTCAACAATAAGTTGGAAATCCTTCAAAATTTCAACCTCTTTCATAATTCCCCAAGCCCCCAATATATAGAATGATAGGCTAATCCTTGCCAACTCTCTCACGAGTTTCCTTTGGAAAAATCTGGGATGTTTCCTTGCTTTATTGCTCTTTGCCTTTCTGTTAGACTCTGTTAGAAATATCAATATCCTCAAACCAGTCAAAGATGGATGTTCCTTGCTTTTTAGGCTGACATATGAGTAAAATGTGGGATATTATTTACTCAACCCACTCCTTTCACCTCTAGAGCCTCACAAAAGTTGACTAATGTTGCCCATAAGGCAACAAATAGAGTTACCCTAGGGAATAACGCCCCTAGTTCATGCATACAGAGCATTATAACTCATCTTGCTAGTTCCTTGGGAGCGTTACCCTAACAAATAGGACTATGACAAAATATATTTCTCCTTTCAGATTATGAGAAGGCCATTTTCGTCTATAATATACACAGATAAAGGGAGTTCTCTTAACCTTAACCTTATCTTATTTGGTAATTATGTTGTCAACATGATTAGGATGATGCATTATTATATATGTATACATGTATGTATGTTTCTACTTGATAGGGTCTTATGTTGTTCATTTTTAAATTATTAATTTTGGCTAGATAATTTCTCCACAATGAAGCAATGAGAGTTAATTTTATTAATTTATGAAATGGATTTTGAATTAATTAATTTTTTTTCACAATTTTAAAATCTCAGTTTTTCTCTTGATTCTATTTGGTTTTGATGAGACCTAATCTTTGGGATTAAGTAAATCCATGTAAATATTGTAAATAGAAAAATAAACGGAATTGGAAGATGAAGAGACATTGGGATATGAAACCCAATAGTCTCCCTCTCCATGTATATATCTATGTTATATCTTAATGCAATGCAATAATTGCATTTAGAGTTACTCTTGTCCTCACATGGTATTAGAGCCAACCCCATTTTTATCCTTTTTTTCCTTCTAACTCCTTTACACTACAATTATTCTTTGCCATTATTCCTCTGCGCTGTATCCCTCTACATATATCCTATTGAAATAAATTGTGGTGAAGTAGTGTTGAAGGGAGATTGTTGGGTGAGAGTGGAAAATTGAGCGTTGTATTTGTGCTTGGATAAATTTGAATGCCATATGTTTGTGTGTGTTGGTAACTTCCTCTATGTTAATCCCTATTTTAAATATTGTGTATTGGGTCAAAATGGTTATATATTCTCTATGATGGAAAATGTTGTGAGAAGAGCCTAGAGCCTGTGGTACATTGAATTGACACTAGAACATAATACAAGGGTTTATTTCTATGAACTAAATGGTTTATTGAATGGAGTGTTCAATTTTCTGTGGGAATGAATGCTGGAAGTGAACCCTTGTCATGGTGGATGTTGCATGCTACTAGACTAAACATTATTGTGAAATTTGGGTTCAGACCCCAGTTTGAATGGTGTCGGCCCATTGATGTATGCTATGGAAATCCATAGGTGCTGGAAAAAATGATTTGGATACTGTGCATTGAATTTTTTTATTTGGTAGATTTGATTTTAAAGATGATCAATGTAATGGCTCTAAGACATAGAGGGTATGATGTTGTTTCATGTGTGAAGTTCATTTTATATATGCCTTGAGCTTTTAAAAGGAGGTTGTACGATCATATTAAGAGTGGTAGGAAGATGTGCTCGGCATATAAAAGGAATATATGATGTGCATATAATATGTTAAGGAGAAGCCTAACATATGATCGAAGTGCATTGAATTACATGCTATTTATGAATAGTGTATAATGTATCTAAAAAAAAAAAAAGGTTGATGATATATAAATAATGGCATAAGAATTTTTTGAGGTGTTTTTATTAATGGACATATATTATATTGCATGAAACAATATATACCAAGGTATATGTTGGAGGGTATATTTAGGAACTTACATATTTAATTGATGAATTTTTGAAGATATAGCTAGTCATCTTTATTACAAAGGAATTAAGTCTTTTTTACAATTATTGTAATTATCTTTGCCATAGTTCATATTTTATGAAGCATACACTCATCTCCATTATGGAGTAGTTCTCACTAGAAAAGAGAACTATCATGAGTGATCTTGGAAGATAGAAAAAGCCCTCATTTTCAATGAGTTGTGGAAAGGAGCTAGTGAAGGAGAAGGAGAAAATGCACCTGAAAAACCTAGTTCAAATAAGGACCTTATCATTTTAGAAAAGAAGAATAGCAAGGCATATGCCTTGATTGCATCCTTCACAAATGAAGAGGTGATTCGACATATTTTTCCATTTTCAAATGTCTTTGAAGCCGTAAAGAAGTTGAAGAAATTGTATGCCTCACACTCTCAACTTGAAGTTGTTCAATTGATGATTAAGTTGTTCAATCTTTAGTTTCAAAATGATGACCCTCTTGCCTTAGCATTAGAACTAATATCTATTATGCATGATATTAAATCCATTGGGGTTGAAATAGATATTTCTCTCATAACTTATAACAAGGCACTATATCCTACTTATTCAAATTATCATGAGTCATTTAAAACAAGTGGAAAACTTAAGGAGATTACGTTTGACTCCCCTCAGAAGAAGTATGTTGAAAGAGAGAAGGGTTTTGGGAAGAAGACAACTCATCAGTCTTTTGAAGAAGTTTTGTTCCTTGCACAAAAGGATAATAATCATGCACATGATTCTTTTAGAGGAAGGGGTGGTTGAAGAGGAAGAGGAAGGAAGAATTTTAGAGGCAGGGGGGAAAAATTTCTGAGGAGAAAGGTCTGATCTTCACTGCATATGATGAAATAGATATGGACATGATGCATCCACATGTAAGTTTCCTTGGGATATACTTGAGCAGGAAATAAATGAAGACAAGGGTAAAACACATGGTAAAGGTAAATGAAAAGCACCCAACTCTGCTCATTATATTGTGCCACATTGCAACATTGGAGTAACTCGAGACGTGTTCAATGCTTCACTTGCTTCATGAAAATATGCTTGGTTGCATGATTCAGGAGAAACTTTCCACATGAATTTTAGAAGAGATTTATTTCAAGAATTAACTCATAATTTTGATGGAGAAATATACTTTGTAAACATGCCAAATCTCAATCCATCAGGGCTTGACACAATCAGGATTAAATGTCTTGGGCTTCTGGACTTTCTTCTACATGATGTTCAATAACTCTTAGAGTTGAGGAGAAACTTGTTGTCTTAGGTCCACATACGCCAGAAAGTACACTCCATTCACATATTTGATGGGAAGGTTGAGGTCAGAGACACATCAAATCACTCACTTTTCATCACTGGGATAGAAGAAGAAAGACTTCTGAAGTTTCAAGGAACCTCTGTATGTGCACATAAATTTTCATACAATTCGCACTATGATGAAGGTACACTTCCATCAAGTATTTTATGGAATTATAAATTTGGACTCTTGAACTATGACAACCTTCATTTGTTGTAGAAAAATGGTGTTACTGGTCTACCTACAATTCCTAGGAAACTTAAGCAATGTGATGCTTGTATCATAGGAAAACATAGAAAACAATATTTTCATGATTCTCATTAAAGAGTATATAGAAAACTTGAACTCATTCATTTTGATTTATGTGGGTCAATTCATATTCCTTCTACAAGTGGTAATAAATATATGATGACATTTATTGATGACTACACCAAAATGTGTTCAGTTTATTTATTGAAGGATAAATCTGATGCTTTTGAAACATTCAAGAACTTTCATGCATGGATTGAAAATGATGCACAATCTCATATTGGATGTATTCATATTGATAATGGAAAATAATATGCATCAAATTAATTTGAAAACTATCTTCGTCAACATAGGATCAAACATCAAACATTCGTTCCTTATAATCCACAACAGAATGGAGTAACTAAAAGAATGAACTTAAAAATATTAAAGATGGTACGTTCCATGATGTTTTTCAAGAATTTTAAGGTGATGTTTTGGGCTGATGCAATTCTATGTGTTGTGTATATAAATAATAATTGACCATCTAATGCTATAAAAACAAGACTCCCTATGAAATGTGGTATGGCCACATTCCTATGGTGATACATCTTAGGGTTTTTGGTTCCACAAGTTATGCCTTGATACCAAAGGAACAAAAACACAAACTCAGTGTATGGAGTCACAAATGTATCTTCTTTGGGTACTCAAATAACTCCAAATCATACCGTCTCTATGATGAAGTGAATAAGAAGTTTATAATAACTAGAGATGTGACCTTTTTGAATCTTCCAAGACTCACAATGTTGTTGAGTGAAAGATTGATTGCTTGGATAGATTCAGACATGCAAAGTATTGTCGAGAGTTTGATAATGAGATTCCACATCTTGAAGGGAGGATCCCTATACTTGATCAATTTGTGGAATCTTCTTATGAATAATTATCTCCATGGCATGAAGCACCAACCACTAATGGCACTTTGAGTGATGTGATTGAAAAAATTGGGAGACTAAATATTTGTTCAACCCCAGATCAGTCAACTAAGCAGCGCAAGCCATCTTGGAAAGGTCCTCCAAAATGGTTAACAAAGGCACTTGAAAGTGTTGGTCCTGATGAAGTTGGAACGATATGAACAAGAAGCTTAACCAGACATAATGGAGGTGATGTAGATGAGCCGCATTCATCTATTGATGGATGTTTCTTATGATTGTGAACTAAATTTTTCTACATTTCGAACCAACTTCCTTCAAGTAAGCCACTTCCCATGATGAATGGAAGGAAGCGACACCAAAATAATATGATGCTTTGATAAAGAATGACACTTGGAAGCTGGTTGATTCTCCGTTGGAAACCAAACAAATAGGTTGGAAGTGGGTCTTCAAGAACAAGTATAAAGAAGATGGCTCATGTGACAAGCATAAATATAGACTTGTGGCAAAAGGTTTTTCACAAAATGAAGGGGTTAATTATGAGGAAACCTTTTCCCCCACAACAAAATGGGCTTCCATCTAGACACTCTTTTCCTTGGCAGCTTAGAACAGTTGGAAATTCCATAAAATGGATGTACATGACTTATTTCATGAATGGATATATAAAAGAGAATGTTTTTATGATCCAACAAGAAGAATTTGTTGTGAAGGGCTAGGAACATAAAGTATGAAAGCTTGTAAAATCCCTTTATGGCCTTAGGAAAGAACTACACGCCTGGTATGAGAAATTGATGAAGCATATTCTAAAACTCAATTTCAAACATTTTTATCTTAACGATGCAACTTAATTTTTCAAGAAATTTGAAAAAATAGTTGTATATCTTGTGGTGTATGTAGATTATATTCTGATGATAATAAGAGCTACATTGCATCCATAAATAAGGAATTGAGGAAAAGTTTTGAAATGATAGATTTGGGCTATGTTCACTACTATCTTGGTATTGAAGTAACCCAACATCCAAATTTTATGTTCCTCTCTAGGAAGAAGCACATTGGAGATCTGTTTAACATGTTTGGCATGGATTAGTGCAATCCTTTGACTACTCTAAAGGAACAGAACTAAAAGATCACATCTCGTGAAGGAAAAAAATTTGAGGATGCAAAAAAGTACATATAGTTCATATAGAGTCTCAAATACCTAACTACTACCATACCATACATTTCATTTTCTATTGCAATCCACTCCAAATTTATGCAAAAACCTTGTGAGGGTCATTGGTCTACTGCAAAAAGAGTTCTAAAGTACTTAAAGGGAACTCGAGATTTTGGAATCCAGTATACATAGGTGCGTGACTTCAACTTGATTTGATACTCTAATTCAAATTTCGATGGAGATTAAGGATTTTTTAGGGTCAAAACCTAACCCCTCTATTTATGTAATAAGCATAGGGGGTCGAGTCACAGTCATAGTTAGTTAAAGAGTCAATAAAGCCTTCATTAATAATAATTGTAAGCGGTTGAACTGCATTATAAAAAATAGTTCACAATTAGCTGTAAATCGGCCATAGTTAATAAATAAAGTGGTTAACCCGTGTTATGAAACGAACCAATAGTAGTTAGTGTCTTGTATGTCATTGAGCTATAAATAGTGTTAGTTAGTAAGGGAAATATCAATGAGCCTTATTGTAATTGATTTATGCTCTATTGGAGGTTGTCCCCTCAAAGAGGTGAGTCAACATTTTAATCTTCTTCAGAATAATAAAAGATCTCGTAGTTTGTTTGATTTCTTATGATAATTATGTGTTTTTGGATATATTTCTTCCCATTTATAATTTTTTGGATTTCTTGGAGGTAAAGAGTACAACAAGTGGCATCAGATCACTTTCTAGGGCCTAGTGTACCTCCAATTTTCGCAGAGTTTTCTTAGGCTAGAGACATGTTCTGACATATTTAAACAACAAGATATGTCCCTGAGCATATAAACCTGTATATTTGTGGAGACATCCATGCAGGAAGTACAAGAGGTGGTCATGCTGGTTGGGCTAACTTGTAATCCATGTGGGTACCCCTTTGAGTAGTAGTGCATGAGATAGAACCATGCATAGATTTCACTTCCATGTATCCCTGGGTCTATTAGAAGATGCCTAGGATAACCTGAAACCTAGCCTTAGATAAGTCATCGGTCATATTTCTACTATAGTATATTGAGAACAACACTGAGGGAGATTAATTGCACATACAGTAGGGTTCTCAAGTAGTAATACTAAGGGTAGAATCGATCCTCCTTATGAAAGATTGGGTTGAGTACTATTGTTGGACCCCTACGTATATTGCAATCTATAACACCTGACACTCCTTTGTGACCATAGTTCCCTCTGCTATCTGAATATCAGCCTCTACCTTGTTTTCCAGATTAGATCCAGTTTTTTGGGTTTAACTACCGTCATCCAAATCAAATCCAATAGTTGGGGTTATGTAGTTGCCGTATTGATCAAATTCAGTAGTTGGGGTTTTAAGAGTGTAGATCAAACTATTTGTGTAGTGAGGGTTTTGGCTGCCATAGACCAAATGATATTGATGCAACACATTATGTAGTACAATGACATTGTGGTTCTTCTTACTACAGTTAGGCCCAATTTTTGTAGGATATTTGGCAGTATCAAGGTTTCTCGAATTTTTCCACTATAGTATTGATGAGCTGGGAGTAAAACTCCTTTCTGAATGTAAAAAAAAAAATCTGAGGACATCGTTAAATGCTTTCAAGTGACCTAGTCCATAAGCTCTAGGATGATGTGATGGTTGCAGTGATACCATTCACTTGTAAGCCCCCAACTTTTTGGTGGTCCCAAAAGTTTTTCCAACGTGACTTTAAGTGATTGACTCCACTAGAATCTCAAGCTTGCCCTCTTTCAAAGCATTCTACTCTTAATTAAGCCCAAAAAATTGATCAGGGTTATTGTATACTAGGTACTATATCTCAAGTTATGGCTATAGAAAGGGCAGTCGCAAAGGTCGAGAAACTTGAGAAACAGTTCGAGGAATTTGAGGCAAAAATTTCCACCCAAATCTCACAACTAGCAGACATTATAAATTCATCTTGTAGGGAGGAGCCTAATGTTGATGCACACATAGAATGAGAATCCAACCATCGCATTCACTTCCATTGAAATCACAACTCTTCGAGCCACCAGACACCCAAGCTGGACATGTACAAATTTGATGGCTCTAACCATGGGGTATGGGTAGTGCAAATGGAACAATATTTCTCCCCTCACAATATCTATAAATATGGAACTAAAATACATATGGGAGTGATTTTCTTGGACCAAGAGAGTTTGTAGTGTTGGTAGTGACATTAGAAATGTTATCTAGGGTGAGAAAATTGGAACATGTTCTCAAAATCCATATGTGATCGCTTTGACCTGGAATCTAATTTTTTGGGTCGTCTCACTAAGCTTCGGCTGAAAGGTATAGTGCATGACTACATTGCACCCTTTGAACAATTGGCCATCAAAACTAATGGCCTAGGACATGACTTTTACTTGGAATGTTTCATCAGTAGCCTAAAGGAATCCATTCAAGCCCATATCTGGATGCACCACCCAGCTACTTGGTTGGATGCATACCACAAGGCCTTAGATGTAGAATTTGCCTTAAATGCCTAGTCCAATCATCCAAATTTCATTGCCAAGGTACATCCCACCCAGGCTCTAGGCCCCAGCCAAACACTTAAGGTCCAAAAGGTGTCACTGATAGAAATGGCTGAGAGAATGAAACAAGGACCATGTTACCACTGTGATGACAAGCACTCCACTAGACATAAATGAAAGGAACCAAAATTCTTTCAAATTGATGCTACTAATAACAACTCAATAGATGAAGCTCCATCCCTTGAGGTACACGAGGAGGAAGTGGGTGAAGCCCAAATAATAATCTCACATCTATGCCATGTGAGTTGGTTATATCACTACATGCCATGGCTAGAATTTCTTTGCCTCAAACTCTAAAAATCCAAGGCTTTATTAAACATCAGCCAGTAGTGGTATTGATTGATAGTGGCAACACTCATAATTTTATCCATAAGAGAGTTACAGAAGATTCTAATTTCTTTTCATGGGTAATATCTAATTTCCAAGTCTTTATCACTAATGTGGGGAACATAAAATGTGAAGGGTGCTATGAAAATATTAAGCTTCAGATGGGAGACTACCACCTAAAGACCCATGTGTTTTCCCTTGAAATGGGTGGTTGCAAAATTGTCCTTTGTGCTAAATGGATTCACACAATGGGCCCTTTCACAATGGATATCCTAGAGTTAGATATGAGCTTTAAGAATAACGACGAAATTCATACATTGAGGGGACTCGAGGCAGGTGCTCCTACTATCATTGGATCACCACCATTGCGTCTTTCTAAAAACTAAAGAGCTTCCACCCTCTAGGGGTGAAGATAATCATAGCATCGGTTTGGTTCTGGGTGCCCAGCCACCTAATGTCTACCCATATCGATATCCTTTTTCCAAAAATAATGAAATTGAAAAAATCATCAAGGAATGCCTCAAATCCAATGTTATCCATCCCAGTATCAGCACTTATTCATCTCCATTGTTCATGGTTCTAAAGAAGTATGGAGAATGGCACACGTGTGGGGACTTTTGGGCACTTAACAAGATCACTATCAAGGACAAATTTCCCATTCTAGGTGTTGATGATGTGCTTGATGAATTGCATGGTGCTAAAATATTTACCAAGCTAGAATTACGTGTTCCTTTTTTATAGCTTAGGAGGTACTCCAAGCCTTGAAGATTGAGGGTTTGGAGGAAGGAGCTTTACAAATGGTCTTGTGGGCCTGAAACTCAAGCTTGGGTTTTTGCACCCATCAATGTTGGGGAAAAAATATGGGTACTTTTTTACATGTGATGGATAAGGATGATATTGGATTGTAGGTTTCTGTGGAGAGGTTTTTGAGAGATTGTATTCGGATAATCCACAGTATTCATCATTTTCTTTTTGTCGACGTTTCGAGTCTAGAGCAAGACTCATCATCAGGACTTTGATATACAGAGAAGAGAAAAAGATTTGGGATAAATAAGGATAAGGTTGACCGTTTAGGGTTTTTTTAAGCCGACCTAGAGATTATATTAATAAACTAATATTTTATTTATTATTTTTAATAATTCAATTAACCCTAAAAACCTAGCCTAAAATTTTACCGAGAGCAAAGGATTTAAATAGTTTTTTAAGGATTATTTTAATTTTTAAAATAGCTATTGATTCTTTTCAATAATAATGTATTATTTTTATGTATTAATTTTAATTGTATTAATTTTATTTTTAATTGTATTATTTCTTTTGTTCTTTATAAAATAATGTATTAGTTTTATTTAGATTTAGATTGTTAAATTCTTTTTAGAATTAAATGTATTAGTTTTATTTAGATTTAGATTTAAATTCTTTTTAATAATAATGTATTATTTTTAATGTATTAATATTAAATGTATTATTTTTAAATGTATTATTTATTTATTTTTTTATTTTTTAAAATAATGTATTAGTTTTATGTGGATTTAAATTGTTAAATTGATTAATTAATGTATTAGTTTTATGTAGATTTAAATTGTTAAATTGATTAATTAATGTATTAGTTTTATGTAGATTTAAATTGTTAAATTGATTATTAATTAATTTATTTATTTATTTATTTATTTTATAAAATAATGTATTAGTTTTATTTAGATTTAGATTTAAATTCTTTTTAATAATAATGTATTATTTTTAATGTATTAATATTAAATGTATCATTTTTAAATGTATTATTTATTTATTTATTTATTTTTTAAAGTAATGTATTAGTTTTATGTAGATTTAAATTGTTAAATTGATTAATTATATATGAGCTCAATATTTTTTATTTTATATATACCCAAATTCATGTATTGTTAATTTTAACTTAGATTTATATGCTTTATTAATTAATAAGATTTCTTTTAAAGCTTTATTGTTGAGAATTAGATTTATTTTTAAGCAGGTAGTTCCAGTTTTTACTAATGTCCCATCCCCCATCCCTATTAAGGTTACCAGGATGTTTTATGATTTCAACTGCTTCACGAATTTTACGTTTGAAATGGTGTTCTTCTCTGGCAATGATTCTGGTTTCTTCAAGGCATATGTAATGGTTTGTTTTACCTACATGCTCAGCAAGAGCTGAAGAGCGAGTTCTTTCTTTGCGGATATCAGCGCTATGCTCTTTGAGTCTAATCCTTACAGACCTGCCAGTTTCCCCTATATATTGTTTTCCACAAGAGCAGTTTATGATATAAACTCCTTTCTGTTGAAGTTGATCCTGGCTGTCTTTAACAGACTTCATTCCTTGCTTGATAGTTGACAAGGGTTTGAATGAAGTTTTGATGTCTTTTTTCCTGAGAATTTTGGCAATTTTGTCAGTGATGCCTTGAATGTATGGAAGGTATGCATTAGAAGGTGAGGGGTCTTTTGTTTTGTTGATATTGTTTCCAGATTTTGCCTTTTTAATGGCCTTGAGGATGCTTTTACTATTGTATCCTAAGCTGGCAAAAGTTCTTTTCAGGTAAGCAATTTCTTCATCAGCGTGGTTGTCATCTGAGATTATACAAGCTCTAGTGAAGAGTGTCTGCAGCACCCCGGTCTTTTGCGCTGGGTGGTGATGTGAATCAGCATGGAGGTAGTTGTCGGTGTGAGCTTTCTTTCTGAAAACTTTATGACCTATGGAGCCATCATTGTTTCTAATGAGGAGAATGTCAAGGAAAGGGATGCAGTTATTTTCTTCGATTTCCATTGTAAACTTTATGTCTTTAGATATGCCGTTGAGATAGTTCAAAAAGTTTTTAAGTTCTATATCACCATGAGGCCAATTTACACTAGTGTCTTCTACAAACCTGACCCAAAACTTAGGTTTTAGTGGGTAAGAATCAAGAGCCTTGGTTTCAAATTTTTCCATGAAGAGATTGGCCACAATGGGTGAAAGAGGTGATCCCATAGCCACACCCGAAGTTTGTTCAAAGATTTCCCCTTGGAAAGAGAAGAACGTTGAGCGGAGACAAATTTCAGCTAATTTTGCAGTTTGGGGGTCAGCCACTTCCTTAACCACTTGAATTGCTTCATCTAGGGGGATTTTGGTGAATAGCTGGACTACGTCAAAACTAACCAGTTTATCTTCAGGATCTAAGGTTGTATTTTTAATGAAATTGACAAATTGATTGGAGTCTTTTATGTAAGAGCTGGTTTTGCCAACTAGCGGAGCTAAAATACTAGCAACATATTTTGCTAATTCATAGGTAGGAGAACCTATAGTGTTGACTATAGGTCTTAGGCGAACTTCTTTCTTGTGCACTTTAGGGGAACTTCTTTCTTGTGCACTTTAGGGGCAACGTAAATCCGGGGTGTGATTTCACTATCAGGGGTGAGGCGCTTTTTTAATTTATCATCTAGATCGGTTTCTTTAATGGCTTTCTTTACAAGTCTAGTGATTTTGGAGATGGGGTTCTCTTCCAGTTTTTTGTAGCTACCACTATTATATAAGTGGTCCTTCATCTTGCTAACATAATCCTCATAATTCATAACGACAGTGGCTCCACCTTTGTCTGCTTTCAGAATGACAATGTCACTATTCTTCCTGAGATTCCTTATGGCCCTGAGCTGTTCAGGTTTTAGGTTTCTTTTAGGAGGTTTGGCTTTCCTTAGGATGACAGCGCATTCTTGTCTGACCAGCTCTTTGTCTTCATTGCTGAGATGAATCCAACACATTGAAAATAATCCAATTCTTAGTTTTGGATGAAGAGAAATGAATTTTTGAGGTTAATATGGGTAAATTTGTCGTGTTGGGCAAGTCATCTTGAGGTTAAAGTAGTGCCCAAAGAAAAAAATCATTGGAGCCACTTGTTTCCTATAAATATAGGTCAAGTGTGAGGAATTTTGATAGATCCAAGAAGCATCTTTCATAGACTACACATAATTAAAGGCAACGTGATTGTAGTAACGTGCGAGTGTAAGAATGCACAAGTCTAGGAGCATGAGTTTAGGAACACGCAAGTGCAAGAATGCATGAGTGCAGGAACGTGAAAGTGTAGGAACACGCTAGTACAAGAACACGAGTTCAAGAAAGCATGAGTGAAAGAATGCGTGAGTGTAGGAACGCGAGAGTAGAGGAACATGCAAGTGAAAGAACACGTGAGTGCAGGAACGCGAGGGTAGAGGAACGTGCAAGTGAAAGAACATGTGAGTGCAGGAACGCATGAGTGCAGGAACACGAGTGTAGGAATGCACAAGTGCAGGAACATGCAAGTACAAGAATTCCAGTGCAAGCAGCAAGTGAGGGTTGAGAATGTAGTAAACTGTACCAGGGTGATGAAGAAGCTGAGGAGGGATAGGAATATATTATGCTAATGTGTTAAGGTTGAATTGATGCTAGTGGATGGTGTCCTAGGAGAGGACAATTTGAGAATTCTATTAGCATCCATGTGGAATGGTCTCCATATGTGTTGGATTCCCTAACTAAGAACATACGGTACATCAGGATTGGTCACTTTTGGTCCATTGGAGGGCAACATGAGAGTGGACTAAGTGTGGATAGTGGGTTGGGAATTTATGGTCTGTTGGAGGACAATGCGATAGTGTCCAAGTTGGAGCCCAATGTGCACCATATTAATGGACCTAGGTGGTTGCTAGAGTGGTAGTTGTTGATATCATGGGTCTAATCAACTAGGAACAATTTGTGTAACCCTTGACTTGTGTGTGGAGAAGGAAATCTACAACAAATGATCGGTAGTCATCTTAGCTCATGTTCATTGTGTGAGATGGAAATCTTGCAGTGATAGGTGGCATCCCTATGTGTCCTATGTTAGTCTTCATTGGAGCAACAAAGGAAGACTATAGTGGGCTCAAGTTGTTGATTAGACGAGGAGTAGTAGTGGGTAGATTGAGAGTTGTTCACAAGTGGAGCTATGAACAACTCGAGAGGAGTTTCGATGTGTTGTGCCCTTGATGGACTAAGGCACAACCAGTGAGTAGATTAGATAATTTAGGTTCAGTGGCCATATGGACTTGGGTTAAATTGATAGAGGAAGTGTTGTAGATTTGGAGCCAAAGGACTAGGAAGGTATAGGGTATGACCGAGGGGAGATGAGAGAGTCGACTACATCAACCAGATGATCAGATTATCTTGTTGAGGGTAGATTTCCTGTCGATGGACTGCTACCAAGATCCAATTTTGTATTATCTTACTAATGGATATTTGAGGGCCATTACCCTTAGTACAGGATCCCTATACTGTTGTATTATATGTTGATTAATATAACGAAGTTGGGTTGAAAATTGTAAAAAGTTGTGTATACTTTTTGCACTAGTAGATTTATTGTTGTTTATATTCCACTGTGAAAATTGCCATCATTTTGATTGTTGGTTTCATAGTGTCATAGATCCTAATATTCTATCCTAGACCCAAGATCATGGAAACACAACACTCTACTCATGCTATCACCAAATACACATGAAGGAAGTAGACATTCCCAAGACAAACTTCCGAACTCATGAAGGCCATTATGAATTCATGGTCATGCCATTTGGTCTTTGTAATGCTCCATCTACTTTTAAAAGACTCATGAACTACCTTCGAAAACCATATCTTAGAAAATTTGTCTTGGTTTTCTTCAATGACATTATCATCTACAACATAACATGGGACAAACATCTTCAACATGTAGACCAAATATTGCAACTACTCCAAGATCACAAATTATTTGTCAAATTATCCTAGTGCTCCTTTGGCATGGAAGAAGTAGAGTATTTGGGATTCATTGTGGATTGTGAAGGAGTGAGTGTTAATCTAGAAAATATTCAGAGAGTGCAAGGTTAGCCTCAACAAAAAACATTGTAGATTTTGAAGGGATTGTTGGGTCTCACTAGCCACTATCACAAAATTTGTCAAAAATTATGGATGCATTTCCAGACCCCTCACTAATCTTATCAAGAAAAATTCATTTCTCTAGACTAATGTGACTTAACATACCTTCATGGTTCTCAAACAACCCATGTTCTCCACTCTCGTATTGGCCTTACCCGACTTCACTAAATTTTTTGTGATTGAATGTCATGCTTCAAGTATGGGTATTGGAACTGTATTAGTGAAGGAATTTATGCCATTGGTTTTAACCAATCAAAAATCCAATGGAAAACATATGGGTCAATATACTTATGAGAAAGAAATAATGGACATATTACATGAAATAGACACATACTGACCATATTTATTGGAGTGACGTTTCCAAATCTACATGAACCATCATAGCCTAAAATATTTTCTAGAGAAATGTCTATTTTTGCCACAAAAAATAAATGGTTTTCCAAAATGATGGTATATTCTTATGAGATAATTTACAAGAAGGGGCATGACAATGTAGTGGCACATTCCTTCTTGTGCCAATTTGAGGATGAGAGCACCCTTCTATCATTCTCTCTACCCATATGATATTAGATTGAAGAGGCCTGAAATGAATGGTTCTCCCACCCTGCTCTGTCCCAACTCATTATTAACTTAAGAGAAGTTCCTAATTCCTTAGTAGAATACTCTTGGAATGATGATACTCTTCCCTACAAGTATCGAGTAGTGCTACCCCCAAACTCCGCCCTCAAAACCCACATCTTGGATGAGTTGCACTTATCTCCAATTATAGGGCATTCACCATTTCATAAGACTTATGCTCGAGCACATTGCTCTTTATTTGGACTAGCATGAGCAATGATATTCTTACTTTTGTATCTAAATGTGATGTGTACCAATGCAACAAAGGGGAAACAATAAGTTATTGGGAACCTTACAACCATTTCCACTCCTTTCTTTTGTCTGAACATATGTTTCCATGGATTTCATCACTGGTCTCCCAAAGTCAGGAAACAAATCAGTCATCATGGTGGTTGTTCACAAACTTTCCAAATATGCTCATTTTTGTGCTCTACCACACCCATTTACCCCCACTTTGGTGGCTCAATTTTTCTTAGACAAGATCTTCAAACTGCATGGCATGCCAACATCCATTGTATCTTATTGAGACCCCACTTTCACTAGCAAACTTTGGCAGGAATTTTTCAAGCTACAGGGCACACAACTCCAACTAAGTACTGCATATCATCCCCAAACCAATGGTAAAAAAAAAGCAATCAATAAATTATTAGAGACCTATATGAGGTGCTTCACATTATACAAGCAACATCAATGGCTACAATGGCTACCTTTAGTTGAATGGTGGTATAATAATAAGTATCATTAAGCCACTAAAATGAAACCATTTGAGGTGGTGTATGGAAGAATCAGACTCTCACTAGTTCCATATATCCTTGGATGTTATAACATACATGAATTTGATGAAGTCCTCCAAAATTGTTCTACCATGATTTCTCATCTCAAAGGTAATCTACATCAATCTCAGAACAAAATAAAGCAACAAGATGACCAACATAATTTTGAGTTCTCATTTCAAGAATGGGATTAGGTATTCTTGTGACTCCAACCATATAAGGAAACGTCTCTGAAAGAAAAGGGTCGCCAGAAACTAGTACGAAAATTCTATGGCCTTACCAAATACTTGAGTGCATAGGAGAAGTCACTTACAAACTGGCCTAGCCATCTACTTTAAAAATCCATTCAGTCTTCCATGTATCGTGCCTCAAGAAAGTAGTGGGGGAAAATTTCAGGGTTCAAACAAGTCTACCCAAATTGGATAAGGAAGGCTCACTTTGGATCTGACCAGAACACATTCTTGATACTCGCAAAAGAAATATTTACGGTCGTATGATCAAGGAATTTCTCATCAAGTGGAAAGACACCTCTTGAGAAGATGTGACCTGGGAACCGGGCACTATTCTTCACTAGTTTCCATAGCTTCAGCCTTGAGGACAAGGCTGTCTATGATGGGGGGAGGGGGGGCGAATGTTGGGGCCTAACCCTCACCCCTTTATTTATTTAATAAGACCAAGGGGTTGATTCAGATTCATAGTTAGTTAAAGAGTCAATAAAGCCTACATTAATAATAATTGTAAGTGGTTGACCAACATTATAGAAAAGGGACAACAATTAGTTGTAAATGGGCCATAGTTAATAAATAAATTGGTTAACCCCTGTTATGTAAGGGACCACTAGTAGTTAGCGTTTTGGATGCTATTAAGGTATAAATAGTCTTAGTTAGTAAGGTAAATATCATCGAGTCTTATTTTAATTGAGATCTACTATGTTGGAGGTTTCCCCCTAAAAGAGGAAATTGAACATTTTAATCTACTTCTGAATAATAAAATATCTTGGTATTTGTCTCATTTCATGTGATAATTCTGTGTTTTGGGCTATATTTATTCACATTTTTGGTATAATATATTTCTCGCAGGTCAAGAGTATATTATAAAATAGGGTATCTACTTCAAGTTATCTTATGAGTCTTGGATTAACGCACAAACAATCAATTTGAACAGATTCCACAACTGAGGCAGAATATGTGGCAACATCTGAAGCAATAAATGAAATTTTATGCCTTCGGAAATTTTGGGATTATTTGCAAGAGAAACAAGTACATTCAACTCCTCTTTTGATTGACAACACTTCTGCAATAAGGTTCGCCAAGAAACCAAATTTCCATGATCGAACGAAGCACATAAATACAAAATTCCATCTGATGCGACATCATGTTGAGGTCAAAATAATCCACCTATGACATTGTTCCATAAATGATCAGATTGCAAAGATATTTACTAAAGCATGTGGAAGAAAAATGCTTAAAAGATTTAGAATGATGCTTGGACTCACCAACATCCCTTGAGATTAAGGGGGGGAATGTTGACACCTAAACTTTGGGATTAGGTAAATCCATGTAAATATGGTGAATAGAAAAACAAAGGGAATTTGAAGACAAAGAGACATTGGGACATGAAACCCAATAATATCCCTATCCATGTATGTATCTCTATTCTAACTTGATGCAATTGCCACAATTACATTCATAGTTACTCTTGACCTGACAACTTTTAATTTTATTTTTGCAGAGAATTTGTGGTAGAGGATGAGGCCAATAATCTGGAGTAGTGAGATTCAACAACAAAGAAAGATAGGGAAAACCTATACCTCCAACAAGAGGGATCAAAATTTCTTCCAATAACTCTCCTTTTTGGGATTTTTTTTTGAAGTATAAATAATAGTTGTGAGAATGAGGAAAGGGTTCCAATTTTCTACAAATTACTGGCTCTTTGCAATTCTGCGAGGAGATTTTTTCCATAGGTAGAGAGGAATACTCATATTTGAGTGTTCGGGATTTCCTTTTCAAGATTTAATCTCTATATTTGGAGCAAAAGTATCACTATTTCAACTTCTTTCTTTATTGGAAGAGCTCAAAGTTTTGAGAATATTTTTGAGGAGATCCATTGTAAAAGAGAAAAAGGGTTTAAAGTTTTATTTCTACTCAAATAATTTAATT
Source organism: Pinus tabuliformis (assembly GCA_031772625.1). NCBI lineage: Eukaryota > Viridiplantae > Streptophyta > Pinopsida > Pinales > Pinaceae > Pinus > Pinus tabuliformis. Next base: position 352,863,289 of record CM062812.1, read on the forward strand.
TTCCAACATAAACCTTATTCTTTTAATGGAATTTTTGTGCCAATTTTTCCATGTTCTTCACTTATGTTAAATGTGAGAATTTGTATTCATTAAATATTCTCTCTAGATCAATTATCACATAGATCCATCGTTTTTTTTATTTTACCAATTTTCTATTTCACTAAAAGAAATTTATGAGTAACTATTTACTCAAACATTTACAATTACAAATGATTTAAGAAATTGTGTGAACTTTTTCCAAGTTTTAATGGCTCAAATTTCATTATTTTAAATCTCCAAACATATCATGTTGTCACTTATAATATCAATTGTTAGAATTATTTTAGTAGACTGATATTTATCATAAAAACATTTTAAATCCCCATTCTCTTATATCAATTTTCTCTTGATTTGGATGAGATCAACATCTTTTACTAATCAAGATAGTATAGATTCGTTTTATTTTACTGCTTTTATCCTAGATTAATTTGTACTTATATTTAGGAAGGATTTTAGAAGTCTGCTTACACATGAGAAACTATAGTGTGGCTTGGTTGAGCCCTTGTTTGAGCTTTAAGGATGCTTTCTTTCAAGTCTACAACAAGAAGGTATGTCCAATTTCCTTTTCTTGTTCATAATTAATTAGATAGATTACAATTCAATAGGAGGGGTGACAGTGTAACTAGACCCATTAGAACTAGTTGGAACCACTGACCTAAAGAGACAAGAGTCTAATTGGGGGCTCTGACTGGGTGGTCTCTCTAAATGTTGATGAAATCATTTTTGGACATCAATAAGACCAAATGGTGGATATTCCACATGAAGCTCCTCTTGCACTAATGGAAGGAATCCTAATACTAATCCAAATATTCTGTTGATTTTGGAAGAATTATTGATCCCTTATTTTGTATATAGCAAGAGGAGAACTAAGGCTCTCTCTTTCTTAATGAAATATTTCACTTCCTCCATCCTTTTTCCTAACCCCAAGCCCCTCCAATTCTAGGATAGGACCCTTATTGCTTACTTTTTGTATAAGTAGCCCCTCGATGAGGGGTTGAGTTGTCTCCTTTTCTATTTTTGCTATATCCCATTAGCTTTGGATTAAAGCTCTTTTATGTTACCATTTCCTTATCCTTCTCTACTTTTTTATGCCTTACCTCTATATTGGTCCACTGATCAACCTTCTATTGGAGGATTTCTAATTTGTTTACCTTATATACCTTTTATATCTCATCAGCTAAGCTTAGAATGGTATGCCCATATTTGGAGCTTTTAGGGGATAGTAATTGTTCCTCTTCTTAGGAATATTCCATTGTTTACTGCTCTATCGTTGGATCATTTTGTAATGGTGGCATGGATTAAATATATTTCTTTAGTTCCATATGGTATTGTCTACATTTTAGAGACCTAGACTAAGCTTGGAATTTGTGCACACATCACCAAGGGTAACAACATTAGAGCTAAATCAAATCCAAATGACCTGATCATGGTTGTTTCCTCAAATGGAATAATATAACCTATATTAATCCCTTCAAATGGAAAATATTATTGTGATTCTTTTCAAATTTTTTCGGACACCTATATTGTATAGCCCTTACAAGACATGGTTGTGTGACTAGGATAACCTCCATTATGTCAAGGATGATGTGGTTTCATGCCACTCTTTGTCAGTCATGAAAACAAACAAAAATTTCATTTTGGATATAGGCTATCATTCATTTCTTCACATGCATGCACCACGAAATTCTGAAATTACCCTTATATTTTGTCTACTCATATCATCCTTACCCAACCTCATGAGATTTTAAATGGGTATATTTCATTTTGTTTGGGAAACCATTTTAGTGAAAAGAGGAGTCTCACATAATAAATAAGTAATATGACATGTCTCTCCCTGCCATTAAATTTTGGGAGTGATTAGATGAAAATCATGATAATTTTTCTCATTCATACCCACGTGTAAGTGCCCATTTCAAAAAAACTAAGGAAATTATGTGTTTTTTTCACACCTCTAAAGTGACTTATATTTTAATTCATTATTTCATTATTTATGATTGAAAATCTATAATTACTCTATCTATATAGATTAAATTAGTGAACAAGCATCAAAATAGGTATCAACTGATACATTTTAGGTTACTAAAATTAAAAAAAATCATAATTACTAACTAAATTATGACTTTATTGTTAATTACAATTATTTCATTATTAACTATAAAGAATTAACATATGTGTTAAAAAATTATATATTTAGAGAAGGATGGTGCAATATTCTTAACCATAGATATTTAGACCAATTTTACCATGGAAATTTGTAAACAGGCTTACTTACAATACCATGGGCCAATAAATTGGCTTATCAATACCACATGAGAATTTTTTAATTAATCAATCTAAATGTAAAAACATGCATAACTACTTTGGAGATAAATTTAAACTTTTGATTTGTGTATACTACTATGAATATTCTAGAATATTCCATGGATATGTACACCTAATAAGTATTGTGCTAATAGGTGTTGTTGAGCCCAATATTGTAGAGATGTTGTAATGTAATGTAATGTCATGTTTAACCCTAAAAATAGAAATATCCTTGACAACATTTTTACTATCAAAATGAAATGAAATTAATAAAAAAAAATAATGCCAAAATAAAAATAACTTCATTGTATTCACCCATGGTACTAACCCATTCTATTCATGTAGAATATAACCTATTTATATGATGAAATTAAACGTTCCTAGACCCATCTTAATTATGGATCAACCAAGGAAAAATAGGGATCACATCTCCTAAGATGCAAACCTCTTTTAGAGTGAAAAGAGATTTGATCCTTGTCGTCACCTGGTAGAATCATAGTTAAGATGGATCTAGCCGCGTTAATAATTAAAATAAAATTCTACTAGCCATATTCCAAGATTCAATTTAATTAAAATGACAAAAAAACACATAACTACTTTGGAGACAAATCTGTAATTTTTTGATTTTGTATATTGCTGTAAATATTCCAAGAATACTTCATGGAGGTAAATTTATACCATCCACCTAATAATTATTAATAATTAAATTAAAATTCTTCACTAAGTGAATTGAGAGCCTAGAAGTTCTTATTTTTCTCATTTTGGCCTTTAATAGATCCTTCCCCTCCTCACGGTGTGGATTTCTTAGGGGACGCTCATGCTTTCCCCTTGTTCGAATTACGATCTTGTTTCTTTGGGGGTTTCTTCATGTTATTTATCTTGGCCTATTTTCATCTTTCCTTGTTGCCATTGTTCTCCCTCATTCCCTTATTTTTGTTGCTCCTCCAAATTGATTTTGCGGATGTGTACAAGGTGGGGATATTCATGGGAAACTTTGCACTTAAAATGAAGATGATCATAGTGAGCCTACTGAATAGGGTCCAACTATCTAGATTTAGGGTTATTGATGCTAGGATCCCCCTAACCAAGTGTACCTCCATGGATATCCTTTCATAGGAGAAGATACCCTCTAGTGGCCTGGCTTGACTAATTTATTTCCCAAGGTCATTTTCAATATTTCTTAGCAGTATCATTCCAAGAGTGTAGGGGAAAAATGGAGATTTTCCAAAATATGGATGGAATATGGGACATCACCTTTGGGGTTAAAATATGGGTTCCATTAATCTAGATATAACCATTGGGACCTCATGAAGTAAGGTCCTCTTCAAAAGATTAGGCCTTCATCATCCTTGTTCTAGAAAAATGAAGGCGAAAAAACCTTTTATGCATAAAGCCAAAGTGATAGAACCCTTGATCGTGGGTTTCAATTTTTTTTCAACCCACAACTTCAGAGATCACGAGGAGGGAGATATCCACATGAATTGGCCTACCAAGCTGCATTCAATTAGTAGTAGCTGATGAGCCCCAGAAATGGGTAATCATATGGGCTCATTTTGCCTCTTAATTTGACTTAATTTACCATTCTCATTAGTTTATTGCGTGTTTTTGAATATATTTATGGTAATAGAGTGAATTCGGTTAGTCATTTTGCCATGTAGTCTAATGTGTGCCTTATGCAGATTTTTTGGTCAATTCTGGACAAGGTCAAGGGATTTACGAGCAAATGGAAGCAAATACTCAAGAAAAACAAGGAAGAGGATTTGTAGGGGGGTGTCTCCTTCATTTATGACCCCTTTCCTTGAATCCTCCATCAGCAACTCGGATCACAAATCCACATTGATGTATCAAAAGGGGCAACCGAGCAAGTAAAAAAGGATTATTGTTTATCTCGAGTTCTGGGAAGCCAAGCTCCTTAATTTTAGGAGGACTGTTGGAGGAATCCATTTGTATAAATAAGAGGGCTTGTAGCCTCAGTAGGTTAGCTAGTCATTAGTATAATTTTTGCACTTTTGTGCAGCACTTGTTCAGCTTATTTTCGAGTTCCTTTTTTAGAACAGTTCATGTAATGTCACTATTATTTTTGATAATGAAGATGAAATAGTTTTTAAGATAGTACTGATCTATTTCATACAGCTGAAGCTCTTAGGTTAGGGCCCAACCTAGGCTACCCAACACCTCTCACTTTGTACTTATATGTTTTTGCTTCAGTTCATGAGTTAATTTATGTTGCATAGATTCATTTTACTTTGTTAAATTAGGTTGTTTTTGATGGTTTGTATAGTTGTTTTTGTTTTAGTTGCTCAAGTAGGTTAATGCAATGACAGAATAAGATTCAAAAAGGCCAACAACAGGCCCTGATCTCCTTTCTCCCTTCCTGGGACTATGATTTGAGGTCAAGGCACTACTGTTGCCACCAAAAACATAGTTTTTCTCCTCTATGCAACTGCTAGTGTGATGACTTGATTTGGAAAAGATTGATATATTGGTTCAGATTCAATTGCCTAGATCATTTCTTGTTCTTTTACAATAGATCTCTCTGCATGCTCTTCTATTCAAAGGTTACTGGTCAGAATTTTCTATTTGTACATTAGAAATTAGGTCAACCTAGAGAAATTTCTATTTTCATGGTATAGTTAGTCGATTCCTTGATCAGTTTTTGTAAGATGTGTAGATATCTTTGTGGAGTACTAAAGAAGGCATGTTTTTGGTAATTATTTCAGCATCTTTTCATTAGAACTTACAAACCTTTTGCATCATGAACTAGGTAAATGATAAAGAATTGCAATAAAACCCGTGACATTATTATGCAGATCAAAAACCTTGACAATTGTCATTTTCTTATGTAGGAAGAAGGGAAAACGAAAAATTGTCGTTCCAAAGAAAAGGACAAGGATGGGTTAACCATTGTCCCTTTGATGAGGAACCGTATGCAAACAAGGCAAAACAAATCAAAGCAAATCAGCCCTGGAAAGGAAGTGGAGATATCGGCTCGATGCAAGAAAGAAAATATATAACTGAGGACTAACGTTTTGGTGAATCCGTCAAGATCCTTTGATCCCGAGGGATCGTTGCTTTAACTATTTTTGCACCTAGACATCTCCACCTTCACCATTATAAAACGGGCAGCACTGTTAGCTTGAAGGGTCTATCAAGTCTGTTATGATGTTTTATGTAATTTCTCCTAAAGATTGAAACTTTGATCATCGAGTCTCGTTAAGAACTGATCTACTATAATTCTGTCTTATGCATTAATACAAACTCAGTTGCTATTTCATCTCTGAGTCTAGAATAACTTCAAGCAGTGTACTCATGGAGGCTAAGGGCCCGGCCCTGAAGGACACTTGCTCTTGTACTATTATTTTTGGTTTTGTGTGGTTTGCTTATCAACATTATTCGGTAATCTGATATGTTTTCTTAGTTTACATCACACACTCTGTTATGTTCAATTTACTAAAGTTTCTAAAGAGAGAACCATTGTATTAACTTTTCAATGTATTATTGTCCCTTTAAATGTTAATATGATATTGCCAGTCTTTACAGAATACTGATGTTGTTCAATTACAAAGTATCTGTGTTGTACATTTATTTCATTGGTATCACTGAACTCATCTTAGGAATTATGTTCTTTGCGATTTTTGAATCTATAGAAATTGCTGTTACATTATAAAATACGGTCGTAATCATTATAACTGAGATTGATAACTAGTTTACCAAGATCAGGTTACTATTAAGGTGTGTCGTGTGCATATATGTATGGTTTCCAAGCATTGTTCTATAACCTATCATTAACCAGTGTTGTTCCATTTTTGTGTGTTGTTCAATTCGTCCTTAAAAGTGAACGATTGCCATTTCATTCCTGTAGGACACGATTGTTGCATTTGATCTTGTAGACTAAGGCGTTGTTGTTTATTAGACTCAATTGCTGTTACAGTTTCCTGTTTGTTGTTCCATTTCAGGTTTGTTGTTCTATTTCTTATTTGTTGTTCTATATCTTATCTGTTGTTCCATTTCTTGTCATTTGCATTATTTTTATTTTGGGTTTGAAGAATGATCTAAGACTGTAGTGGGAATTGACATTTACTGTTTGGTCCCCAGATCCATGATCTGTTCTCTGATTTCCTTTGATCCCATCAGTTTACAAAGGGACGAGTTACTGCTACTGAACCCTTGACTGATAAATTGCTTAGTTTTCTGAATGTGTGGTTTAGTCTTTCAAAGTAGTTTGTTGTAAGCTAGCATCCATTTACTCTTGTATTTTTTGAGCACTATACTACTAGCATTACTCTGGAAAATGATAGCCTCAGACTGAGACACTCTTTGAAATAACAAAACGTTCTTGGATTGACAAACTAATGTGAGGTAATTAGAGGTGAAAGAGACCCTTTTTATAGCTCGACATTTTCGCGCCATTGCCGGGGAGAGAGTGTAGCCATTTGTTCCTTTTCAGAGTAGTGTAAGAACTTGCTAGGGAAGAATTGGGTTTTGAAAATGGAAGGTAAGAACCTACGTGTGGAGCATGTAACAGCCCTGCTCCCCTGCCCGTTTTCCTACATATTTTCTATTGTGTTGTTTGGATAGAACCTAGCAGTTGATTTGTGTGCATGAATAAGCAGAAAAAGCCAAAAAAGAATCCCAAACCTCTACCCAAGCTAGAAAAAGCTAAGGGGCCGGTGACCCTTGGCCGATCAACCTTCATAGACGAAATCTTCAAGAAAGCAGAATCTCAGCCTTCAGTAGGACCCAGAAAAGTTATCTCTAGACAACCTATTAGTTCCCTTCAGGCCACAGGATCACCATCTGTAGCCTTTGCTAAGGTGCATAGTCAAAGTGAAGAGCAGGACTTTCAAGAAATTGAAAATTCTACTCCAAAACTATTGCAAGAAGGGAATTTCAGCAATCTTTGTGAAGGAGGAGGAGAGACAGGGGAAACTGAGGAACCGAGGTCTCCTCTTGGGTCAACTCAACCATTGAACAACCCAGACAAGGGAAGTGCTGCAAAAATAATTTTTGAAGAAACTCAATCTCCTCAGACATTAGGCACTCTCATTATCCTAGATAGAGGAAGTTCTATCAAAAACCATTCTTGTTAAAGCCATTCCCTCTCAACCTAGGAATACCCTCCTAGATATCCCAGAAGGTTATTGGCATATATTCGACCAAATGGCTCAAAACTAGCCAAACATCCAAACCTCTACATTGCAATACCCCATAGTGGATACTGCAGCAAATGCGCCTATGAAAGAAATCCCTCTTCAACATATCCCTACATTCCACGGTCTTACATCAGAAGATCCGGATGCATTTCTATTTGAGTTCGATGTGCTGTGTAGGAGATATGATTACACCACTAACCCCCAGAAGCTGAAATTATTTCCCTCTACATTAAAAGGGGATTCCTTAAGATGGTTTATGGGATTAGGTGGCGGGTTTATAAATAATTGGGATCAAATGAAAGAATCTTTTCTAAAAAAATATCAGGACTATTGCAGGTCTAGAGAACTGAAGGACCAAATATTCCATATGGTAGCTAGACCAAATGAAACATTAGAGGAGTATGTGGAACATTTTCAGTATAATCTTCAAATATCTCCTTATGCATCACTACCTTTACCTAATAATGTGTTGAAAACAACATTAATTAGCGGCATGAAGGAACAATGGATTGAAACATTAAACATTATGGGAAAAGGAGATATTTATCATGAAAATTTTGCTGATATTATTGATTTATGTATCAGGAGCTCGAGAGGCAGCACAAGATTAAAACCGGCAGAACATGATTGGTTCGTAAGAGATAATAAAATTTCAAAAGAAGGAGTAACGCGTGCAGAAATTGGAAATTTATTGGAAAATTTTAAAACCGATATACTAGGGACACTAACTACCCAACTTGATATTGTGCAAGCCAAACAGAAGCAAATGGAGGCAGAAAAGAATTTGGCAATCTTCTGTCCCCAATGCAGGAAGAAACATAGCCATAAGGAATTTCCACTAGATGCAGCCCAAACATGCGCCATGTGCACAAAAGATCACCTTATGGAAAGCTGTCCCTCACTTCCCGGACTAAAAGCAGTATATAAGGAAGAAGAAGAAGAGCTAGAATCAGTGTATCTGCTCAACCAGTGCCATCAGTGGCAGCCATGACAGTCTGGTATGTTTTCTGACCCAACTTCTTCTTTTCAGTCTCCACAATATAATACTCAAAAATATAATATGTGGCAAAATCAACCTCAAACTCCGTTTCCAAATTGGTCACTAGAGTCGTTTCCATCATCAACCCCATGGCCGAATCAGGAAAACCAATCTAGTTGGCTGAATTTTCCCTATGCCCCACCATATTGGCAAAGTAATGCATACCCACCACAATGGACTCCCCCTACTTCACAAAGTCCAGCCTGGCAGACGAACTGGCATAGACCGATGCATCAGCCAATAGGAAGCATTCCGCTCCCTCAATCTACACTACCAGCCTTACAACAAAATCCCCAGTCTAATCTGAGACCGTAACTCCCAGCCCAACCCAACCCTAATCCAAATAACAGACCAGCCCAATCTGTCCAAATAGTAGAAACATCAGAAATAGGAGCCAATCTAAGGGAGTGTAATGATCTTCAGCTAAGAATCGGGCGTATTATTGAAACTGAGGGAGATAAGACAGCGTATGTTGAAAATCAGTTACCCAAAGAACAATTGTCACAAGAGGAGGATGTGAACAAACAACAAACTCATAACCAAGCAACCACATCCTCTCCCCTGTTCCCAGAACGATTAATCATACCTCGGCCTACACAATATCCTAATTTTGACATTCTGGGAGAGTTACAAAATTTGTACATAAAAATTCCATTCCTCCAAGAAATTCAAGACATTACGATATATGCAAACACTCTCCAAGAATTGTGTGTAAAGAAACCAAGGAGGAATATAGAAAACAATCCAAGAGTCCAAGTAGTTGGCACTCTATCTGACTTATTATTAGGAAAAGAAACACCCATTAAATACAAAGACCCAGGAAATCTAACAGTCACCGTACAAATTCATGGTCAAACTTTCCCCAATGCCTTAGTTGATCTAGGAGCAGCAATTAACATCTTAACAACTACTACTTGCCAAAAGCTAGGCATTACATCTGTAGAGCCCACCTCTACCTTACTAGAACTGGCCGACCGATCTGTGGTTAGGACAGAGGGCACACTACATGATGTCATGGTATCTGTTGACTCCTGGGAATATCTGACTGATTTTCTGATAATAAATCCCAAAAGCCGACTTGATGGACATCCATTGATTTTACGTAGACCTTGGCTTGCAACTACCGATACCTATATTGGTTGCTGACAAGGGAATATGACCATAACAAGAGGAGCAAATATCAAGAACTTAGCTTTATATCCTCCAGCACAGCCAAGTGTCACAATAATCAAAACCAAAAGCACCCTGTATCATACCTTACTAATAACATTAGATCTCCATTAACTATACAAGAGGAACTTGACTTTAAAGACCAGACAGAAGACGATGCCATTAATAATTTTGTTGGTCAAACTGAACTCAGATCCCGCACACAATGTCGCATGATAGAGGCAGCATTCGATAATGAATTAGAACAAGATCCTCTTAAAGATACGCATGATCAAACAATATGTGTTACTTCTGTTGCAAATAGTAAAGTTGTGGAAATTGAACCGGGAAAAACCTTAAACATTAATGCCAACCTCACCTCCGAACAAGAAATGAAGCTCATCCATTTATTAAGGAAATATACAAAAGCATTTGCATGAGGCTACCCTGATATGAAAGGAATTGACCCCCAATTATGTACACCAATTATGTACACACCACATTTACATAGAAAAATATGCGAGACCTGTTTGCCAACCTCAAAGGAGACTTAACCCTCATCTAAAAGATGTGGTAAAAGCCGAACTTCAAAAGATTTTAGATTCCAATTTCATCTATCCTATCTCCAATAGTAAATGGGACTCTTCGCTTGTGGTGGTACCAAAAAAGAATGGGAAATGGAGAATTTGTGTGGACTACAGAGAACTAAATAAAGAAACACAAAAAGAACACTTCCCTCTCCCATTCATCGATCAAGTATTAGACACTTTGATAGGAAAGAAATTCTTTTCTTTCCTAGATGGCTTTGGTGGATACAATCAGATTTAGATTGCCCCTGAAGACCAAGACAAAACTACTTTTACTTGTTCTTGGGGAACATTTTCCTACAGAGTTCTACCTTTTGGCTTATGTAATGCTCCTGCAACATTCCAAAGGGCTATCCTCAGTATTTTTACAGACTTAATAAATGAAGGACTTGAAGTATAGATGGATGAGTTTACACTGTATGGAGATGATTTCGATCTACCATTGGATACACTGGAAAAAGTCCTACAACGCTGCATTGCTAGCAAGCTTTGTTTAAGCCATGAATAATGCTATATGATGATGACTGAAGGACTTATTCTAGGACACTATATTTTAGCAGCTGGAATTCGGGGAGACCCAGCCAAAATCCAAATAATTTTTCTTATTCCCACTCCTACCACTCAAATGAAGGTACGCAGTTTTCTTGGATTTTCTGGTTATTATAGGAGGTTTATAGAACATTTTTCACATATTGCTTCACCCTTGTATGCACTAATAGTTAATGTTGATTTTCTTCGGACAGAAAAATGTGAACCTACCTTCCAGGATCTGAAGAAGCTTGTGTCCACAGCCCCAGTCCTTCGAGGACCAAATTGGGATTTGCCATTTCAAATATCATCTAATGCCTCAGATACAACCATTGGAGCAGTCCTTGTGCAGGAAGAGGATAAAAAACCATATGCAATTTATTATATTAGCAAAAACGTATCCCCTGCTGAACTAAATTACACTGATACTAAAAAAGAATTTCTAGCTGTAATACATGCTGTCAATAAGTTCAGGCATTACAATACTGGATATTCTTTTATCTTTTATACAGATCATTCTGCCATAAAATATTTAGCAAACAAGCCTATCACGAATGGCAGAATAACTAGATGGCTGATTTTATTGCAGGAATTTGATATTACAATCAAGGATCGACATGGAAGAGAAAATCCTGTAGCTAATTTTCTGTCAAGAATGCCAAAGCCAATTGATGCAGCAACAGTTGAAGATCAATTTCCAGATGAGCATCTATTTGCAGTTGCTGTTAAAATGCCCTGGTATGCTGATGTTGCCAATTACCTAGCAGTAGGTAAGCTATAGAAACGTCTAACCCCTAATGAGCGGAAACAGATTGTTCAGTGGAGTGATCGATTCTCTTGGGTTGGAGGCCACCTGTTCCACACATGGGTAGATATGCATATCAGAAGATGCATTCGTGAAGATGAAATCTTTGATATTTTAAAAGCCTGCCATGACGGACCATGTGGCGGACATTTCACCAATCGCAGAACTGGACACAAGGTGCTGAAAACAGGGTATTATTGGCCTACAATATTCAAAGATGCAAAGAAATGCGTCCAAGCTTGTGACAATTTCCACAGAGCAGGATGCCCTGGTTAGTCCGATGAGATGCCCCTGAACCCACAGCTAGTCATTGAACCATTCGAACGATGGGAACTTGATTTCGTTGGACCAATTAACCCACCCTCGAACCAGAAAACATATATTTTGGTGGCAACAGAGCATGTCACCAAATGGGTCGAAGCAGAGGCATTGCCGAGACCTATAGAAGATTCTTTCATACAGTTCATGTTCCACATATTTGTGCGTTATGGCCTTCCAAGAGATATAATTACAGATAGTGGACCACAGTTTGCTGAGAACAAAATAGCTGCAACACTCAAAAACTATCATGTCTAGCATAAAATCACTACTCCATACCACCCACAGGCAAATGGTTAGGTAGAAAGCAGCAATAAAATAATAGAAGCAGTCCTAACAAAAACCATTGCATCACATAGACGTGATTGGGCTGCCAGACTGCCAGAAGCACTTTGGGCTTACAGAAGAACATGGAGAAGCACCACTGGTTACTCACCTTATCAATTAGTGTTTGTAAAGCAACCTATTTTTCCCATAGAATTCGAAATCCAAACATTGCGAACAACACAGGAAGTTGGCTTGGATCTAACTGAGGCACAGATTAATCGATTACAATAGATCAATGAGCTTGATGAAATCAGGCTCTCTGCACTCCAAAACATTGCACTGATCCAATGGCAGCGAGCTAAATGGCATGATGCTCTCATTAAAATAAAGCCTTCCACGAAGGAGACAGGGTGATTTTGTACGATTCCAGGTTTCAGGACTTTCCTGGGAAACTCCAGACTCATTGATTGGGACCATACAAAATCCAAAAGGTACACGACAATGGTACTCTTACTCTAATCACTATTGATGGTTCTGGATATGCCTTCAAGGCAAATGGCCACCGAGTTCATCTTTATTGCAAACCACTCACTCGAGAGTCCTTCTGTCAGCAGCTACACCAAGACTCTGATATGGAAATTGTGGGGGAGGGAGAGAAGTCTTCCTCACCTGTTATTCATTAAGTCATTTATTTCTTTTTACACTTTGTACATAATTTCTTTGTTTTGTTGAATTATTTCTGTATTAACACTTTGCTGTTACTTTTCCATTCAAAAGCAATTTTATTATTTTTTTTTGTTGTTCCCTTTCTCAAAGAGACAACATTTCCGTCTTGTTGTTCCTTTTTCAAAGGAACGGAACCTTTTGGTTTAGCCGTTCATCTTGCTTTAATTTTGTTCTTTTTCCTTACTTTGTGCTTTTTTCTGTTCCTTTTCCAAAGGAACAACATTTTTGCTTTCTGTTGTTCCTTTACCAAAGGAACAACATTTTTTATTTTTGATGTTCCTTTTTCAAAGCAACGACATTTGTGTGATCTACTATTTCTTTTCGAAAGGAACAACATTTTCAATTTTTGCTGCTCCTTTTCCAAAGGAACGACATTTGTGTGATCTGCTGTTCATTTTCCAAAGGAACAAAATTTTCGAATTTTGTTGTTCCTTTTCCAAAGGAATGGCATTTGTGTGATCTGCTGTTCCTTTTCCAAAGGAACAACATTTTCGATTTTTGTTGTTCCTTTTTCCAAAGGAACGACATTTGTGCATTTTGTTGTTCCTTTTCCAAAGGAACAACATTTTCGACTTTTTCTGTTCCTTTTCCAAAGGAACGACATTTGGGTTTTTGCTATTCCTTCTCCAAAGGAACAACATTTTCGATTTTTTTGCTGTCCCTTTTCCAAAGGAATGACATTTATGCTTTCTACTTTTCCTTTTTCCAAAAGGAACACTGCTTGTATTCTTTTTCTCTTCCTTTCTGAAATAACAACATCCTTGTATTCCTTTTACTTATGCTTGCTCCCATTTCTATTTTAAATTAAGGATGCTTACTGTTCCTGTTCTTTCAAGTCTTCTAGAATACAGCTATGCACTTATGCAATGGATACAAAATAACAACATACTGAAATCGGTGAATTATAAAATTGATATCTTTATAAGAAATTGCTCTGAATTGGTAAGAGGACAGAAGGAAGGACACACTTACCCATTATCTTTTGTTGTCATTATTCCACTAACTCTACTCTGATTGGTCATCTTTATCATGTTGGTTCTTTTTAATCCTCTTTGATTATTATTCAGGAATAAGAGCAAGGGGTTTATATCTTCCTATTGAGATGTTAAGACTTCTTCCACCATTCCTACACTTAGGGAGTGTTGAACCACCCTTTGTGTATCAATCGGAAAGTATTTTATGAAAAAGAAAGAAAAAAGAGAAAACTAACTTGTTTATATAAGTTGTCAAATGCAGGATAGGGGGTCTCATCAAGAGCCAACCTACCATGGTCATGAGGAAGAAAGTGAAGTGGCATTCCCACTATGGCCACCACACCAGGGATACGGTCCAAAAGGTATATCAAATAAAAGAACCCTTGGAATAGGAGGTCTCATCATGAGCCAGCCTACCCACTTTTCGCTCCTTCCTCGTGAATGTCATTATGGCTAACTGATCACCAAGCCAGCATAATGGCCTACATTTTGACATCACACAACATTTCCTAAGCATACACAAAGGATCATGGTTCCATGGGTGAAATAAACAACTCTGCCAAGGTTATGGACACCTGTTGGCAGCAGAACACTTTTAATGGCATTGAAGTCACATTATTTACACCAATAGGTAGGTATCAACACCCTTCAGTTTCTTATGCCTTAGTAATAAATCACATAGATGTATATTATTTCCCGAACCATACAACACATGAAAATCAACTATCACCAATCCTGACAGAACAATTGACAATGATCGCATGAGACTCGGTATGCACGGCAATGTCCTATCCTCCCAATCTCGCATCATATCACAACACTCTCTTACGTATTAAGCAATCCAACTTTACACCTCGATTTCGGTAATCTGCTACTTTTGTAAACATTGCATATTGACATACACTATTCCTTTATGACTCTACTTCAAAACAGAATGGCACGCCGCTCCTTTATTTAACAGTCGGAACGGCCTTTCACATTGCGGGGGGGAGGTTAACCTCATCATTTCCTAGATTACATGTCAGATGGCTATTCGGGAAATTGTGTACTTGGAAATAGCACAGCTCAATGGCATATTATTTTTTACTTTTGCATGGCTTGCTATTCCTAAACCATTTCCATACTATGCTCTGCAGCATTAGTAAAACCCTTTAGATTGTGAACAAGTCCTGCGTCTGTCAGTGTCTCTGTGTGTTAACAGTTGCTATTCAATTGTCAAATTCTGAGATTTTATAGTGAAACCATAAACATGGGAGGAATATTGATTCGGAGAGAACCACAGGTGTTAAAAGTCTCTGATGCTGCACAGGAAATCCTGGCAAGAGCAGGGTGGCTAACTTATCTCAATCACTTACAGGAATCCAATGAGACTGTAGCAATTGAATTCTTGCATAATTTTCAAGAGGATCACTCCACAGTGAGGGGGGGACACATAGCAGTCAATGATGACATAATCACAGAGGTCTCGGGACTGCCAGCCGCTGGACCTATATGGACACTAAAGAAGGAGAGATTGCAGAAGATCATAGAAACCTTCCAGGAGGAAGGCCAGAGCCTGACAATTAGAGGAAAGGGGGTTCTACCAGTAGCATTAGGAGAACCGTGGGTGGAATTAGAAAATACCATTCAAAGCTACAACACCTGTGAAGGAAGAAAAGACATGGTAAGACCACGACACCTCAAACTCTTAGCCGTATTAAAGAAAAAATGCTCTGTAAATTTACCTGCATTTCTGAATTCATTACTTCATGACATTGCATGGAGCATGAAAAGGAAAAGCATGTAGAATTAGTTGTTAGTAATCATGGGTTGATACGGTTAATAGTTAGTCATAGCCTTACCCAGCAGCAGAGCAGATGGGAAGATTTAATTGCCATGATAGATGGAGGATTGACCACACCATCCCCAAAACTTAAATATGCCACCAGTACACCTGAGTGTCTAGAAAAACGAAGGAAATCGGTCCAACTAGCACAGCTAAAGGGAAGGAAGGAAAATTCCCAAGGAGATACCAGCCAACTAGTAGAAATAGATGATACAAGCGATGAGAAATCCTCACATTTAGAAGGAGAGGAAAATGAGAAAGAAGTGCAGGAAAATGAGGAAGAAAAATTGTAGGAAAATGAGGAAGGAGAAACGGAGGAAGAAACTGAACAACCTGATCAGGAGGAGGAAACGGAACAACAGGAAGGCAGCTCATTGCAGAATCCATTGAGAGAAGATGAATTGGCCAAAATCTTGGCCAATATGGGCAAATATGGCAAACCTTCCAGCCCACCAGATCTCCATGTTGAAGAAGAACCAAAAGAACACTCTGCTCAGGAAAGAAATGCACCTGAAGAATTACATACCAAGGAAGTAGAAGAGGAGAGTCAACCTGTTCATGATGAAAATATGACAAGAGAAAGAAGTGAGGTAGAACAGGAACAATCCGTTTCTAGCCAGATGACACCAGAAGAAATTCCGGAAGAAGGGGGGCAGAAAAGGAAGTCACCCAAGAAATAACAAAACCAGCTAGGGTTCTTGCCTCGGAGCAACCAAAGCAGAGCAACAAAGAAGCACCCCAGAAAGAAAATCAGGGAATTGGTCCAAGTCATAGTCCAGGCCACAGTGAACAGTTTGTTGTTCCATCGAAGGAAATTGAGGAAATTAAGAAATTACGGAAAGAATAGCAAAGACTGCTGAATGTAATAGTTCAACTTCGACAGCAGATCAGGATTTTGAAAGCAAGGAAAAGGGTAAAAAGGACATTGGGAAGGAAACATGCAACAACTCCAACAAAACCCCTCAAAACAAAGGATCGGGGGACTAGAGTCCATCCTGCTGTTCAAAACCCTGCTGAAAAGCAGGCTATTGTTCCAAATATTGTTGAGGAACAGTCTACTGTTCAAAATCAAAAGGAACAGCAGTTGACTGTTACTAATGTTGAAATACAAACAGATGATATATTGACCTGCGATAAAGAAATCTAGACAGAGGCACCACCATCAGGAGTGATACGGGCAATGAACGCAAGACAACACAATAGGAAAATTCAGGTAAATCTCCCGATCTCCACCACCATATGGGAAAGTGATCCGAGAACAGTAACCCTACAAGAGGGTTTGACGCAAGCTCAGCTAGTAGTAGAAAAGCTCATAGAGCAAATGGTCCCTCGAGAAAGGTATGAAGAGCTACAGCAACAACTTAGGAACGTCAATCTATCCGAAAGCCAGGCCTTTGAAGGGTGGCAAAGGGAAGAAGAAAAAGTCGCGAAGGTAACTCGTAGGTTGGATATAGTTATCAAGAAGATGGATACCTTATGTTCTTTGTACAATGACGTCCTAGCATGTAGAGCCCCTGCTAAGAATTATGCCTTGTTTTGAATGGAAAGATATTTACAATTGAAAATAAAGGCTGTTAAAGCAGGTGCTCCTATGCAAATTAATACCATCAAAGACTACTGTGTGAGTTTTATTTGCATAACCTTGTATTAGACTAGGAGACCGAGCTAAACCCTAGCCCTTTTGTTGGGGATATCCAATTGCAGGCATTTATTTCATTTGGGGTTAATCAAATTATATGGCTAAAAGCCTATAATTCTTTCCAAAGGCAAGAAAACGAATTAGATTTGTGGGTAAGAGCTGAGCCTAGGGCTCCAATACAGTTGTGGAGAGAACATAGGAACCTCATGAAGACTCCAGGTGTAATTGAAGCATTAGGACCCATTCACACAGCAATCAATAGGCAAGGAATAGAATACTTTCTCACTATTAAGGACCTTGCCATTGATGCGGCTAAATTTCGATATCAGATCTCTAATCCGAATATCCAACTCAGGGAACCATTTAAGTATGAAAATTTTAAGTTAGCCGCCAACCACTTGCACCTCTATGGCGAAGTCATTTTGAGGGCAGGGCCATCCTGGTTAGGATATAGGTTCCGGAGTCCAATCATTTAGCATCCTGCACCTAGATACCAAGCCCTGTATGAGATGCCTGAGGGTCAAACATGCCATTTCTTTGAACACCTAGTTATGCATCATGGCTGTAGACCTTCACATGAGATTCCATCTCCAGCCTACTCTCTCACTGCCTTACATGTCAACTACAATGTTTTCATGAGGGCATGAAAAAGGCTAAGCAGGGGTGTATGTGGAGTACTAAAGAAGGTATGCTTTTGGTAATTATTTCAGCATCTTTTCATTAGAACTTACAAACCTTTTGCATCATGAACTAGGTAAATGATAAATAATTGCAATAAAACCTGTGAGATTAATATGCAAATCAAAAACGCTGACAATTGTCATTTTCTTATGCAAGAAGAAGGGAAAACAAAAAATTGTCGTTCCAAAGGAAATGACAAGGACGGGTTAACCACTATCCCTTTGACGGGAAACCATATGCAAACAAGGCAAAACAAATCAAAGCTAATCAGCCCTGGAAAGGAAGTGGAGATATCGGCTCAGTGCAAGGAAGAAAATAGATAACTAAGGACTAACAGTTCGACAAATCCCTCAGGATCCTTTGATCCTGAGGGATCATTGCTTTAACTATTTTTGCAGCTAGACATCTTCGCCTTCACCATTATAAAAGGGGCAGCACTGTTAGCCTGAAGGGTCTGTCGAGTCTATTATGATTTTTTATGTAATTTCTCCTAAAGATTGAAACTTTGATCATCGAGTCTCGTTGAGAAATGATCTACTGTAATTCTGTCTTATGCATTAATATAAGCTCGATAATCTGATATGTTTTTTTAGTTTACATCACACACTCTGTTATGTTCGATTTACTAAAGTTTCTGAAGACAGAACCATTGTATTAACTTTGCAACGTATTATTGTCCCTTTAAATTTTAATATGATATTCCCAGTCTTTACAGAATACTGATGTTGTTCAATTACAGAGTATCTGTGTTGTACATTTATTTCATTGGTATCACTGAACTCATCTTAGGAATTATGTTCTTTGCGATTGTTGAATCTATAGACATTGCTATTCCATTCTAAAATACAGTCATAATCTTTATAACTGAGATTGATAACTAGTTTACCAAGATCAGGTTACTATTAAGGTGTGTCGTGTGCATATATGTATGGTTTCCAAGTGCTGTTCTATAATCTATCATTAACCAGTGTTGTTCCATTTTTGCGTGTTGTCAATTCATCCTTGAAAGTGAAGGATTTCCATTTCATTCCTGTAGGACATGATTATTAAATTTGATCTTGTAGACTAAGGCGTTGTTGTTTATTAGACTCAATTGCTGTTACAATTTCCTGTTTGCTGTTCCATTTCAGGTTTGCTGTTCTATTTCTTATTTGCTATTCTATTTCTTATCTGTCGTTCCATTTCTTTTCATTTGCATTATTGTTATTTTAGGTGTGAATAACGATCTAAGACTGTAGTGGGCATTGACATTTACTGTATGGTCCCAGATCCACGATCTGTTCTCTGATTTCCTTTAGTCCCATCAGTTTACAAAGGGATGAGTTACTGCTACTCAACCCTTGACTGATAAATTGCTTAGTTTTCTGAATGTGTGGTTTAGTCTTTCAAAGTATTTTGTTGTAAGCTATCATCCATTTAATCTTGTATTTTTTAGCACTATACTACTAGCATTACTCTGGCAAATGATAGCCTGAGACTGAGAAACTATTTGAAATAACAAAACGTTCTTGGATTGACAAATTAATGTGAGGTAATTAGAGGTGAAAGAGACCCTTTTCATAGCTTGACACTTTTGCACGACACCTCAGCTCACCATACATCCATAAAATAGCCAGAACCATCTCACTTCTCATAGATTCCCCAGTCAGTCGTAACATTTCTCCAATCTGCCCTAATTTCTGTGTTTTTGCATAAGTTGCCCTCTTACCATTTGAACAAACCCAACCCTCATGTTCTTTTTTGATCTTCCTTGACAATCTCCAGACACCTCAAAACCGTGATCTAGCCTTTAGTTACCCTTTCCCATTATTTTTCCACCTTCAAAACTCCAAAAATAGCTCTCGGCCTCCTCTTGTAGATCCTCCTGTAGATCTCGTGTAGCCTCCTGTAGAATTCCCTATAAGTGGTTTTTCGAAATCTGATTGCAATGGAAGTCTTTAGAAGGGTACTAGGGTCTTCTTAGGACCTCTCCACACCTTCCTCCACCTCTAAAATAGCCAACTCCATCTTCCCTCGCCACCAAACCTCTGCGCAAGCACCACCAGATAAATCACAAGCATAATAACTTCACATAAAAACACTCAAAAGCACAAAAATATGTTTTCTTCTCATTTCTTTTCAGAAGTAGCTTGAATAAATGCAATTTACCTTTTCAGTAGTCAATGCCACCCCTTTCATCAGTTTTCATCTCTTTTCCTGCAAAAGTAGGGTTAGTAGGTAAATTAGGGTTTGCTGGGGTTTGCGTTACATTTCGTTTTTCCTTCTGTTTCTGCAAATAGAATAGCCTTTGTTGAGTTAGCTTTCTTTCATGACAGTTAAAAGCTTCTTCTGGAAACTCATAGAAGTTGGCTTAAGCTCTTAATGATCTTGCACGAGCTGACCAAGTGACAGCCTGCAGTAAGAGCTAGTACTTGTGCATACAGCACCGTCGCTTCCAAGTTTGTTACTAACTACCGGGTTGATAAAGGTAAAGTATGAAGCCCTAGGAGTTGCACCATTATTGTTGCAATACTGGTGCTCACCACTTTTTGGTGCCATTGCCAGGGAAGTGTCAGCGTGTTTTGTGATTACTACTTTCTTCTATTTTCTACTGTAACATTCTGCTAAGTAGTTTACTTCAGCAAAAGTAGAGTA
This sequence comes from Pinus tabuliformis, assembly GCA_031772625.1. Lineage (NCBI taxonomy): Eukaryota > Viridiplantae > Streptophyta > Pinopsida > Pinales > Pinaceae > Pinus > Pinus tabuliformis. The sequence continues at coordinate 352,883,954 of CM062812.1, forward strand.
GTTGTTTCATTTCAATTCTGCAATTTCAATTCTGCAAAAGTAGATTGGGCATTTCTTGCCTTCATTTCAATTCTGCAATTTCCATTTCAGCAAAATAGATTAGGCATTTCCTGCTTTCATTTCATTTCTGCAATTTCCATTTCAACAAAAGTAGATTAGCCCTTTCAATTCTGCAATTTCCATTTCAGCAAAAATAGATTAGTCATTTCCTTCTTTCATTTCAATTCTGCAATTTCCATTCCAGCAAAGTAGATTAGTCATTTCCCTGCTTTCACTTCAATTCTTCAATTTCATTTCAGCGAGTTCATTTCAGTTAGTTGCAATTTGTTGTTCAATCCATTCAGTTTTGCAGGTACAAGGAGAAAAAAACAAAAATCACCCAAAGAGAGATTTCCTTTCATGCCTCGTATGAACAGAGATAATTCAGGAAAATTCCTACCCAACACCCCCACCACATCACAAATTCACCCTTCTCTCTTCTTCAGTGGCAGTAGTCCAAAAGAAGCTATAGGTGAACCACCAGAGATATACGAAGATCCTATAGTAGAAGAAGAGAAAGAAACCATCCCTCCTGAGACCATGGCTGAAAACAGAAACGTTAGAGGGAATGGGGAAAGAGTAGAGGGTACCTTTCACATTTGAGAGACCAATAGGGACACTAAAATGAAGAACATAAGTCCTTCAGCCTTACGTCACTTCCATGGGTTGACTACCAAAGATCCTGATACCTTTTGTTTGAATTTGCTGTTATCTTTCGAACGTATGACTATGCAGAAAATGAGCAGAAGTTGAAACTGTTTCCTTCTACCCCCAAGGATGCAGAATTGCACTAGTTCATGGGGTTACCTACCAACAAAATCACAACTTGGGCTCAGATGCAGCAAGCATTTAATGAAAAATACTGAGACTAATGTATGTGAAAGAATACCAAGGAAGAAATCTTTCGAATGACCATGGGAAGAGATGAATCCTTGGAAGATTATGAAGAGAGCTTTTAGCTTAGTTATAAAAGGGCAAGGTGCACACTTGACCCTAAATCTCTGAAGTTGGTCCTGCTCAGAGGAGTCCCGGAAGACCTTCTAGATACCCTCCATTTGCTAGCTGGGGGGGACATCCACCAACTACCTTATGAAGACATAAAGAATGTGTTTAGAAACCATTCTAGGGCAGCACAAAAGAGAGGTAGGGGAAGTCAACCTTTAGCCAATACATCCTCATCCAGTTCATCCCTTAGAGGTGAATTTGGAAATATGCTAGAAGATTTCAAGAGGGAGATGATGTAGACCCCCACTATGCAAATGGATACCTTGCATATCAAAAGAAAACAAGAGGAAGCAAAAAGGGCCTTGGCCATTTTTTGTCCTAGGTGCAGTAGAAGGAATCCTAGGAACGAATCTCCATTAAACTCTATAGAAGTGTGTTTAGTCTGTGAAGAAGATCATTCTACGAATCAGTGCTCTTCCTTTCTCGAACTTAAAGCTGCATACCAGGGGGCTGAAGGAGCCACTGAACCACTCTATTTCATTAACCAAAGGAGGCCACATGGGCCCAGCCTTACCAGCAGGGAATGCAAGGGACATCCCAGACATACTACAACCCCAATGAAGCCACTTCCATGCCTTCTTGGCGTCACCCTACTCATCCTTACTGGTCGACACCCCCTCCTTGATCATATCCATCTCAATACCATGCTCAACAAGCTGCTCATTCATTTCACTCTTATGTTCAACCACAGCCTCAGTGGAATGCACCTTATCAGGGGTGGAGGCCCTAGTACAACTCTCCTCCCACTATTTTGCCTCCACCACCTACTCAACCACAACCATTACCTCCTGCTCCACCGAGGCAACCCCAAATACCTACTCAACCGAACCCGAACCCGAATAATATATAGGCCCAACAGGTATATAGTGGGGACACATCATGCCCGACCTATGCTGTGGAGATTCAAGAGATTAAGTTACGATCTGGGAAGGTTCTCCCGAATAACCAGCCTCCCCCTCAAGAGGATGAGGAAGAAAAAGAGGAAAGTGAACCAAAAGCCACTCCACCCTTTCCTGAGAGATTATCTGGAACAACACAACCTACCCTAGAAGAAACTGAACTTATGGGAGAATTGAAACAATTATGTGTAAGGATACCAGTTCTCCAAGCCATAAAGGATGTGCCTATATACAACAAGATGATCAAGGAGAAGTGCTTCAGGTACCCAGGGAGGCGCAAGAGAGATGCTCCAACTATCAATGTCATAGGACAGCTATCTGACCTGATGTTGAGGTAGGTAATATGTCCGAAATATCTAGACCCTGGAAGCCCTGTAGTCATTGTCCACGTTAATGGCACCATAATCCCCCATACCCCGATGGATCTAGGGGATGCCATTAATGTGATGACCAAGGTGATCTATATTTAAACTAGGACACAAAAAATTAAAAAGATAACCATAAACACAAAGATGCAGGGGAAATAATACTTCATTTCATTAATGTAAAATACTAAGATATGCTTAAAAACAAAAAATGGACATAAACAGTTAGGGCGATGGTAGCTTATCTCTGAGAAGAGATGTGGTGGCTACATGCCTCTTAACTATGTTACAATGAGGCTTGAAGGCCTATCTATTGTTGAGAAACAACGGAAAACCCTAAACATCCAAAAACATAACCCTAGAAGATGAAAAGCCAACATATGGGCCCCGTTTGGGTAAATTGGTACATCAACACCCCAGGGTCATAACTTTGGCATACAATCTCTGTTTGATGCATACAATATCTTGTTAGAAAGATCTATCCAAGAACTACAACTTTGGGAAGAGAAACACCAGTCCATGGACCCATGTCGCTCCCAGTTTTCCCAAAAAACGTCGTTTAGGGCCTCAAAACGGCTCCGGAAGTTTAGGACCTGAAAAACTGTTAAAAATAGTAAACTGTGTTACAATTAAGGAAATTGAAAAGCTGAAAGAGACAATGGTGGGGGTCTAAGTGGACTTGGTCGGTGGCCACCAATATCCACCTGTATCATTCCTCCCCCCTTAGGAAAAAATGGTCCCCATTGCGTTGAGTTCCTACGTGAGAGGAGGAAACTTCTGTTGAACTTGGTCCCTGGTGAGCCGCTTGCCCTCATGAAGGAGTTGGCCTACTTTGAGAACTCGATACAGTTGGATGTTCTGCTAGCGAGTGTGCTTGATTTGTGTGTCCATGATCCAATTAGTTACAGCTTGTTCTACACAATCTGGATTTAACTCTGTGGGGGTGAGTTGTTCTACAATGTCGGATGTGTCTAGTAATGGTGGAAAGTATGGCCGAAGGCGGTCCACATGGAACACTGGGTGCAGTCCAAGGAATGGGGCAATGCTGAGCTCAAAGGCATTATCTCCCACAGCCTTGGTAATGGTGTAAGGACCATATCAGAGTGGTTTGAGTTTCCGATAGCCTCCGATAAGGCGTTCCTTTTGCAAATGCAACCAGACTTTGTCGTCCACCTAAAACTTTTGTGGCACCCGATGTTTATCATGTCACTACTTGTACTTGGAATTTGATTTATCTATAATGTCATGGAATTGTTAGCAAATATGTTGGATGTGCTCAATGAAGTTGTTTGCCTTATCTGTTTCAGACTGAACATGAGCTAAATCTGTGTGAGTAGCTGCAAATGGCATGGCCACATCAATGGGACATAGTGGCTGGAATCCCAAGCCCACCTGAAAAGGGCTGTGGCTAGTCGAGCTATGGAGAGCCCGGTTGTAGCTGTGTTGAACATAGGGGAGGCTCTCATCCCATGTGCGTGGATCATTTGAGTTGTACATGCACAAAATGTGTACAATTATTCTATTGACAACCTCTATTTGGCCATCAGTTTGAGGATGGAAGGATGTGGACTTAGTGAGTTTGGTGTCCAACATCGACCAGAGACTGGAACAAAATGTACTGAGGAACTTGCTATCCTGATGTGAGATGATAGATTGTGGGATCCCAAAGTGTACCCACACTCATTCAAAGAAGAGTTTAGCAGTGGCTTCTGCTGTGATATTCTTCTTGTAGGCCGCCATAACGGCCATCTTTGAGAACCTGTCGATGACCACAAAACATAGTCATTTCCATGCTTAGTGTAAGGAAGGCTTGACATGTAATCCATGGAGATGGATTCCCAAGGTCAACTGGGGGTAGGCAGTGGAGTATAGAGGCCTTCTTCCTGACTGTCAAAGATTCAGCCAGTAGAAATACTTCTATAGCACTGCCACCATTTTCTCGACCCCAAAATTCCTAGCAGCCCGACTATAGTGTGCTTCCCAAATCATCTTGGCATGCTCACTTGAAGGAACAAAAAGATGACCCAAGTGGCATAATAGGGCATTCTGGAGGTGAAAATATGGAACATGCCAACCCTCCAAGAGTGTTTGGTATGTGTGGCTAAAGTCTAGGTCGCTTTTGTAGAGAAGTGGCCAATCAGAAGTCTCGTGCCCACAAGAGTTGAGCACAGCGGTTAATGACATGATCGGTGGTCGACTAAGGGAATCTACAACATTATTGGTGTTTCCCTTCTTATACTTGATATTCAAATGGAAATGTTGCAGGTATGTGGACCACTTCTGATGGCGATCATTCTATAATTTTCCTTGGGTCTGTATGGACAGGAGGGGTCAGTGGTCTGTGTGGATGACCGTTCCCTTCCCCAAAAGGTAATGTTTCCATTGTCATCAGGCCTGCACAATGGAATACATCTCTTTTTCATAAGTGGGATACTTCCAGACTTTGTTTGGAAGTGTCTCACTGTTATATGCCACTGGATGCCCGTGCTGAGTAAGGACTGCCCCAATAGCATAGTGAGAGGCATCTATCTCGACCTCAAATGGTTGTTGCAAGTCTAGAAATGCAAGCACTGGTGTCGAGCAGAGGCGGTATTTCAACTCTATGAATGCCTTTTGTTGAGATTTAGACCAAAAGAATTTTTCTTTCGCTCCTCCCTTGGTGACTTGACTCAAGGGCCAAGTGATATGAGAAAATCCCAACACGAACCTGTGGTAGAATTTGGCAAGACCTAGAAAACTGTAGAGCTCCATTAGAGTGGTTGGAGAGGGCCAATCCTGAATGACTTAGATCTTGGCTGGATCCACAGTCACACCCTATTCATCAATAATGTATCCCAGATACTAAACCTAGATCATGCCAAAAGTACATTTCTCCAAGTTGGCACATAACTTGTGTTGCCGTAGTGTTTGGAGAACCTGTCGGATGTGCTGGAGGTGTTCTTCCAAACTCTGGTTGAATATTAGGATGTCATCCAAGTATACCACTACAAATGAGTTGGTGAATGGCTGCAAGATGTCATCCATTAGTCTCACGAAGGTTACAGGAGCATTCATCAATCCGAAAGGCATAACCAACCATTCGTAAAGGCCCTCCTTGGCTTTGAAGACAGTCTTCCACACATCGGAGGGTTCGATTGGTACTTGGTGATATGCTAACTTCAAATCGATCTTTCTGAAATATTTTTCCCCCTTCAGTTGGTCTAGGAGGTCATCGATCCATGGGATTGGGTACCTATTACGGACAGTGATCTTGTTTAGTGCCCGATAGTCAATACAGAGTCTCCAAGTCCCATCCTTCTTCTGTACCAACATAATCGAGCTCCCACAGGGAAATGAACTTAGACGGATGTGACCTTTATGTACCAGCTCCTGAATATGCCTCTTGATTTCATTGTTCTCCAGAACGGACCACCGATAGATTGGTTCATTAGGCGGTGGTGCACCTAGGGTCAGATTGATGGAGTGGTTGACCTGGCAATGGAGAGGAGCCCATATGGGGGAGGTGAAGATGTCCTCATACTCATCCACGACCTTGTCCATCTGTAGTTTTCATGCGGAGGGGCCCTATCTGGAGGTTGTGGCCGCCATCTTCTTCTTTCCTTGGGGGCGTATCATCAGGAAAACAAATTTCCCCGTTTTGGAAATGAGATTATTGCATTGTTTTGCAGTAATTAAAGAGATGGTGGTGTGTGATGCTACATCCGGTATCCTGTACAACGTATTTCCCAAAGTAATAATAATAGCACGGGGCCTTGATTCATACACAACATGTCACTTCCATAACTATAGTTGTCCTAGTAATACATCACAAACTTCAAGTGGAGCAATATCACACAATACCCCATCCGTGAAGGGCTTGATGTTGTATGGAAGGCGACATTGCTAGCTCACGTGAAGATTCCATCCTTGGTGAAGCCACACGATAGTTTACGGTTGTGGATGTGCTGTGGTCAGTAAGCCCAGCCACTTCACGACCTCTACCGAAATGAGGTTCTTTTGGCTCCTACTGTTGATAATGAACTGTAGCGGGGATCCCTTTACCCACATCTGGGAGTGGAAGAGGTGCTCCTCCTCCTCTGGATCTTCGGGTTCCTCCTTCTGGATCTTCGTGGTGGCAATGGTGGTGTTGGGCTCTGCATTGATAATCTGCTTCCCTTTGTCATTCCCCTTATCAGGTTTTGACTCAGAGTCGGAACATGCATCTGATTTTGAAACCTTTAGCTCAAGAACTAGTGACTGCTTGGCCCGACACTCACTTGTGTTGTTAGTGGAGCTCTTATGGAACTCACACCATTTTCCCGTGTCCTTTTTTGGCTTCGCGGCGCTGTTCTTTGCTTGCAGCTTTGGCAGGTTGTCTTGGGCCACCCTGCGTTGGCTTTGTCCTTTGTTCTGTGATTTGAGGGCACCTTTTCCTTTCTTCAAATTTGTAGATCCAAAGTCTCACTTCTTCTATTTAAACTTTTCCTTGACCTTGACAACATATCAGTATGCTGTGGTGAGTGAGTAGATGTTCAGGAATTTGATTTCTTCCTAGATGTACTTGTGCAGGAAGGCATGGTATTTGAGTATCAAATGCTACTTTGAATCCTTAACACCCAACTTTGTGCGAAGGGTATGGAAAATATTGGTAAACTCCAACACATCTTGGTCCCTTCCCTACTGCAGCGTGGTCCATTTTATGTATCGATCCTCATAGCTTCTGACAGGGTAGTACTACTCCTTGATGGCATCCAGGAATGAATTCCAGATGGGTGCAGCTGAAAAGAGAGAGCCAGTACTTTCATCCTTCTGCTCGCAGTAGGTTTCCCACCAGTCCTTGACGTGGGGGGCTACTTTGAGAAGATCGAAAATAATCTTTTCGCGACTGGGAAAATCATGAACAGAAAAATAACCCTCTAGTAGATTTAACCATTTATTGATGACATTTGCATCTATCTAATGCTCGAATATGGGGTTTTCAAAATTAACTTATACCTTAAATGTTGTGGCTTTTCCAGAGTAGCTGTGGGAAGCCGATGCATCGCCCCTGGGTATCCACTGAAGGATCTGGGCAAAGTTGTCCATCATTGCATTCCTTTGTCGCTCGAGGGCTTCTTCAAGCAAGATTTTGATAGGATCTCCTACTCCCTCGTCTTTATTTTCATCTTTCATGGGAGGCTATCGGGTTTTGTGAGGCTGGTCTTGCAAAGGTTCGACCAGTTCAAGCCCTAACTCCTTATATCCCGACCTCGTTGGGGACATGCAAAGAAAAATAGAGAAAAAGCTAACTGCTCTGATACCACTGATCCAGATTTAAATAGGAACACAAAAAATTACAAAGATAACCATAAACACAAAGATGTAGAAAAAATAATACTTCATTTCATTAATGTAAAATACTAAGATATGCTTACAAACAGAAAATGAACATAAACAGCTAGGGCGAAGGTAGCTTATCAATGAGAAGAGATGTGGTGGCTACATGCCTCTGAACTATGTTAAAATGAGGCTTGAAGGCCTATTTATTGTTGAGAAACAATCGAAAACCATAAATGTCCAAAAACCTAACCCTAGAAGATGAAATGCCACACTGTGGGCCCCGTTTGGGTAAATTGGTACATCAATTTCCCAGGGTCGTAACTTTTGCATACGATCTCTGTTTGACGCATACAATATCTCGTTAGAAAGATCTATCCAAGAACTACAACTTTGAGAAGAGAAACATCAATCCATGGACCCATGTTTCTCCCATTTTTCCCAAAAAAAAAGTCATTTAGAGCCTCAAAACGGCTCCGAATGTTTAGGACCCGAAAAACTACTAAAAATAGTAAACTATGCTATAGTTAAGGAAATTGAAAAGCTGAAAGAAACAATGGTGGCAGTCCAAGTGGACTTGGCCGGTGGCCACCAATATCTACCTGGATGACAAGGACACTATGCTCAAGCTCAACCTTTAGGGTTCCCTGAGAAAGACCACAATAGTGCTATAGTTAGCAGACTGCTCCACCATGACCCCTGAAGGGATTGTGGAAGATGTAATGGTCTCCATCGATTCTTGGGAGTACCCTACTAATTTCCTAGTTCTCCATCCAAAGGCAAAGCTCACTGGGTATCCTCTCATCCTGGGAATACCTTGGTTGGCTACTGCAGATGCCTACATCAGTTGTCGAGTGGGGAACAGGACAATCGAGAATGGGCATATGTCCAAATAGCTAGTCCTATATTCTCCTGCCCAACCTTTGATAGAACATGTTTTACCTCTCTGGTTGGAGGAGGAAGATGAGGATGAAGTCTATTCCACACCACTGTGTGGAGTGGAAGCTACTATTGGGGAGGTGGGCCACAAACCGAGGATGATCTTATTGAAAACTTGATTTCGAATCCACCCCCTAGTGTGTTGCCATTAGAAGAGCTGGTGGAAGAAACCCAAGCCAATCCTTTATTTGATCTTTGTGTGGCTGATCTGACCTCTCTCTGAGTTAAGAATATGGAATTCGGCCCATAGAGAAACTTGAAGCTCAACTCATCCCTATCCACCTCTCAAGAGAAAGAACTGAGTAGCTTATTAAGAAACCACTTGGATGATTTTTCTTGGAGCTTTAAGGAGATGAAGGGAGTGCAACCTTCAGTTTGTACTCATCACATTTACATTAAGGAAGATTGCAATCTAGTAAGGTAGCCTCAAGGGAGAATGAATCCAGCCCTTAAGGACATTGTCAAAGAAGAACTGCAAAATTTACTAGATGCAGGATTCATCTACCCTATCTCTGACAGCGAATAGGTCTCTCCTTTGGTGCTAGTGCCAAAGAAAAATGGGAAGTGGAGAATTTGTGTCGATTATCGGGAACTAAACAAGGCCACCAAAAAGGACCATTTTCCTTTGCCTTTCATAGATCAAGTGTTAGATGGCCTGGCAGGGAAGAAGTTTTTCTCCTTCCTAGATGGGTTTAGTGGGTACAACCAGATCGAAATCAACCCGAAAGACCAAGATAAGACCACTTTCACTTGTCCTTGGGGTACCTTTGCATATCGCGTCCTTCCTTTCGGATTTTGCAATGCTCCCGCTACTTTCCAGAGAGCAGTATTGAGTATATTTGTTGAAATGGTTCATGATGCATTGGAAATCTATATGGATGACTTTACCCCTTGTGGTTCTAACTTCCAGGAGGCTTTGTCTAACTTGGGAAAAGTTTTGGACAAGTGTAGTGAAATGAGCCTGTCCCTCAGTCCTGAAAATTGTGAATTCCCGATGACTAAAGGGATTGTGCTAGGTCATGCAATCTCTCAGTAAGGATTACAGGTGGACCCCAACAAAATTGCCATCATCCAAAGGGTCCCACCTCCTCAAAAGGTAAGAGATGTTCAAAGTTTCCTAGGTTTAGTAGTGTATTATAGAAGATTCATTAAGGATTTCAGTAAGCTAGCCTCTCCATTTTTTGGTCTTTTGGGAAAAGATGCCGAGTTCATATGGATTGACAATTGTCAAGAGGCTCTGGATACCTTGCAAAGTAAACTGGTGACTACCCCAATTTTGAGAGGTCCAAACTAAGCCCTACCTTTCCACATTTGTACAGATGCCTCAAACAAAGCGATGAGAAGCTGTCTTATGCCATATACTTTGTAAGTAAAAACTTGTCGAAGGCAGAATTAAACTACACTGTAACCGAAAAGGAGCTCCTAGTTGTAGTCCATTCCCTAAATAAGTTTAGACACTACATCATTCGCTATTAAACACTTGTACACACTGATCATGCTGCAATTAGGTATTTAACGAACAAACCAAATGTAAATTCTTGCATTATTAGATGGTTTATTTTATTGCAACAATTTTATTTAACAATTGTTGATAAGATGGGTAAGGAAAATGTTGTTGTTGATTTTTTTTCTAGACTAGATCTACCTATAGGTGAAGAAGGAATGGTGGATGATCAAATGCCAGATGAACACCTATTTGTTATCTCTGTATTTTCTCCATGGTTTGCTGATATAGAAAATTACTTGGTTTCTGCATAGTTCCCGCAATACTTGTCCTCAAAAGAGAAGAGAAATATCGTGAGGAAAAGTGCCCCATTCACCTGGATTGCAGGTAATCTCTTCAAAATTGGCCCAGATCAGGTTTTGAGAAGATGTGTCAGGGAGGAGGAAGTTTTTGACATTCTCCTAACCTGTCATGATGGGCCCTGTGGGGGCCATTTTGCAGCAAAGAGGATTGCCTTCAAAATCCTGCAAGCAGGTTACTGTTGGCCCACTCTTCATCAAGATGTGAGGAGATATCAGCCAATGTGACCGATGTCAAAGGATGGGGAAGCCTACTCCAAGGGATGATATGCCCCTGCAACCTCAAGTGACTTTTGAGCCATTTTAGAAGTGGGGCATGGACTTTGTGGGTCCTGTCAACCCTCCTTCAAAGAATAAATCTTACATCATCATGTGCACTAATTATTTGACAAAATGGGCAGAAACAAATGTAATCAACGTAGCAGCAGAAAAAAAAAAAAAAAAAAAAAAAAAAAAAAAAGTAGCTAAGTTTTTGAGAGAGAATATATTCTACAAGTTTGGATATCCAAGAGAATTAGTCACAGATCGAGGGAGTCAGTTTACGTCCAATCTGTTTGAAGACCTGCTCACACATCACAAAATTAAGCACAAAACTTCCACCCCTTATCATCCGCAAGCAAATGGACAGGTGGAAGTCACTAATAGAGCTTTGGACGGGATTTTGACCAAGATAGTGAGCAGCAGTAGAAAATATTTGGCAGATCAATTGGTTGAGGCCACTTGGGCCTATAACACCACGTGGAAGACCACCATAGGGTTCACACTCTATGAGCTGGTCTATAAGAAGAAGGCTTTGCTACCAATAGAATTTGAATGTAACACACTAAGGATGACAGCTCAACTGGACCTAGATCTCAGTCATGCACAAAAGGAAAGGTTACTTCAGCTAACTGGACTGGATGAACAAATATTGCAGGCCCTTTTTCACTCAGAGGTAGTCTAGCTTCAAAGGAAAATATGGCATGATAGACACCTCAAAGATAAACAATTCGAGGAAGGAGATTAGGCGTTGTTGTACGATTCAAGGTATAAATATTTGAAGGGCAAACTGAGGACAAGATGGCTTGACCATACACAGTAGAAAGGTGCAATGACAATGGTTCAGTTCTGATCAGGACGATCGATGAAGAAGCAATCCCCATGCTTGTCAATGGGCATAGGTTAAAAATCTACATGAAGCCCCTCTCCAAGCAAGAATTCATTGAGAATCTGAGTAAAATAGTGTTGGTAGTGGATCAAGTCTTTGCTTCCACTCCACCCACACCCTAAAAAAAGGAAAAAAAAAACAAAAAACAAAAATGAGGAGAATAAAAGATCCTTGGGTGAAAACATCCCCTTGGAGGCGCCCAGAGTAGGCAGTGAGGGTGAAAACCTCTTAGAGGTTCCCGAATTGTCTCTTAAAAAAAAAATTCAGGAATAGAAAAATTAACTTCTTTTGAATACTTTGCGGGTTGCAGGAGGGCCACAGAAGAGAAATGGACATGGGTAAGCCAAATGCACCTCTGATAGGCCATTTCTCCATCACTATTATATTTCTTCAGTCCCTGGTCTCACTTGTTCTAGAAATTATGCATCCTGTAGGAGGCTCTGTGCATTCTACAAGAGACTCCTGTAGAAATCACAGAGAGCTTGAAATCAATTCCAGAAAAGGATCAAAGGGCTAAAAACTTGTTCAAAAGACCTATGGGCTGCCCTGCCACCATTCATCATCCTAACTCTCCATTCCATACCTACACCACTACATTTCCACTCGCTTCTTTCTTCCCTACACAGAAAACACAGAAATCATGTTTTTTTTTTTAAATGAAGAATAAACAATAGCATCCTTAACTTATCTTGTACCTAGTGCATACTAGCTACTTTTCCTTGACTGAAAGAACCTTCCTCATCTATCTCTCCAGTCCTTTCTCAACCCTCAGCCAAAAGTTTTAGAGGGAGAAGCAGTTACAGGACATCCTGCAGGATTCCTATAGCAGCTAATCCCCTTAAAAATTGAGCTCCAGAGGTAGGATCAATGCAGGCACAGATGTATAAAATGTACAAGGAGTCGGACCTGATTGAATATCACTAGTACGAGGTAGCCAAGCCACCAATTCAGAAGCCACGGGTGCCAGTAGCAACAATCCATGAATATAACGCCAAAGTTTGAGCATGCAACAACATGGTAGCGACTAACAACTAACTGACTAAACGCATTCCTCTGTTGCATGAGTATAATTTAAAAACTACATGGACAAGTGAGATGGTTGTGATTAAATGAGATCGGCGGCCAGCTAACTGGCCACCCTCGTCCAGTTCAAATCGTGCCTCATCCAGTTCAAATAATGCTCAGTGGGTGCAATCAGCATGTGTGATCAGTCCGATTGAGAAAATATCAAAACAGGTACTGGCAGCATCAACGGGAATGATGGAAATAATTACGGCATGTGGCATAAAGGTTTCATCGTGACACTGCAGTAGAGATCAATGGTCCAGATGAGGGTAATGTACCTTTCCTGCCACCCCACCTCGTCACTGCAGAACACTCCTGTAAGCTTAAGTACACTTCAGTAGACTGCCTCTTCCACCTCTGTTTTCATTTGTATCGACGAGCTCTTGGCTGTAGCAACCTACCTACCACCTCTAGAGCATCGAAACAATCACTCTCTATCAATTTCAACACCCTTTCGCTTATTGGGCTCTATAGGAGTAGAAACATAGTCCTACAAGAGCCTTTTTATAGGAGGGCCAGTGAGGAGCATTAGAGAGGAAGGCTCAGTAAAACCCACTCTGCATTTCCATATATATACAAAAGGTGGTGGGATTTGAAGCGGAGTATTAAGTTGAAAAGAAGGCAAAAGTGAGAACAGAGTCTTCCTGTGTCTTTTAAAAATATATACAGTTCTCCATTTACTCTTTGCACTGAAATACTGTCTCTCTCTCGCCCTTGGTATTCTCCTCTGTACTGAGATGATGCAACTCTAGAGAATTATTAAGCCTGTAAAAAGAGAACTTGCATTGGGTAGTTTGTTTATTTTCTAAAAACAAAAACATTGTCCTACATACTCTCTACTTTTTAAGATATTGTTTCCCTCAAATATACCGAGACGTAAATTAAGTTTAAGAATAGAGTTTGAAGGGAATGAAAGTTGAAATTGGTTTTTGTTCACAAGGAAAAACCCGAAAAACTCTCTCTCTAGTTCCAGAAAGAAAACCTCAGTTGTTCCTCTATTTCTGAGTTTGAACTTTACTGCCTTCCTCCTCACCTGAGATATTCCAGTAGTCTCTTAGCATCATGATAGGGGGTTTTATGAGGAAAGAACCTCTGAATTCAACTAAGCTGCATGAACATCCAGAAGTGGTAGCCCTCTTTACCAGGGCAAACTGGATGCCTTTCTTTGAAAAATTTCATGGGTATGACGAGGAAGTCACTAAGGAATTTTTATTGTCTTTAAAACCTCACTTAAAAAACCATGCCACTATCATTTTCAAGGGTCTAACCATATAACTCACATCAGAATTTATCAATAGGGTCACTAGTCTCCCACTTGGGCTACCCTAGAGCAAAGAAGAAAAACCATTGTGTCAAGTGTCCAAAAAGACCTTTTTCCATCCTAATGAACATCCTGTGGAGGATAAGAATGGCATTAGGAGGACAAGTATACCTTATCCATGGGGTGAGGTTAGTTATCATATCTTGAAATATATCTCCTATGAAGGAAGATACAATATAGTCCATGGGTATCATTTCAAATTGTTACATGAACTAAGATATGGCATGGACCTTCCTACATCCAAAAAACTCAGTATTCCATATTTTCTCCTCCAGTCCTTAATAGAATCTAGCACCAAATTGAAGATAGGGGTTCCAAGCCAATTGGCTCACTGTGGGCTAATTAAATTGCTAGTGGAGGATGCCTTCCACACTTACAAAATCCCCATAGCCTGGGAGATTTTTAGGAACATGACTAAAGAGGATTATATAAAAACTCTCACTTATGAGCTTAGTCCATCTGGAAGTGAAGAGGAGGAACAAACAGGGGAAGCTGAGAAGGAAATCCATGAAGAAGAACATAACACTCAATTGGAAGAAGAGGAACCCCACATATAAGAAGAAGGAAACTAGATAGGAGAAGAGAAACATGAGACCACCAAAGATGAGCCTACAACAAAGAAGAAGAAAGAATCAAAAGCATAAAATAAGAGGAAATCTAGAACAGAGAAAAATAAGAGACCAAGAGCTAAAAAGAAGAAGCCTAAGGCAGTGCAGAAAAAGGTTGCCATAGGAAAAGAAGAAACTAAGCAAGCAAAGTAGAAAACAAAATCAGAGACAACAAAAACAAAACCAGTAGGAATAGGAAAATCAGTAGATGAAGAAGAGGGAGAAAAGAAAGAAGAAGTGTCTCCTGAGACACTAGCAAGTGAGGCAACAACTATTCTTGCTGCACTTAGTACTCCAACAAAGCCAAAAGGAAAAAGGAAGAGACAACCATCTATGTACTTCAAGGCTCAGAAGAGCACCAAAATAAAGATGGGGAAACCTCAGCTACATTCAAAGGAGCCCATCATCATTGAAGACATCCCTACTACAACAAAGGAGGAATCTCCCTCCAAAACCCCCATTACATATGAAAGAGGAAGTCCTAACACCTCTACTTGGAAAGAAAGGATCAAACTAATGGACTTTAAAATAGTCCTACAGGAGGTGCAGACCTCTCTATAGTAGACATTGAAAAAGCTCCAAGATACTGAAAAATTTGAAAAGAACGCAGAAGAACAGACCAATGAGGAAGACAAGGCAAAAGCGATACCAGAGCCTGGACCTCAGCCTAACTTAGGCTCTTACTACAACCTTCTGGAAGGGGGGGAGATCATTCCATAAGAGTTTGCAGTCCCTATTTTCTTTGAGCTATAAAAGGAAAGAGTCAGGACCCATACATGGATGCAGATTGCAAACTCAAAATGGGTGGAAGAAATTGGGTACATGGAAAATAAATTGAGGGAAATGGGTAAAGAATTTAGCATGGTTAGGCATACAAAAAGCATTAGAAGAGCTCAATTGGAGGCAGAAAATGAAATGTTAAAGAAGCAACTACAATAAAAGTAACTTCAAGGAGGAAATGAGTTGTCAATCTTAGAAAGACAGAAATAGGAAGAGGAACCCTAGGCAGATAGCGAAACATTGATAAGACAGAAACAAGAAAGGGAATCCCAGGTCGAAAATGAGGTGTTGTTCTTGAGAAGGCAGCTACAGGAAAAAGGAAGCCCAATTAGCCTGCATGGCCAGCTAGGCTATGGAGGCATTACAGTGCAGGCAGCCAGCCAAATCATATGCAGTGTACCTGAAGGATTAGTGGCTCCAATTTCAGATCAAGGCACTAGTCCATAGGGGCACAATACCTTTTCAGGATTATGGCCATTTCACGCATCTATGTGATCACAGTTTAGCTGAGGACAAAGCTAAGCTAGCAGAGTTTTACTTGCACAACTTGGCCCTTACTGATATGAACCGATGGGATCCTAATGTTGCGTTGGTAGAGTTGCAGCTGATGGCCATGGCATATTGGATGAGCCATGAAGAGAAAAGGGAAGCAGCGATCGAGAAAATGATGGCAAAAGAGCTTAATGAACCCCTGATGATTAGAGCAGAACCAGTAGAACCCATGAATCTCATCTATGCCCACCAACACCTCACAACGAATCCTCAAGTTGTCCCAGACTATGTTGATAAGCAAGCCCAGGCTATTGCAGATTTTGAGGACATGGAGAGATTTTTTGGAGATGACTACATTCATTCCTACATGAGAAGGTGGAACACATTGCCACACACCCTACGGATCACAGAGTATCACTCCCCAAATAGGATGAGGGAAGCCATGAGGAGAGTGCCACTGTATAAGAACTCTATACAAAGTTTCAAGGCCAATTGGATTGGCCTCAAATTCAGTCCTCCACTGTTGTTAGAACTTCTGTAAGGAGTAAAAGAGGAGGAAGAACATAAATAGTCAGAAGAGGTGGACAGAAAAGCAAGATTCCATGATAAAGAGGAAGATATCACATCAGAAGCATGGGATGTCAGGGAATCTGTTAGAGCCATCAAGGATGAAGAGTTAGACTAGTTTCTCAGAGGATGAGCAACCCATTTAGTAGGGGGGTGATGATGAGCCCTAGAAATGGGTAATTATAAGGGCTCATTTTTCCTCTTAATTCGACTTAATCCACCATTCTTATTAGTTTATTGCATTTTTTTAAATATATTTATGCTAATAGAGTGAATTGGGTTAGTCATTTTGCCATGTAGTCTAATGCGTGCCTTATGGAGATTTTTTGGTCAATTTTTGACAAAGTCAAGGGATTTATGAGCCAATGGCTGGAAATACTCTAGGAAAATAGGGTAGAGGATTTGTATGGGGGTGTCTCCTTCATTTATGACCCCTTTCCTCAAATCCTCCATCAGCAACTCGGAGCACAAATCCACATTGATGCATCAAAAGGGGCAGTCGAGCAAGTAAGGAAGGACTGTTGTTTATCTCTAGTTCTGGGAAGCCAAGCTCCTTGACTTTAGGAGGACTGTTGGAGGACTCAATTTGTATAAATAAGGGGGCTTAGCGCCTCAGTAGGTTAGCCAATCATTAGTATAATTTTCGCACTTTTGTGCAACACTTGTTCAACTTATTCTCAAGTTCTTTTTTTAGAACAGTTCATGTAATGCGACTATTATTTTTTATAATGAAGAAGAAACAGTTTTTGAGCCAGAACTAATCTCTTTCAGAGGGTTGAAGCTCTTGGGTCAGGGCCCAACCCAAGCTGCCCAACCCCTCTCGCTTTGTACTTATATGTTTTTGCTTCAGTTCATGAGCTAATTTCTGTTACATATATTCATTTTACTTTGTTAAATTAGGTTGCTTTTGATGGTTTGCATAGCTGTTTTTGTTTCAGTTGCTCAAGTAAGTTAATGCAGTGACAGAATAAGATTCGAAAAGGCCAACAATAGGCCCCGATATCCTTTCTCCCTTCCTGGGACTATTATTTGAGGTCAAGGCACTACTACTACCACCAAAAACACAGTTTTTCTCTTCCATGCAACTGCTAGTGTGATGACCTGATTTGGAAAAGATTGATATATTGGTTCAAATTCAGTTGCCTACATCATCTCCTATTCTTTTACCATAGATCTCTCTGCATGCTTTTTTGTTCAAAGGTCACTGTTCAGCATTTTCTGTTTGTAGGTCAAAAATTAGGTGAAGCTACAGAAATTTTTGTTTTCATGGTATAGTTAGTCATTTCTTTGATCAATTTTTTTAAGTAGATGTGCAGATCTCTTATAGGACACCTTAGCTCACCATACATCCATAAATTAGCCCGCACCAGCTCACTTCTCACTGACTCCCCTAGTCATTCACAAGATTTTGCCAATCTGCCCTAATTTTTGTGTTTTCCCATAAGGTTCCCTCTTACCATTTGAACAAATCCAACACTCATGTTCTTTCTTAATCTTCCTTGACAAGCTCTAGACACCTCAACACCTTCATCTAGTCTTCAGTTAGCCTTTCCCATCATTTTTCCACCTTCAAAACTCCAAAACTAGCTCTCGGCATCCTCGTGTAGATCCTCCTATAGATCCTCTTGTACATCCCTTGCAGCCTCCTGTAGAATTCCCTGTATGGGGTTTTTCGAAATCTGATTGCAATGGAAGTTTTCACAAGGGTACTAGGGGCTTCTTAGGACCTCTCCACACCTTCCTTCACCACTGCAACAACCAACTCCATCTTCCTTTGCCACCAAACCTCTACACAATCACCACCAGATAAATCATGAGCATAATAACTTCACATAAAAACACTCAAAAGCACAAAAGATGTTTTCTTCTCATTTCTTTTCAGAAGTAGCTTGAATAAATCTAATTTACCTTTTTAATAGTCACTGGCACTCCTTTAATCAATTTTCATCTCCTTTCCTACAAAAGTAGGATTAATAGGTAAATTAGGGTTTGCTAGTGTTTGCGTTACATTTTGGTTTTCCTTCTCTTTCTTCAAGTAGAATAGCCTTTGTCGAGTTAGCTTTATTTCATCACAGTTAAAAGCTTCTTCTGGAAAGTCATAGAAGTCAGCTTAAGCTCCTAGTGATCTTGCGCCAGCTGACCAAGTGATAGCCTGCATTAAGAGGTAGTACTTGTGCATACAACACCGTCACTTCCAAGTTTGTTACGAATTATCGGGTTGATAAAAGTAAAGTAGGAAGCCCCATGAGTTGTAGCATTATTGCTGCAATACTGGTGCTCACCAGTAGCACTCATGCTCTTGACTATGGTGCAAAAAAGTCAAGCCTTACAAAATAAGAAGCCTTTTTCTTCTGGTATCACAACTCACTTGCAGTTAATGAGTTAAAAATAGTGTATTCAAAGCATGGGGTGGGATTAAAAGCAAATACCTACTTCATATGGCCATTTAGCGACAAAAAAAAAGGCATCCATTGAAATTTCTTTGAGTTAAATGTAAAATAAATGGCTGAGTTGATGAGAAAACTATTATATTTATATATTCTAAGATGTGTACTTCTTTTAAGTTTTAAAAATATTCTAATATTATTATTAAAAAAATATTTGAATGTGAACAATGTGGAGTTCAATAATAGATATATATATATACTAAATTAAATGGTTGGTGAACACATATAGCTCTAAATATATGATAAATAAAAAATCATAAAAATTAAGTAAATATAACTTTCTAAAATTGTAAAAAAATTAACATATGGCTAAATATATATACATTTAGTAAAATATGTAACTATATTCATAACCATGGAGATTCTACAATACTTTACCATGAAAATTATTAACTTATAAATAGTTTTTGTTACAATACCATTGGCCAATACCATGACTTATGAATAACACATGCTATGACAAAGTGTTGACTTGAAAATTTATTTAATTAATTAATTTAAGATAAATTAAACAAAAAAAACCACATCATACAAATTTGAGATAAATTGTAGTGAGGATGCACCACATTACATGGTTTGAAACTTCCACTAAAAACTTATGATGTGATCAATCCAAAATACATTATGAAAATCAACATGGATTACAAAAGTCTAAAATCAAGCAACTTATGATGTGATTAATTTGAAAGACATAAGTCGAAAATCAAGCAACTTATGATGTG
Source organism: Pinus tabuliformis (assembly GCA_031772625.1). Taxonomy (NCBI): domain Eukaryota; kingdom Viridiplantae; phylum Streptophyta; class Pinopsida; order Pinales; family Pinaceae; genus Pinus; species Pinus tabuliformis. The sequence continues at coordinate 352,903,448 of CM062812.1, forward strand.
ATTAATCGGAAAGACATAAGTCTAAAATCAAGCAACTTATGATGTGATTAATCCGAAAGGCATTATCAAAATTAGTATGGATCACAAAAGTATAAAATCAAACAACTTATGATTTGATTAATCCGAAAGACATTATCAAAATTAGTATGGATCAAAAAAGTCTAAAATCAGATAGCATAAGTCTCAACCCTTGATGTGTGAATACTACTATAAATATTCTAGTATATAATATAGCTTAAATAATTAGTCATTACCTATAATTAAATTAGATTTTTTGAAGATCTATTATCAAATATACAACCTATAAGTTTAATTATATAAAATAATTGAAAAAAATATAGTTAAAACATTTTATCATTGTGCACAAACCACCATGTCAAAGAGAGGCGTAATTTTTTGAACTGTAAACCTTAAATGGATCTACAATAATTTTTCATATTTTACAATGTAAAAAAATGTAAGGCTAAGATGAAGTTACACTTATGCTTGATTTGAAAATGCAATCAACGTATTAAGAAATCTTTTGAAGTATAGTTTTTCATATGTAAAAAAAATATAAAACTAACATGAAGTTACACTTATGCTTGATCTAGAAATGCTAGAAAATCACTTTACATAATTCACTTGCAACAACCCCAATAAGCATATGTTCCCTCTTCAAAAATAATTTTTCATATTTTACCATGTAAAAAAAATATAAGCCTAAGATGAAGTTAGACTTATGCTTGATCTCGAAATGCTAGAAAATCACTTTGCATAATCCACTTGCAACACCCCAATAAGCATATGTTCCCTCTTCGAAAAAATATATAATTCATTTTAAATTTAACAAAATATTTCATGATTTGTGTATAAAATTAAAATGAAATGAAATGACTTTGTAACAAGTAGAATGAAGTGGAGACTATTTCTGTTATACAGAATTGTCCATTATTCTTTTTAAATTAACAAAATATCTTATATAAATATAAAATATGAGATTTGTACATAGACATAAATTTAATATAATATATGAAAAAAATAAATAAATAAATCAGTCATATAAAAGAAGAAATTAAGAAAAACAAAGATTAATATTAGTTATATTCAAAACTTATATTTAATTTTTCTATTAGATTTGAATTAGAGATTGACTAAACCCAACTCAAATCAATCTGTCTATACCTCAGCTTTTAGTGAGATAAAGACAAAAACAGTCCTATCATGCAAATGAAATATATCACTAGGCAATAATTTGTTTATTTAGGAAAAAGAGTAATCAAAACATAGCAGGAATAAATAAATTCAACAAATAGTATTTTATTATTTTCTTTTCTCTTTTTTTCCTTATGAAAAAAATAGACACCCTTGGCTTAGCAAGAATACGCTAACAAGAAAATACTATTTTATCAAATCAAATTTGTATGTGAAATAAACACAGACATTCTTGAACTATAGCAATCGAACAAGCACCAATATCGCAGGGTTTTATTTAAAAGCATTTGGTATCTCCGGCTGTTGTATAGTTGATACCAAAGGCGGTACTGCTCGATGGTCATGTAACAGTTGCTGCCAAAAGCGGTACTGCTCGTAGCGCACGTAAGACTCGCTACCGTATTGAATCTGACCGCCGAAGACATTCGGGCACAGGGCCGACAGCGACTGGCAGACGTAATACACGCAGCCGGTGCAATCAGACACAGAGAGTATGTTAGCGCACACTCCTTGCCCGTACGCAGTGGGTGAGCCCCCGCTGCCTTCACTCGACGTCGCGTAGATGTGTTCAGGAATACCGTCCCAGGCTGTGCCCTGTGCCACATCTTCCAACAGGTTTGCGAGATTAGTCATGAAACGATCCCAGCTTGGGACTGTTTGGGTGTTACACATGAAGTAGTTGTATTTCATGTCGTACTCAATCAGATTTTAGTGTCTTTAAATTTCCTAAGTCTAATAGAATTTTAAATATTATGAATATTTTAAGATTTGATTTAGAAAATAAAGTCATTTATTAAAATATATTTCAATTATATTATGAAAAAGATATATTTCATTTTGTGTGAAAATAAATTTTTTTAATATTATTTTTAGATTTTTCAAGTGGATTGGAATTTAGTATTATGAAATGGATGTCTTTTATTTTGTAATTGCCAATTATATATTGGGTTGTTGGGTGAAATAGTTATTATCTTTCTTATTGGGTCATTGGGTGTAATGGTTATTATCTTTCTTGTTGTATTGACTTCTTGGCACACTTGTATATGCCCATTTCAAATTCTTTTAAAAATTATGACCGTATTATAAATAAAAAAGTTATGTGTTTGTTTCACAAATTGGAAAGAGTGATTCATATTTTAATTCATTATTTTGATGATTGAAAATCTATGATTATATTATTGGAGTCATATAACCTTCAATAAATTTAATTCATTATTTCATGATGTATGATTGAAAATCTATCATTAAATTAGTGGTGTCATATAACAATACATACACATGAATCCATAAAAAGCATCAAAGCACTTAATACATGAGACATATCATGTTGCTTAAAAGAAAACACAAAAACTAACTCAATTATAACATTATTTTAAATTACTAAGATTTGATTATTAACTATAAATAACTAATATATGTGTCAAACATTTAAAAAAAATATGGAAACATAGAGATTTACAACAACTTTACCATGGAGATTATTAATCTATAAGTAGGATTTGTTAGAATATGATGGCTACCATAACTCATTTCATATGACACTTGTAAATAACACATTTTTTTAAAAATTAATCAATTTATTTAAAATATGAAAAAATGCATAACTACTTGGGAGATAAATATTATCAAGGTATTGAATAGAAAACATGGATAAACAACAAAATAATTACTTCCTAATATGCCTTACATTACTGGAAGTTAAAGTTGTAGAGTATTCATGGGATGATGCATGACAAACAACCCAAGTTGAATCTTATACCCTCTACCATGGTATTGAGTTAGCAAAAGAAAAATGGGCAACATCTCCCACTATTTTGGGAGACTCCTTCTTTCTTAATTAAGTATATTTGTTGAAGACTTACTCTCCGAGGAAAAAAACATCAGAAAGTGCTATGAAAAGATTTAAGAAAGAAAAAGAAGGGTTCTCTTCAATAACATATTTCCATGATCTCCTTGATCTCAATAAAAATGTGAACTTATGTGTTAATGAAGGGTGTAAATTGGAATGGGGAGATTTAAAAAGCAATAGTCAAGTCATTTCTTCTCCTCTTTTGAGAGCAAAATGGATTGGTAGTACACTTTGAAGGACAACATTATCAATGACTTATAGTATGAAATGTAACTTTTGTTTTTTATTGGGTAAGTTTATAAGGTATGTACCTACAAAACCTTATTTTTTCTTGTGGGAAAACTTTAAGTGGGAAAACTTGAAGATATATACATACGTACTACCTCGCTGTGATCCATTTGTATAGTTGCATATAAAAACAAAATTCTCATTTTGATTTAAAACAAAAAGCCTTAGATTGTTATGATTTAAAAAAGACATAAAAATTAACTAAATCGTAACTTTTTTTAATTATTATTTTTAATTTCACTGATAAAAATAAAAAATATGAGTTAAACATATATACATTTAAAAAACATGTAACACGATTGGGAACCATAAAGATCCTTGATGATTTAATTGACGTTGTTACAACATTGTCGCTCACTAATGCCACATGTCAAAAACCCATAACACTTTCTTATTTAATGAATTTAAACAAAAAAACATAACTATTTTTCAAATAAATCTCAACCTTTGATTTTTTACTACTACTAAGAATGTTTTAGAATATGGGATGGACTTTAAATCCCTACCATCTACCTAATAACTAGTAAATATTTTTAAATTAACTAGCTTGTAGACATCAATCGGTGTTGAAAAGCTTAACTCATTATACATCCCACATTATCAAAATTTAAAAATCAACCTATATCCATATTAAGTCCAGATCTACTAAGGGCAGAGAGGGATCAATTTTGTTGTTTCACTGTAAAAGAGATCTGCAAATCAAGAGAGAGAATTGTGGTTTGATCCCTCTAGATGCTTTGAAGATATTCTTTGAAGATACTAAGTTAAGATAGATCTAAGGAAATTTAATTATTAGCTTTTAATTAGCCTACATCAGAGAAGAATACCATGGAAAAAACCATGAGTTGGACAATTTTATGCTTTCTATTTTTTTATTTTTTTATTTTGTTTTATCTTGTTTTATATTTACTAAGTCAACATGTTAAACTTGAGAACATCTCCCCCATATTGGTCTAGAAATAAAAGTTAAGACTTTCTTTTAAATTAGTTAAACATACAAATATTAAAAAAAAACGCATTACAAGATTCTTAACCATGGAGATTAACTCCGACTTATTAAAACTAAAACTCATGTTCATATGGAATTTTTTTAATTAAATAATTTAGTTAAAAGAGAAGAAAGGGCACAACTACTTTTGAGATAAATATCAACCTTTGATCTATGATTAGTACTAAAATTATTTTTAAAAAGTATGTGGAGGTTGAATTCCTACCACCCACCAAATAATTATTGATAATTAAACAAAAATTATTAAGAGTTAATTATAATTTAGAAAGCCCTATGCCAAAATAAACATACACATTAGTGTATCTATTTTGAAATAAATCTTCCAAAATTTTAATTAAGTATCAATAATTTTAGGTTGATTGTAGGAATTTAACTTTTATGAAATATTCAAGAACATTATGAAATAAGTTATGCTTTATTGGGTATGTTATATTCATAAACCATGATATTCATAAACAATGGTATTGGTCAATGCTATTGTAATAAAATTTATTTACACATTAAATATCCTCATGGTGAAGTGGGGTTGAATCTCCATGATTAAGAATCTTGTTACATTTTTTTGTAGCTATATATATATCTATATATATATATATATATATATATATATATATATATATATATATGTCTAACTCATATATTAACTCTTTTTATATTTAATATTAATAATAATTTAAAATAGTGTTATAATTTAACTATTTTTATGATTTTTTTAAATATTGACATTGTAAAATGTATCATTAAGTAAGTGTTTTGATATTTACTAGCTTTTGATTTATATAGTTGCACAAATTCAAACTATTATCTTTTTCACATGTCTTGTTGAACATTATGATCCATAAATATTTTCCATTTTTTGGAGACATATTAATTGGAGATTGAATCAAGACCATCATAAAATTTCACGTAATGTGTTTATATGCTTTTCAAAATAACTATTTGAATACAATATGATCTTCCATCTCTTTTATTTCCCATTTTCATTAAGTAAGCTATAACCTTATACTAGAACCCACAGGTAAATGCATGATAATTAGATTACCATATAATACTTATTATTCACAAGATATACATGTAAATACAAAATTTGCTAACCCTTGGTTTCATATTCTAATATACCTATTCCACTTCTCAAGATTATTGGTATTTACTTCAGGCTTTTCACCTTCCTCTCAAGTGAATAATCCAAATTTACATATCCCCAAAGTATTATGTTTCCAAAATTTCCCTCTTTAATTTGAAGGTATGTATGTGATTCCAACAAGAGAGTTAGAATAAAAACAATATTATGGTACAGAATTTTAGCATCTGAGCACTCCATAGCTCAAAGTTCCACCCCCTTGGTTTCATTGTGGAAGAACATCAATTTGAAGTATGGAATGCAAAATATACTCCATGGAAACTACACAAAAGCTAAGGTTTTTCTCCAACTCACGTATACCACTACTAGACATTCTTGTTAAGCCTAATCACACTCTTATTAACTTAAAGGGGACAGTTGAAGGGCTCAACAACTCTTCAGATATTTAAGAAAAGACAAGAGAAAAAAAGCTTGAAATTGATCAATTTTTAAGTATAAGGATGAAAGAACCATATCAAACATAGTCAACAAAGTCTCGAGATGCATTATGACCACTCCTCCAAGCCATCTATAAAATAAAATAACTCAATGGAAGAAAGAGAGAAAGGTTCATTATAACAAAGTGTTTTCGGATTGGAAACTTGTGTTCCTCCTTGTGATAAGCTAGAAATATTGTGTTCCTTGACATTGAGTTGTGGTGAGAGAAGGGACATGGAAAAATGGTTGCAAAAAAGAAACATGTGTAATTGATTTATTGCGTAATGTAAACAATTGCTCCTACCCCCCCCCCCCCAACCCCCCAAATAAAAACAAATTATTTTATTGTAATGATTAATGTGTTTGTATCTAGGTTAATTTTAGTGATGTTAAAGGGTGTTGTAGGAGGATATATTTTGTGGATTATGTCATTTGTGTGATAAAATAGGTGCAAGGCAGTCAAGAGAAAAGTTCTTTGTAGTAACCCTAGGTGGCTTTACAAAATATAGACCTTTCAAATAGAAGGCACACAATTTAATCTACTCTTGATATTTCTTATAATTAATGTGTCTACCATGGATTTAAGCTAGTTGAGAACCTGTGGTCTATGATAGGCCCTAGGTAGGCCTGTTGTTTTAAAGTATCTTACCTTTGCAAGGGAAATTCTATAAAATAGGATTGGAAACTCCATTGGGGAATCATAGTTGATTCTTTTTCATAGTGTTGATGGTGTTGGACCTACCAACATTGAAGGGATCTCCCAGTAAGAAGTCCCAACTAGATCTCAGACCGTTTGGAGTAGAAGTCCCAGTAGTGGGTGGTAATGCAATTTCTTGACTCTGGTAGCACGTCAAGATAATTATGATAACTCTGTGTTGAAGCAAGTGTGTGACCTTGCAACGAGTCAAGTGAAATGCATGGGGGTTCTAACAAATGGAGAGGAAAATGAAGTGTGCTCGTTAGAAGATTGTAATAGTATGAAACACGAAAGGAACACATGAGAAAAATTACATCACAAAGCTAAAATGCTGAATAGTCCACAAATTAAACTAACAGATTAATCCAACAACACACATTTAATTGGATTCATACAATTGCATAAAATGTAGTTCATAATAAAATTAAGTTAAGAAACATACATTTCTAAAGCAATGAGAATAGTCCAACTATGATAACAACATATGCATGAAAGTGCGCTAGCTCTATTATAATTATTATAATTGAAATTTCCAGTCATACATACACCATTGACTAGCACTAGCCCCAATAGTGGAACATTATAGTCAAGAACACCTCCTCCTCCAAAGATGTATGCTTTCTCTACGCTATGAAGAAGTTAAGGATCATCACAGTACTCCCAAGCCTATTCTAAGCCTAAGCCTAGCCAAAATCTTGGCTCCCAAAAGCATGGTCTATTAGTTATGAGGTTCTATTAATAAAAAAAGGATCGGGTAACCCTTGACATTCCCCTTTGTGAATCTTTGGCTACCCTTGTGACTCTTCAAATTCCTTACAAATAACTCATTAATTAATATGATGACCTTTTATATTCACTTACAACATATTTACAATTAGTACTACAGTTTCCACATGTACCCATGTGAGACAAAAAAGGTTAGAGAGAAACTAACAAGACAAACACTATGACTTCGAAGTTTAGGGAAATACCAACTCGACAACGTCGACTTGGTGCTTCTCGGTCATGTACTCATCCCAAGCTTGGTACTATGAGATGATGTCCCCAGACTATTTGATGGTGTCTTTCTGATAGTAGACTCTTTTCTTTGTAGCATCTGGGTATATTGTCTTGGAATTTATATCCAACTTGTTGTAAAGCATGTGCAACATGGTATTTACAATGACGGGACCACCAATGTACTTCTGCATGCTATGTGCACTGAGATCCAAGTCATCCTTGATGGCCTCTTGCCTTAGTTTCTCCATGTACCTATTGATCTCTAGCCATACTTGGTTTTTGTGTTTAGCCTCGGTGATGTAATCGATTGAAGAGATCATGTGCATTTTTACCATGACATCGAAACTCTTGTACAACCGTACATATGAGGCCTATATGCTAGTGATGAATGGGGTGAGCTACTCATAGTTTTGGATCAACATCTAGACCTTTTCTTTCTCCATATCTGCCTGAGGCTTCATCATCTTTGTCAATTTAAGTTGGGCCCCTTTGCACTGCATTGTCCACACTTGCACATGGGCGATGGCAGCATGTATGTCCCCGAGAGTTTGAACAAAATTTTTTATGTGCTACTGTAGGACATGCACTTGGACAACTACTTTATGCACGGTGAAAAATTCATCATATAGCTTCTGCATGGTAGTCTCAAGTGTTGATACTTCATGAAGTATCGATTTCCTCCTCTTTTCCATTATGGAAACTACGCTCTGCTTTCTGAGTTGTTCTGCCTCTTTCCTGGCCACCTGTAAGTTATTTTCCATTTGTTCGTTCTTGGCCAACATGAACTTAAAATTAGAGCTTGTGGCTCCTGCATAGGCCAAGGTGGCATCGGAAATTAGATTTGGATGCTATATGACATATGAAAATATCACCCTTTCTTTCATGAATGTAGGTGACATGCGACCATTCGGAAAGTTTTTCCTTCGCGCCTCTACAATATTATTCTATAGCTCATCGAATGAAATATTGTACACATTCATAAGTGGATCATCTTTATGCAGAATAACCTCTCCTTGGTCGTTGGGGACTGATTCTGACACTGGAGGTGGAGGAGATTGAATGGTGACCTCAGATGCTCTTGGCATGAGTTTGGTGTCTTCATTTTGTGGCTCATCCCCAAACTCCATGTCCCTCAATTCAATCACTTTCTCAATCTTTTGAGCAAGCTCTCGATCTTGCATCTATTCACCCTCTTCTTTAGTTGCCGACTCTTTTGACTCCTCAACATGTATGGGTGTTGTTTTCTCAATCATCGCGCCTTACCTTTCTTCTTCCTCCTATTTATGTTTGTCTTCCCTTTCTCTCCTTTTCAACTCCTACTCTTCCTTCAACTTCTTCTTTGTTTCTTGCAACTTTCATTATGCTTCCTCTAGCCTTTTCTTTTCCTTCTTGCTTCGCTCTACTCTCTTTATTCATTTCTCCCTCTTTGCCTCCGCTACTAAAGCTACTTTCTTAGTGATAGGATCTCCTTTCATCTTAAGGCCTGTCGGTTAGCTCAGTTGGTTGAGTCCTTACGAAAAGCCCCAAGGGTTAGCTAAACTGGTCAAATAAGTCCATCACCATTCAGCAGGTCACAGGGCCAATTCACCCTGAAGCCCTTGGGGTTAGGCCTAGCTATTGGCCACGGGACGTGATACCCTTGATCAAGCTCAGATATTTCTATGGATGTAGCAGCCACCCAGTGATTACGAGTGTCTGTGAACCACCAGAAGAGAAAAAAAAGGATCTCCTATCATCTTGTAGCTTTTCTCAACCTCTAGGTTCTCTAAAATCTTCCTCTTACCTTTGTCCTAGTCTGGATTGCTACTAATTGTTGTTCTTGTTATTTCTTATTGCATTGCTACTACCTGTAGAGCATCCATCCAAGATCTGGCTATACTAATAGGCATGTCGATTTTGGAGTGATTGTAACAATATCTCCAAGGGTCCTCATGTGCCAGTCAAATGTATTGTGGAACCATGGATAGTACACCTTCACACAGAGGTTCTTATAAATACTATGGGTATCATACAGATTGAAGTATTTGGTTCCTGTAACATGCTCCTCCCACATATACCCAAGTAACTAGCCAATCGGGGTAAACATGCGACGAGAGGCTACTATCATTAGATTCGACTGCCTATGTGACCTTAAGGAAGTGGAATCAATGAAAACATCACACAAAATCATCCAACATCAGCTTTAGGACCCACAGAAACCAATCAAACACTTCATACATCTTGCCCTTAGGTCCTACTGGAGTTTTAACCATCTTAGGCCTTAGTCGCTCTCATGCTATAGGCATGGCAGTGTCCAAAAACACAAATTCTCTCTCACAGGCTTATGTGCGAATATCCAAGGACCCAATTTTCCAGTTCAGTGCTAATGACCCTAGGATTTAAGACAGTTTTTTAGGCCTAGAGCCTAGGTCACTACCCAGAATGGAGTGCTATCTTAAGATCACTAAAAAACAAGAAAACAATGATGCCAAAGCAATAATTTGAACAAGACCTAAATCAGATGCCTACTAGTCATGACAGGCATTTCGTTAAACATATCATCAACATGTAACCTACATGTGTAAACAACAGAATCAAATGTAGTGGTCTCATACTTATCATAGAATCACTATGAACCATTTTTCACTCATGTCATTTACTACATTATCGTCTATTAGTCTATAGATACATTATCCATTCATTTACAAGTAAAAACATGTTGAGAGCCATACGTAGATGTTGTCATCAAACATACATATACCCACATAACAGGGACATAAATATCATAAACATATCAACCATAAAATCCACATATACATCAGTACATTTACACATGAAAATCAAGGGAATGAATTTATCATTAATGAATGCAATAAACCAACCGAAGATGGGACTACCATCTTCCACCCAGCAATAGATTGGCTTAGTCAAGGCTCTCTTCATCCAATCATCCATGTGCCATATTCAAAGAATTAATGTGGGACTCATAGAACACACCAAGAAACAACAACAAGAAGGAATGCCATTAGAGTTATCCACCTACACAGTGAGGAATTTGAGTGCCTCCTGTTAGGTTCCTATACCAATAAGAATCATAATTTTTGAATGGCTGAGATTAAACCTGTAATATGTACATACCTTTGCTTCTTGCAAATGTTTTCCATATTCAAAAAAATAAAAAAAATGTAAAGAGGGGATGTCCTAAAAGAATAATCAAATGACAAAAATAATAAAAAGATAAAAAATATGAACCCCAAGAAAAACAAATGACCATGAAGGTGAGCAAGTCAAAATGCCACTACTATTTACTTTTTGAGCAAAATAATGATTGTGTTCAGTTTGTAATCTTTGCCAAAATCCATTATAGTCAAAATGTTTAAACTTGACTATTTCATGTTTTGAATTTCATGTCTATAGATACAGAATAAATATCTAACCAAATTGTTTAATCTTGGCAGATAAGTAGATAGGTAGAGTAAATAAAAGGAGCTAAATTGTTTAAACTGAGCCCTTGGATGTAATATGGTCAGATTTAGATAGTTTACTATTGTAAAGAAAAATAAAAATGTTTGATAAGGGTTTGCTAGCTTAAATGCACCCTAATAAAGAGAAGTAAAAATGGTAGGATGAGTAGATGGGTAAGTAGTAGGAAGGTTGTATAATTTTGATGATTGATTAGACAAAAGCAGGTGCATCATATTTTTCATCATAAAAGTTCCAAATGAGAACGGGCACTCAAGCATGTGGATGGATATCAAAATCAATTAATTAATTGACCTCATTCATTTCACCTTTTACTTAACTAATTTCCCAAAATAAAGATTAAAGTACTTAAAAACCTTAAGTCAAAAAGGATCAGAGCATTTCTCTGACTTCTGGAGGGACCAGACCCTCGGCTCAATGACTTAGAGGCAATAAGTACCAAATCCCCTCATAAACATCCATTTCCCCCTTCAGTTCATTCATTTTCCCTAAGTAATATTCTTTCCTAAGGTACACATGTAGGTTACATGTTGTTGATATGTTTACACAACAGGTACGATTGACATTTAGAAATCAACAGAGAAAACAGTAGAGCTAGTAAAAGCCATGAAGGAAATGTCAATCTAGGCAACAGAGCTCAAAAGGCTAAAGGAGAAAGTGGAAAGCTTAGAAACTAACTGTAAGCTTGCCCAAATTCAATAGAGAGAAGAAACATAGAAATCCCTAAGGATGGGTGAGAAGAACAAAGTCCTAGAAAAAGATTTAACATTCCACAAGCCACTAGGACAGACCAAAGAAATGCTCTGGCCATCAATTCAGATAATATTTGAGTAAACTGAATTGGTGAAGGTAGCCACTGAGGCTATCTAGAAAGTAAGGGAAGAGTTGGGCAAGATGCCTGAGGATGCTAATCAACTCATTCACTTCCTGAACAACAAGAATAGGTATGAGCTCATTGAGCTTGGTATAGAGGATAGGACTAAAGCCATCCTGGAAGTCAAAATGGTTCCTTCCAAAAGAAACCTCATGGTTAACTTAGAAAACAAGTGCCAGAACATGCAGGTGGCCATTGACAGGTTCATGGCCAAATTTCAAATTTTGAGGGACAAAGGCCTTCCCTGTCCTATGGTCATCCATGATAAACTTATGATCCAACTGGACTACACTGACAGACTAAGGAAGTTGGCTAAGGAACAAGTAAGCACTTCAGGTATCAAAGCCCTACCAACTGCAAAAGTATTGTATGATACTTTTGAAAATATATTCTTCCTAGAACATGAGGTGAAACATCTATTTGTCGCCAAGCCCAATTTTGCTAATTACACGGAGGCAAACGAAATTTACAGAAGAATTCTAAAACTAAAGTTACCCGGGGATGAATGGTGGGAAAAAAATGACAGATTTACTATAAGTTACCACAGTAAATCTAAAGGCATCCAAATGAAACAGTTAAAGACAGATCAATAGGTTAAAGAGTATCAGTGAAAGATCAAAGTGAAGATGATTCCAGCGTACAAATATCAGCCAACTTAAAGGGCTCAAACTCAACTGCAATGTCTAGCACTACCACAATAAAAGGGACAACATGATACAATTTTCCATCTGTCCCTACCTTCATGCTTGAAGATATTTTGATTCCCTAGATTAAATCTCAGATTGTTATGAGATATTTTGTAAATATTTTTTGTATAAATACTTCACATTTTGAAGTATTTAGGGTGGATTCAAAGACATTTATGTAGACTTTTCTCTCAAATCAAAGTCCTATTGTATCAAAAAACTGGATTGGCTTGCTGGATCATGGAATAAAGCTTATATATTTTTCAGGATTCTTGTGTAAAGCGGATTTCAAATAAGTATTATCTCATGTGTATTATTGTTTTTCCTTATGTTTCCTAATAATCATATGTGTTTCCATGAAATCTGAATGTTAAACTAGGAATGATATTTCAGAACTTGCTTAAATGCACTCTGTCTTGACTGTTTACATTCTTAATGTTTTCTACTAAACTATCTTAGCTACGGAATTCTTGGCTGCTCCTTAGCTTTCATAGTTTTCCTTTTGGTCTATGTAGCAAGGGATTCTTAATTTCCATTTGTTGATGATCAACCTCTGTTCCTCATTCTAATCCTGGTCCAAGGATCTTTAATTGCCCTTCACCGTGGTTAGAATCATTCCATCCATCAGCCATTGAAAATTTGCCTTTTGATTTACTAGCCTACCTTGTTAACACTCCCTTTAATGATATGATCCAGTTATGCTATCCTTTTATTGACTTCATAGCCCAATCGCTTGAAGAAACTAGCTCTATCCATCTTTTCCTATAATTTCACCACCCAACCAAAATCAAAACCTCATGAACATTAAGAACTAGCCTAAAATCCCACCCAAACAAAGTTTAATTATAAAGAGAGAGCCCTCTCTGAACTTAGATTGGGTAGAACATGGGTCTCAAGATTGGTTTGTGGTTACCTTAGATTATTCCTTCTTTTAATAACTTCTAGGGAAAACTTCTGAGTGATAACACCTCCTAGTCTCTCTAGATTTACTACAATCCATAGTCTGATCTAGGGATCACTAGGCCCTACACTGAGACACACTCTCCAGTCTTTACTATACATCCCATCTTGGGACTACTAAGCCCAACGTAGAGACATATACCTCTTTTCCTTACTGTATATCCTGTCATTCACTGGCAAGGATTCCTAGGTCCACCGAGGCGCACAATCCTAGCTTTACTGCAACCCATAGTCTGGTTCAGGGGTTAAAAAGCTAGTGGATTTACTATGATCCATAGTCCAGTTCAAGGACAACTAGGCCATGTGTTTTTCATTTCGGAGATCCACACCACTCATCTTCGAATCCATTTAGCCATCCCGCATTAACTAAATATAAGAAACCCATCTCATCAAAGCTATCTTGAAATGTTAAGGCTAGGCTGAAGAACACTATCACACCTGGAAAAACCCATTCCATGAAAGAAAATAACCACATGCAATACCTTGCATGCCAAATCTACAAAGGAAGGTACACATACAAGTCAAAACCTGCAATGAAGCCTGTTGTAGCTGCTTGATCCTGACTTTTCTTGCTTCATTTTTTATTCCTCTTACCTTCTTTGCCTTTCTTACTCTAATGACAAAGTGCTCCAAGAAACTTTAAGTGTCCAAGAATGAGAGAGAGAGAGAGAGAATAATGGGAGAGCTCAAAAGCTAAACTAACAAAATATTATCAACTGATCCTTAGAAGCCTTTTTATGAATGAGGCCTTCATTTTATTCATTTTCCATTATTTTCCTTCATTTTCCTCCTCACACGCAACCTGTGACCTTTCACCTCCTTTTTCTCCTAATTTCCATTATTTTCATAAATAATTGTGCCAAGAAGGCCATTTTTCCTATCCAATTTTCTTAGCCATAAACAACCAAATGAACACACCCTAGGATGTCTTGACCAAAATTCATCTCGGAATAAGTTTGCCATCAACTACAATTATTGTCTTTAACTTTTATACATGGAATTCTACCACGGCTATTATGGTACCAAACTTGAGCTTCAATATCTCCTTAGCTTCGACATCTACATCTTTGAATATCTTCACCTCGTAAAATCTAATCCACAAAGGAAGAGTGGGCCATGTTGTCTTCTTCTTCCTGTGTAGTCCTAATGATAAACCTATGGAGAGGCAATATGAGACCTCTTGCATGACTAGCTTGTGCATGGCATACCTTGGTAGAACATCCAAAGGATTCTCTCCTCCAAACGCTGTAATGAAGGTGCCATGAGGTGAGTCATACCAATCTACAATTTTAAGTATAGCCTCCATTGCTTCCTGGGACATGCAAGGTGGATCTCGTTCAAAGATCAACTTTTACAAGTGATGATGAAATGGTCAGTCATCCTTGCCACTACTCCTTGGTAGCTACAGTGGAAAAGAAGCTTGCAATAAATATTGAGGGTAGTGTCTTTTGGTGACCATGTCGAGCTCATGTTAGGAAATTGTTGTTGGGCACATATTTCATCCAAGATGTATGCAGACATGTGGAATCTCGCTTCCACATCCTTGGGTGGATTCCGAGCATTATTCACATGGACTTTCAACTGATAAGCCAACAATTCTGACTAGTTGAAGTACCTTCCATCACTCACCAAATAGTCTAACATAACTACCCAACCTTCAAGAAAGGTCTCGGTGCTCTCTTGACCATACACTTGGTATCCAAATATGATCAATAACTCATAGGCCTTCCTGAGAGACTTGATCTTATAACCATGATTAGGTGTTTGGATGGATTTTGACGACTCTTTCACCCAGCTCTTGACTATATCTCTCGTGTTCACCTGGCCGTGGTTGGCATAGAAAAGTGTGTCCATGCGCCTCCCTGGCTGAGGTAAATGATACATCTGATGATATTTCTCTGCCCTAAAATTGCAAGCTCTATCCCGCTGGCACTGCTCAATGTCATAGTCCCTGGATTCGTGTGTGAGATAGTCAAGTCGATAATGTTCAGACATGGGCAGTCAAGGTACATGCATGCAACCTTGTAAAAAGCTAACCAGTGGACACTGATATAAACTTGTCATTCCTCTAAGTCCTCCTTGAAGTCCTCTGCAAATATATCCTTGATCTACTACCATGTCAACTTCATGCCCTTCTCAATGAACAGTTGAGTGTTTGCATAAATTGGCAAGTTAACTGACACCTATTCAACTTCCTCCCCAATACTACTCTTGAGAGTTTCCTTCAATGCAGGTCTCTTGGAAGCCATCCTCACTATAACTACTATAGAGATTCTCAACAACTGATGTACTTGGAGAGAGAGAGAGAGGACACTCATGGCATGCAAATGTTAGCTGGTAAATGTTGCGAGGGATTATGCAATGTTGGGTCACAAAGGTGATTGGATGTTTGTGGAACCATGCACTGTGCAATCCCAACAGTTTGTGAGGGAGGCTTGCTGACTAGAACTACACAATGCACAGTTCTGTCTAGGCACAACCCAGGAGAGACTACGCATTGTGCAGTCTCAGTGGCCATGACTGGGAGGCTTCCTTACGGAACTTCACAATGCGTAGTTGAATCCAAGCCAAGGTAGCCTCTGTGAAATTACAAAAGCGAGGTCTAGGCCTTGATCTCCTAGAATGTGCAATGCATGTAAGTGAAAGTGAGATCCATGCAAGGGAAGCCCAAATCTGCCAAAGAGGAGTTTGAAAAACAAGCAGACTTGAAGGATGATATGATGCTGAGTGCAAATCTTATTAAGTGATGAGGCATTTAAGTAAAACAAGTGCAGGAATCAATCAAACAAAAGGAAAACAAAGCATGTGTTGAGAATCGTTGCAATGATGACCATTAGTGAAAAATCCACATAATGCATGCAAAACTCGGGAAAGGAAATGAAAAGCTTAAAACAACAACTCCACAAGCTAAAACAAGTTAAAATGATAGAATCCATTGAAAAAAACAAGTGAAAAAACATTCTCACATGCTAAAAAAGAAAAAGGGACAGAAAAAATGGCAAAAGACTAGAAAAGTAAGACTTACCCGAAAAAGCACGGACGATGACATTGAAGATTCCTCAATCTCATCGGGAATGCCATAGCTCCAAGATTGAATGTGAAAATGAGCTCTAGTTTCATTGATTAAATAGATGTGTTTGATTTAGGGTTTATGATGCAAAGGCCAAAAATCAAGGAAAAAGCGATAGTTGGAAGCAGTTTCCAAAATAACTCAAGTATCTCCTTCAGACTGCTAAAAATAGATCCCTATTTTCTACGGATTATTTTTTAGTTTTTCTTTTTTTTTTCTTTTTCAAGAAAAGATGACATTCATTTCCCAAAGAGATTTCACAGTTCTAGGAAGGATTGGGCAACTCACTGGCTCATGCGCTCAGCAACTTTTGAGCAAGAGCCTTTCACACAATTTCTGGTTGAGTAGCTCTAGGTTGCCTCTCAGGTTCTATGCAATTTCCAAGTTGAAGGTTGGCTGTTAATTGGCTCTGCGATATTTTGGAGTTGAAGTCTCACTGTTAGCTTAGATTGCACAATTCCTGAGAGAAAGGTTGGTTTCGCTCAAGGATTGCGCAATTCTATAAGGCAAGCCCAGAACTGGGTGAGAAACCAAAGCAAGAGATGGTCTCGTACGTTAGACACCAATTGAATTAAGAAAACACAATCCATGATGGAAATATGAGGCTCAATAAAAGCACAAGTACCTAGGTTAGTGCAAGATGAGCTGTTGTAATTTAGAAGAGAGGCTCCAAAAGGAAGCATAGGAAAAATTTTGGAGGGCATTTGTAACCTCTACAACAATGGTGAAACACTCGTAGAATTCAAGCTCTCTGTATGGATCTTGTCTCGTATAAAGTGAGTCTAACTCTTCTCGAAGTACTATTCAACTCCTCAATTGTCATAGCTTCTTCATTATATTGAGTCAAAGATGTAGTCCCTGCCATTCCCTTTATCAGAAACACACATACGAAGCCAAGTCAAACTAAGTTATTTCAATTGGGAATGAGGGGTATATAAATGCACAAGTAATATAGATTGCTAGAGTTTAAGTTTCATCTCTCGTTTTTCTCTAGTACAAGCAGGCGTTGATAGTATCCCAATAGAGTCACTTCAGGAACACAAGAATTTCTCTGCTACCAATGAGCCTGGATAGTACCCTGACAGAGTTACTTGCTTCACCTCTTTGTGGAGGAAGTATTTCTCTTCTTCTAGCCTTATTTTATTTTTTATTTTTATTTCTCGAGAACTATGCATAGGAACTTATTTATTTCATGAGGCGGAAGAGGGATCTCGACTTCTTGAGAGAAGAACTAGTTGTCCCTTTAGAGAAGGATGTTTATATATACCTCTGACATACTTGTTAAGGTTTCACCCTCTTCTTACTCTACTTGACTAAGTTCAAAAGGGTTAACCGAAAATAGAAAATAGATTAGAGTAGGTGGTACTAGTTAAGAGTGAAAGCATCATGGTTTCACCATGATTTTCTTTGAAAGGAACATATTTTACATCAGGGTATCATCAACTAGAAGAAATTGAAGATTGTCATAAGGAGAGGGAATAGATAGATAACCAAGTGTTGTTAGCTATACAAGTTCCCCTTGGATTTCACCTAGCTTAACTAGTAAGCCAAACACGGTTTCATGTGGAAACTAAGCTACAGATGTGAAAGTGAACAAGCAAAGGAAAGCAAGAAGATAAAGCAAAACAAAGTAAGAAAATAAAAAACAAAACAACAAAATAAAAGCACTACTCCTACTCCTAAGCTAAATAGAGCAAGGGGCAACTCATGTGAAGTGATATTTCTAATGCAGTGACTAACACATTGGTTGACCCATGTAGGCAACAACAGGATTGACAGGAAATATATTGAAGCATACCAACCAATGAGAAATATAGGATAATGTGAACCACAAGGTTAGAATCTTGAATGCATCCACATGAAAGTAAACCTTGAAAGCACATGAATAGCACTCTGCATATGTATCATGGTGTCCCATCACATTGTGCATGGAATATAAGCACGTACACACCTTCGATCATGACAAATGAGCAAACATGAAGAAAGAAGAAAGTTTCTGCTTCACAACAATGCTTGCTATGTATGACTCCTCAAATGTGTGAGTAATAGGATCATGTTTCTATGGTGGAGGATGTGAAAACTTTGATATGGATTGATATTCAATATATTTTTGATCGGAAGTGGAACTAACCTCAAGGCTATGAGAACCTGACATAATCGTCAGCTCGAGCTAAAGTGCCTCAACATCTTTAGGGGTTTCCACTTCATCATAAGATGGATCATCAAATACCAGTGGCTTGGAGAGATCAACAATAGGTGAATTATAACCGTGATCAGATGAGTGAGTGAAAAGATCACGATAGCCACGTTCAGAAAATTCGAGATGAATAATGACTTCCTGATGATCTGATGCATCATAAAGAGGGGGTAATGAAAAATAAATATTTTCACTCTCTATGTTTTTGGAAATGTAAGATGAGATATTGGGTGGATCTAGGGGGAAACATTTGTCCTCTCTACAATCAAATGAAAGACTAACATCCCACCTGTTATGTGAATGATTGGAAGTGGAAACATCCGGAGATGAGTTTTCACAAGATGGAACAGAAATGGTAGAATTGTGGAAGATGTTAGGATAAATCGGACGGGGTGCAGATGGAAATAGGTCATCCTTCACTACAACTTCCTGTTCATGCTACCACACATACTTATAAAAAATAAAAGTGTAGGTTGGTTGTTCAACAACAGCTTTGTCCACAACTTGATCATCGTGAACACCACAAGTAGAATTGGGAACAAATGAAGCAACACACCAAAATCTGGAGCATCAAAGAAACAAAAGGATGGGGGTTGAGCAGATGAGACCACGTGACAACCATCACGCTTGCAGTCCAAATCTACACAGAAATCTAGAGAAGGTGGGGTAGGAGAAGATGGTGACAGATCAGTAGGTGGGTTCGCAACTTCTCCCACATCATCCTACAGAGCTAGATCTGCTTGATGAGAAGGGGATGGAGGGTCACTTGGATTATCAACTTCACCTGCTTCAGATAATGAAGCTCTAATATTGAGGTATGTTGGGATAGAGTCAAAAGTTTCTAACTTAGATCAATTCCAAAAAATGTAAACAAGATATTGAAATATTCCCTCAAAAAAGTTTCAGTCGACTTCATATTTAGGAAATTCATAATAGTAATGAAGGAAACGATCGTGAAAGTGTTGAAGAGATTCTTCAAAAGCTTTTCACAATTTTAAAATTTTTCGATTGAGTGCTTTACTGTCATAGAAAATGAAAGCACAAAATAATTCTTTAAACATATGATCGTCAGAGTGTATAGAGGTTGCATGCAATGAGTGACACCATTTCTTAACGTGCCCTTTGAACATGAAGGCGAACAACCCATAGGTGATGTCATCTGAGGGGACATCATGCCTGTGACAGAAGCCACCAAAGGAAATTGTGTACCTGAATAGGGTTGTTCCATTATCGCCATTGAATTTGTATTTGGGCAAGTCATCGATAACATCCACCGACACATCGAAATCAACAACGTGAGAAAAACATGTTGGGTTTCAATTAGGACATAAGTCATGAATGATGTGTAGAAATTCAAAATAGACTTCAAGGACTCGACTTTTCATCTGACCCTCCTTCTAGCACCAGAAATGTTGACGGTGTTATACTTGCCAATATTCACTGGATCTCCCCAATAAGAAGTCCTAACTAGACCTGAGACCATTTGGAGTAGGAGTCCCAATAGTGGGTGGTAATGTAAAGCCTTGACCATGGTAGCCCATAAAGATAAGTATGGATCTCCTCAGTAAGAAGTCCCACCTATACCTCAAATCATTTGGAGTAGGAGTCCCAGCAGTGGGTGGTAATATAATGCCTGGACCGCAGTGGCATGCAAAGGTAAGTATGATAACTTTGGGTTGAATCAAGTGTGTGACCTTGTAGTGAGTCAATTGAGATGCATGGGGGTTCTAACACACATAGGGGAAAAGGAAGTGTGCCCCTTAGAAGCCTGTAATAGTATGTAGCTCGAAAGGAACATATGAGTGGAATGACATCACATGCTAAAATGTGGAATAGTCCAAAAATTAAAGTGACAGGTTAATCCAACAACATACATTCAACATGATTGATGCAATTACATACAAAGTAGTTCATAGGAAAATGCATAAGTTAAATGACATAAATTTCTAAAGAAACCAGAATAGTCCAACTACAATAACAACATATGCATGAAATCATGTTGGATTTGTTATAATTATTATAAGTGAATATTCCATCCATACATACACCATTGACAGCCACCAGCCCCAATAGGGGAAAATTACAGTCAAGAACACCAACTCCTCCAAAGATATATACTCACTCTACACTATGGAGAATCCAAGGCTCGTCACAATACTCCCAAGCCTTTTCTAAGCCTAAGCCTAGCCAAAATCTTGCCTCCCAAAAGCCTACTCTATGATTTATGAGGTTCTATTTATAACAAAGGGTGGGGTGACCCTTGACATTCCCCTTTGTGATTCTTTGACTACCCTTATGAGTCTTCAAATTCTTTAGAAGTAACTCATTACATAATATGATGATGTTTCATATTCCACTAATGACACTTGGAATTTCACTTGCAACATATTTACAAATAATATTACATTTTTCACATGTACACATGTGAGAAAAAATATGCTAGACACACCTTAACAAGACAAAAACTATGAATTTGAAGTTTGGGGAAATATCAACTCGACAAACTCCACATGGTTCTTTTCGGGCACGTACTCATTCCAAGCTTGGTACTATGAGAATATGTCCCCAAACTACTTGATGGTGTCTTTCTGATAGTAGACTCTTTCCTCCATAAGATCTGAGCATATGGTCTTGGAACCTTTATCCAACTCATCTGAAAGCATGTGCAGCTTGGTGTTGACCATGACAAGACCACCAATGTACTTATGCATGTTATGTGCATTGAGCTACAATTCATCCTTGGTGTCCTCTCACCCTAGCCACTCCCTGTACGCGTCGATCTCTAGGCGAACTTGGTTATTGTGTTTAGCCTCGGTGAGGGAACTGATTGAAAGGATCCAGTGTGTTCTGACCATGACATGAAAACTAGTGTACAACCATGCATATGAGGCCTGTATGCTACTAAAAAATGGAGAAAACTACTCGTAGTTCTGGATCGGCATCCAAACCTTTGCTTTGTCTAGATCTAGCTGAGGTTTCGTCATCCTTGTTAAGTTGAGCGGGGCCCCTTTGTACCGCATTGTCCACAATTGCACATGGGTCATGGCAGCATGTATGTCCCTGAGAGTTTGAACAATTTTTTTTCTTTGCTTCTGTAAGCCATGCACATGGACAACTATTTTATGCAGAGTGATGAATTTGTCATAGAGATTCTACATGGTAGTCTCAAGTGTTGATACTTCATGAAGTATCAATTTCCTCATGTTCTCCATTGCAGAAATTGTGCTCTTCTTTGTGATTTATTTTGCCTCTTTACTGAATACCTAAAAGTTCTTTGGCATTTGTTCATTCTCGTACAACAAGAACTTAACATTAGATATTGTGGCTCCTACATAGGCAAAGGTGGCATTGACAATGTCAGTTGGATGTTGCATGACATCTGATACTATCACCCTTTCCTTGATTAATGCATGTGACACGTGAGAATCCAGAATTTATTTCCTCCATGCCTGTACAATCTTCTTCTGCAACTCATGGAATAAAAAATTATACACATCCATAACCGCATCATCGCTAAGGAAAACAACCTCTCCTTTCTCACTCTTGACTGGTTTTGACAGTATAGGTAGAGGAGACTGACAGGTTATCTTGGGTTCTCTTGGCATGTAGTTAGTGTCTTCATTTTGTGGCTCATCCCCCAACTCCATGTCCGTCACTTCAATATGTTTCTAAATCTATGGAGCAAGCTCCCAATCTCGCATCTGTTCACCCTCTTCTTCAGTTACTATTTTTTCTAACTCCTCAACTTGTATGGGTGTTTTTTACTCTGTCATCATGTGTTTCCTTTCTTCTTCCTCTGATTTTTTCTTCTCTTCCATTTCTCTCCCTTTCAACTCCTTCTTCTCCTTCAACTTCTTCACCATTTCCTACAACTTTCGTTCTACTTCCTCCATCCTTTGCTTTTCCTTATTCCTTCACTCTGTGCTCTTTAGCCACTACTCCCTCTTTGTATCCACTACCAAAGTTTCTTTCTTAGTGATAGGATCTACTCTCATCTTGTAGCTTTTATTAGTCTCTCAGTTCTCGACAGTCTTCCTCTTACCTTTGTCCTACACCGTATTTCTACTTATTTTCGTCGTTGTTGTTTCTTTCCATGTTGTTGTTGCTTGCAAAGAAGCCTTCCAAGATGTGGACATACTAACCAGCTGGTGGAGCTTGGAGTCAATGTAATAGTATCTCCAAGGGTCCCTCTCGTGCTAGTGAAATGTCCCATGGATCCATGGATAGTACAACTTTGCACAATGGTTCTTGCAAGTACCGTGGGATCACATGGATTGATGTCTTTGGTGCTGAACTTGAAATTCAATATCTCCTTAACTTCGGCATCAACATATTCCAAGCTCTCAATCTCATACAATCTTATCTACAGAGGAAGAGTAGGCCATGGTGCCTTCTTCTTCCTGTGTAGTGATGATGATAACCCTGTGGAGAGGTGATATGAGAGCTCTTGCATGACCAGCTTGTCTATGGCATACCTTGGTAGAACATGCGGAGGTTTCTCTCTGCCAAACACTTTGATGAAGGTGCCACCGGGTGAGGCATACCAATATGCAATTTTCAGTATCACCTCCATCGCTTCTTGGGACATGCAAGGTGGATCCCACTCAAAGATCAGCTTGTATAAAATGATGATGAAATTTTCAATTAGTCTTACCATTACTCCTCAGTAGATGAAGTCGGAAAGAATCCTACCATAAATATTGAAGGCAGAATCTTTTGGTGTCCTTTTGCAGCTCATGCCAGGAAACTGTTCCTAGGCAAATATTGCATCGAGTAAGTATGTGGATATGTAGAATCTTTCTTGCTCATCTTTAGGAAGATTTCTAGACCAACTAAAGAGCCTTCCATCACTCAACAACTAGTCTAACACAATTTTGTAGCAGCTACAACCACCCTCCAAAATTTTTCCTTAGCTTTGTTTTGGAGCCTCCCTACCAACCATCGTTAGCAGCATGTCTTGCACTGACAAGTAATTATGCTTCAATTAAGTTTCAGTGGCTTATCAACTTGTCTTTGCTAGCTTGTTTTCCTCCCACCCACAAGTTGAAATTCCATAACTTGGTCATTTTCTGGTTGTTGTGCTCACTTGGATAATTGTGCAAAACTACAGGGGAACCAAACTTCCTCTCCAGAATTGTGTAGACCATCTAAGAAGCATGCTCCTCTCTATAAATGCACAAAGAAAGCATTCAATCTTCCCTTTGGAAATTATGCACAGCAGCCCATCACTGGGCTTGCTCCAAAAAGCTGCGCAATTCTCGTTGATAGCCATGGCTTCAGTCCAGAAATTGCACAAATCCTGAGGGGTAGACAGATTAGCTTAGCCTAGAAACTGCGCAGAAGTCACTCCAAGGCTTTTAGTCTGTTGCATGTGCTCCCAAGTTGATCCGTTTGCTCCAGGACTGACCAATATTGCTTTGCATGCATGGGCTACTTTTCCTAAAAAAGAAAAAGGAAAAAAAGGAAAAAGCATCTCTAGATTTTAGGGATCCATTTTTAGCAGTTGGAGGTTACATAATAATGTCATTTTAGAAACCACCTACCAAGAGTTTCTTTTTCCTAGATTTGTGGTGTGTGCATTATAAGCCTCAATCTCATCAAAACTATTTATTGTATGCTTCATAGCTCATTCCTCACATCGATCTTGGAGCTCTTCCATTCCCATCACATCTAGGAGCATTTGGAACACCTCATCTCAGATTTTTCTGGGTAAGTTCGCTTTTCATATATTTTTCTTCTTTTCTTCCTCTTTTTGTATTTCACTTTGTGTGAGTGTTGTTTGATTGGTTTTGTTGAACACTTGATGTTATTTTAATGCATGTTAGCTTGTAGAAGCAATGTTAAAGATTTTCATTGCATCTGACTGTTGTCGCATGCATGACATTATTTCTACACTAACAATCATCGTTAACGCATCTCACTTCAATCACTTGTTTTCCTGTTTATTGAATCTTGCAGTCATTATTTACATGCATGATCATTCATTCTTTTCTACGCTCAACTTTGCACATGCATTCATCCTTTTTCATGTTTTTAGTCTCTCGTTGGCATGTCTAGGTTGCCTTGGCCCGGACCTTGCCTTTCCCAGCTTGCACTATGCATCTTAGAGAGTGAAGGCTCTACCTTCATCCCAGAAATTACATAGAGCTTGCATCACAATGGCCTCCAAGCTTGCTCTGTGCAATTCTAAGAGACAGTGCCTTGCTTGCCCCTAAAATTGCGTAGATGAAATTGACTGGGTTGCAATTACTTCTAACTAAAACTCTGCATTATGCAATTTCAGTCTTCAGCGAGCCAAGCCAAACTGTGCTCTATGTAGTTTCAATAATTAGTCAGCCCGCTGATAGTCTAGGTTGTGTTCTGCGCAGTTTTGGCAATCAGTCTCTGAGCCTCCCAGTGAAAATTGTCCAAATCTTCCAGTTAGTCACCCAGGTGTGTTGAATTTCAGTCCTCAAATTTATTTTGGTTTTCAAATGACATTGTGCTTGCCATGAGTGTTTCTTTGTCTCTAGGTATCATAGGTGTTCATCCATCTCTCAGCAATACAGGTAAAATGGCTTCCAAGAGAGCAAGGTCAAAGGACACCATTTATAGTGCAACTGAAGATGAAATTGAGCAAGTGTCTATGAGCTTGCCCATCTATGAAGACATGAAGCTGCTAATAGACAAGGAGATCAAGATGAAATGGCAGGATGTTAATGACACCTTTTTAGGCACATTTGAGGAGAATCTGGAAGATCGTAGGGTCTATGTCACCATAGACAAGTCTGGCTTGTACCATATTTCATGTAGGTATCCCACATTCCCATGGGTAGACATGATCCACTGGATTGTCTCACATAACGATCTAGAGACAATGGTGTTGAGCAGTGTCAGTGCGACAAAAAATGCTACCTTCAAGGCAAAGGACATTCAAGAGATGTATCACTTGCCGCAACTCGTGATCATGGTGGATGCACCCTTCACCAGACCTAGCAGTAGTGCAAAATCAAGAGGCATCTTGATGAGCTCGATGAAAGAGCCTTTTAAGTTCCAAAAAAGACCCAACCAAGTGTACAAGACATGGATATTATAGAAGGCATATCATCTCTTTGTCATCTTCGCATGCTTCTTATATGACCAAGAGAGCACCAAAACCTTCCTGTAGAGTTGGGTGATTGTGTTGGATCAACTCACAAGCGAAGTAAGAAGTTACAACTAGTCTAACATTTTGGCTCTCAGGTTGAAGGAGCAAGTAACAGAAGCTCAACATCCACCCAAAGTTTAGTAAGTGAGTATTTTCATGTCCTCTTACATACTTGATGTAGTCTATGCTCGTCAATAGTTCCAAGGCTTGTGTTAGGCATGCACAACTTCATAGACCTTTGTGCACACTTATTGTAATTTGTTCTCTGAATGAAGCTTCTGTGGAGTTATCATACAACTATTATACCACTTCATCACCCTAGTGTATAGGATGATCTTGGATAAGGATCCACCTTTCATGTTGCGGGCAGTGATGGAGGCATTAGTTGACATAGAAAATTGGTATGCCTCACCCCTTAGCACCTTCATCCGTATGTATGGTGTGGAGAAGGCTCCACATGTTTTACCAAAGTTTTCCATGGATAAGTTGGTCATGTAAGAAGTGTCATATCACATCGTGATAGGGTTGTCAACTAGACTGGATAGGAAGAAGAAGGAACCTTGACCCACTCTTCCTTTGTGGATCGGGTTGTATGAGATCCAGAATCTCAAGCATGATGAGGTTGAGAAGGAGGAATTGAAGAGGTTCACCTTCGACACCAAAAGTTTCAATCTGTATGACCCGCATTGCATAGTGAAGGACCACTGTGCGAGAGTGCATCATCTTTGGATCCATGTGTTGTGGGGAAAAGTATCCGATGCAGATGACCCTATCCCTACTCTAAAGGTGACAGTCTTTAGCAACAACTGAAAGTAAAGCTTTGAT
Organism: Pinus tabuliformis; assembly: GCA_031772625.1. NCBI lineage: Eukaryota > Viridiplantae > Streptophyta > Pinopsida > Pinales > Pinaceae > Pinus > Pinus tabuliformis. The sequence goes on from CM062812.1 coordinate 352,930,242, forward strand.
GATTTCCTTTATGAAAGTACAGAGAGAATGAAAAGGATGCCAACCAACCTGGTGTCTTTCGCTTGGTCGATCCTTGTCCTCTCTCCTTGTCTCTTGTTCCCAGCTCCTTGCTCTCTTTGCCGGTCCAGCTACACACAGATCCTGCACAAAACAAGAGAGGAAACTACAAGATACATGTACTCGTAACTGATGCATGGATTAGAGTGAATCAAATATACAAGTAAATACAATACATCAATGCAATACAAGTATATAGGAGAACATGCAAAACTTTATTGATAGAAGTAACAGGGTTCTGAGAAGGTTACAACCAATGATGGCTCCAATCCAGCAGCACCTCCCCAGCAGCAAGAACTCTCCTCTTCACCTCTAGTAAAACAATCACCCAATAGCTCTAACTGTAAACCAACAGCACCTCCTTGCTTTACACAAAATTCCCGCCTCCTTAGACCTCATAGAAGAGCTCTATATATAGGAGAGAAGAAGAGAGGATGAGTCAGCTTGAGGCTGGCATAGAGCTGACTAGTGTCCTCTCCCTCTTCAGTTAATCTTCAGTTCTTGAGTCCACTTGGAGATCCTTGCTTACACATGGTGATCAAGTACCTCTTACTCATCACAGGGCGAATCTCATGAACCAAGTGTCAGTTTGGAAGCTTCCTGGGCAGTTGACACCTTGCAGAATGACTGTGCCACTTGGCCAATCTCGCCCAGCGCAGGTAGCCTTCATTAAATTTGATTTCCAGCGCAGGTACAAGGAGGGACAGTTGCATTCCAGCACAGAAGCTCAGTGGAGCAGCTGACATGATCCAAAATAAGCCTGTTTTGAAGTGTTTTCAGGTGGAGAACTGATTGGAAGTGCTGTTGTTTGATGACCTTGTTCTTTTAGGGGTAAGAACAACATGTTTAGGGACTGAGGATCCCTGTGATTATTGACATTTCATGCTCCATGATGCGAGGCACAAAAATGTCTATAACAGTTGCCCCCTAAAGTATGAGGCCGTTTATCGGGTGAAATGCTTTATCTAGAGGGTCTGAAGTTCATTCCAGTGCTGAGGAGGCGCCCTGTAATACAATACAATACAATACATTATTTTTCATTCTGTTTTCATGATCTAGCTGAGGCGGGCATTCCCATGCTCAGCTTTATAAATACATTTTGGTACATAGAACAGACGATCGTCTGATGGTAGACTGATAATTTTCTGCTGAAATTATCATCCTTTGAGTAGGATGATCATCTGTTGCAATGATGTACATGGCAAATGCTTTTATATTTCCTGAATATATATCGCAGCCTAGATGGATGAAACTAGATCCGGGGTCTTCAAACTCGTTCGATCTTCACTCTAAGTACAAGTCGATCCATGTGAGAATTTCACTGAAGTCGAACATGGAAAGACATCGCTTGATTACCGGTCAATAATGAAAACCGTTAACAAGCGCGAGAGGAATCACCAATAATGACGATGACCCTCAAGGTACTGCAGTACAATTCACGTGACGTGAATAAAGGACTTGGCGTCGAACGCCACGCAAAATCTTCTGGTCGAAGGTCGTTGATGTATACCTGTCGCCGGAAGTGAGAAACTCGACATTGAGGCATGCAAGCTTCAAAGTACTGATGGGGTTGTTCCTAGATCAACTTCTTGGATAATGAGCTGAAGTCGACAAGAAGCGATCCGTCAAAGGAGGGCCTTAATGAATCCCACATCAATGACACGGAACGGAGCTAATGATTTTAGTAGAGGTGAAGACAAACTGTGATATATGATTCAGGGTGGCGATCATGAATGGATGAAGGATAATGTATGGCAGTGGATGGGACACGGTTGACACTTTCAGAATGACCCCTCTTGAACATATAACGACACTGATGCGATGGATCGGTAGCATTACCCCAAATGTGGATGGTTTGGCGAGGACCATGGTGATGAGACCGGTGAATGAAACAACCCAACCCGATGTGGTACGGAGGAAAAGTGTCATGTTCAAGAGTGACTTGCTACCATTAAACTTTGATGTTCTCCCAATTTTTCCCCAGTCATTTCTGACCAGTACCTCTTTATTTTTGTCAAGCTTGAGGAGGATAACATATGCTTGTTCTATAACCTACCCTTCGGGCAAGCCCATCGCTATGATTTAACGAGCCTAGCGATAGGGAAACTCGTTCTCGTCTAAAGACAAGTTTGTCGCTATTTAATCATTTTAACGAGTCTAACGACAAGGAAAACTCGGTCCTTTTCATCTTTAGAGAGTCTGAAAAGGTACAGAAAGTTAACTCCATAATTCCTTTTTCGTCATCTAATCCCTTAAGTCCGAAAAAGTATAAAACAATACAGAAGGGATGAGTTTTCGATTGCTTTAACGAGCCGAACAAAACAAGCGCTCGATCTTTTTGTGCAATAATCCCTCAGGTCCAAAAAGATTAAAATCTAGAGGAGGGATAGCTCTTCCGGTCGTTTAACGAGCTGGAAGGCCAAAACTCGGCAAACTTTTCATATTTTACGAGTCAGTGAAAAGAGCTCAAAGAAGGCTCGTCTTTTGAGGAACGAGTGATAAACAGGGATAGCAGCAGGTTCCAGGTACAAGTTGGAATATTCCAATTACGGCAGTGTCACAAGGATGGCTAAGTGAAATCACTCTTCGCAGCGGTTCCTCAAAATGGGTAAACAAACATATGGAGAGGAACGATTGGCCAAATGAACAGATGGAGGTGAGACTGCAAGAACACGACCAAGGGTTTTAATATGGCTGTCAAAAGTTACTTTTACCAAGGTTATTTACCGGTTCATTTTTTCTGGGTGAGCTTGAACTCTAAGGGAAGATTGCTCACAACTTATGTTTATTTTTTAACGAGCATGAACTATGCGCTAAAACTGCTCGGATCTTGTGTTTATTTTTTAACGAGCATGAACTATGTGCTAAAACTGCTCGTTATGCCCCTAGCATAATAATGCAACCGAGGTGCATGCCCCCCAAGCTTCATTGCATTCAACTTTGTTGATTGGAATGAAGGTTTACCATTGAGATCTGGAAAGGGGATTGTTTCATTTTTTAATGAGGTTGACATAGTAAAAGAACTATCCTCATGGTTTTTCATTTTTTAACGAGGTTGACCTGAGATAGGAACTATCCTCGAAGCCGACCAAATATCTAGGAATCTTCCGAATCCAACCAGAAGATTGGATTAGATTTCATTTTGTAGGTTTCCACCGTGGCCACTCCCGCCAGATTAATTGGAGGCGGTAGGGCGAAAGTACCCATTAAGGCAGGGTCTTTTAGGAGACCTACTCCGATATTTTGAAACGAATGGTCGCTTCCATGGATCAGAGGAACGCTTCCTGTAACTTGTGAACCATTAGGGAGGAAATTTTGTTGGTCAATGATCGTAATCTCTCCTTGAAAGGGGAATGCGATTTTCCTAAAATAGGTCGACACAACAGCTCCCATGGCATAAATCCATGGTCTTCCCAGTAGGATGTTATAGTCAAGATTGCCATCGATGACTTCAACATCTATTTCTACTGTTTTGCCCCCTAGTTCAACTCTCAAGTTACTAAGGATACCGTAAGGGGTATATGTCCTTCCGTCGAATGCTTTTAATGTTGTTGATGATCGCGTCAAGGTTGGAGATCCTAAAGTTTTCCAGCAACTCATCGACATAATACATGTCGATGCCCCCTCATCAATAATTGTTCGGTGAACAGTTTTGTTGAGGGCTTTCACTTGGATGAGGAAAGCTAGTTGAGCTGGTAACTGAGGATCATATCCTTTGTGATCAAAGGATACAAGATTGGAATCTTTAGGATCCACCCCACCAATTGCTGATAACAATGCCTGCCTTTGGGATGGGCAATGTTGTAGTACTTCAAGAGTCGACATAGCAGATGGCGATTGCGCCAAATCTTCCACTATATTATAATGTTGTGCCGCTCTGGCACGAGGATTAAATGTCGACTTGTGTACTACTCCCTTTGGCGGTTTTATTGTTAATTCATGTGTGATGGGGGGTACAACTTCTGCCGAAGTTGTTGTCGAACTGCTAGGTTGATCTTTACCTTTATCGTTCGACACCTGTGGATTCCCGTAATCTTTGTTCCTTGTCGAAATTAAAGCATCATCCTGTTGCTTCGATATCGATAACATAAGCACTTGCGAACGGTGAAGCATTTCCACTACCAACCAGATTTTTTCCTCGATCGGGAAACGGATCAGTTAACACAGCTGGAGTTTGCGAACTCTTTAAGAATCTTTTTAGATCAGCTTTGTATGGACATTCTCTCGTCCAGTGATCCTCATCACATATCTGACACCCATAAGGTGGTTTCCTATCTCGAGGAGGGCTTGAAGAAGTTTTTCGAGGAGATGACTCTCCTTGTTTCTTCTTCTTCCCTTTGTTTTGATTCTTCTTGCTTCCTGGTTGATTGGAGTTTTTGCCTTTATCCGTAGATACAGCATTTACCTCCGAAGCAAGAATCTCTTGATTTGCTTTTTGATTCGAAGTCTTACAGGCTTTCTTATCTGAATCCCTTGTCGACTTAGCGTTTGCAGTTCCAATCACGCCATCACCGGCATGAGAGTCACTATTTGATCCGGGAGGAGGAGGGATTGAAAATTCCGGTCTGGGGGCGTCAGGTATCTTATCATAGAGCGTGCCCGACTGAGTATATACTAAGTCCAAATATTGAGCACGAGCAATAACCTGCTCCTCTGTTACGACGCCTCCCTTGGCCACATCTTCTGTTATAGCAGGCAGAAGCGACTTTATAAACCACTCAGCCAATAGCTGATCTGGAACATAGGTCTTTACCATTCTGCGACGACGACGCCACTCATGTATATGATCTGATATATGTGTGGCCGTTGTCTGCTTGAAATTGGTCAAGATCTCCGTTCCAGTTTCGTACCTTATAGGTAATTGAAAGTGTGTTAAGAAAGTCGTGGCTAGGGAACTAAAATTGTTGAACGAGGCTCTAGGTAATTCAATATACCATTTGGCCGCCGGACCAGTCAATGTCCTCTGGAAAAGACGAAGCCTTATCGAATCATCATTCAAGGTATTCGATGAACACCACAGATGGAATGTCATCACATGATTCGACGGGTCTTCGCCAGGATTTCCATTGAATTTAGGAATGTCCGAAGGAAGTTTGTGAGGAATCGCTGGCCACCAATGGGCATAGGCGATTGGATCGTTCGTTAATCGATGTAAATCTGGTAATTCTAGGGTCGCCACGAATGGCAACTGCTGATTCAGGTTTGGCGAGGCGTACCCAGGGTACGATGGAATCGCCTGAGCAGTAGGTCTTTGCATACCAGCATAATGCAACTGATGTTGATATGACTGATACGGCTGGTGGGCTTGGCCACTGTAAAGTGGTTGATTTAACCCGTTCTGAATATAGGGTTGCCCACTATTCGCAAAGATTTGTTGTTCAGATCCCTGGTACACCTGTTGAAACTGAGGTTGTTGGTATTGCACCATCCATGGTTGTGAAGCCATGTTTTGCTGTGCGACACTAACCGACGGACCAAGATGCGGGGTTATAGTTCCCGTTTGTATCCGTGTCGTCCCGGCAGTTGGCGATTGTGGTTGTGTTGCAGGGTCAATAGGTTTTTGCATTACAACTTGGGGTTGACATACAACAGGCATCGATTGAACTTGCGACACGGTTACAATTGCTGGCGTCGTCGGGATACTAGACACAGGTATACACTGTTGCATGGAATATACAACTCTTGGTTGTTGGGGTAACATAGGTACCCAACCACTCGTCGTTACTTCAGTCAAACCTGAATGCTGTTGAAAACTGTCGTATGGGTATCCCCCCGGAAGGGGAAGTGAAAGGGCATATTGCCCCCCATACGGTAACAATCCGGAGCTCAAGGGTGTGGATGGCCTTTGAGGACTGGATGGCCCAAACTGATTCCCAAAGGGATCAATTTGTCTAGTTTCAACATAAGAATTACCGGGTATTATACCGGAAGAACAAACTGGAACAGACCAAGTTGTCATAATAGTCCCTGGGTGGACTCCTTCTAGTTGATGAGAACTAGTTGGGACAGATGGTATGCCGGCAAACATCGTTGGAGTGACAGCAGGAGCTTCTGCTATCGCTGTGTCATTTGGCATAGTCCTAGATGTCGACGGTTGTTCAGACATTTTAAGTCTATCCAATAAACTTCCTAACGATTCTTCAGGAACTTCCTGTGGCGATGGACAAACTTCTGATGCAGAAGGAAAAAGAGTGGTACCTACTCCAAAATTAATTGGAGTATTTGCTTGCTGGTCCTCTACGATTTCCTCTATTGCAATCAGACCAGGAGGAAGAGGAAGACCGTCAGGTCCGTAAAAGATTTCTGGTGCCGAAGAAGGGGTTGCTTCGACAGCGACAGTTGTTTGAACAACAAGACTCTGTGGACCGGTTTCAGATGGAACTGGTTCAGTTATGCAAGTACTTGTCTTCAGACTAGGATCAGTACAACTGTCCCTCTGTTGCCGTTGAACTTCTTCAATAGAGGCAGGGATTCCAGAAATATTGGGAGTGACCAGAATCTCAGATGTTGTTGGAACTTCCGTTCTAACTTTAAAAGGAGATTTTGACCTGGTCAAGCAAGTTCGCTTCGTCCGTACTACTCTCGGTTCCGGAGACAAAGGCGGTTGACTCGCAAGCCTCCCTGAACGACGGGGTTTTAATTGACTTTCCTCCACGGTTGCGGATTACTTGATCAACTAAAATACAAAAAGGGGAATTATGTTTCCGTATTGAATGAATTTTATTAGACGCTTTTAGACACAACTTTGCTTTTTCATGTTTTAAGAGTCGAGAAAAAGCTAAAGATGACTCTAGTCGCCTTCGATGTATTAACGAGCCCGAAGTGACAAATGCTCGGTTGGACCTTTTCAGTTATAGAGTTCGAAAAAGGCCAAAAGAAACTGCTCTGGAGATCTAGGCAGAGGGTGTGCCAAACCTTTCGCGAAACCACAGAATACGTTTTACGGTACGGGTGGTCGATCTTCGTGAATGCTGTGTTCACTGCATCGCGATCAGTAGGGCGGTCGACACGGCTTCCTAAGGATAAAGGATAAAAGCCTATAGGGGTCTCCCAATATACGCGACGGTACGCGGGAGCTCAAGTCCGTATTAGTGCTATCGTCCCTCAGGAGGAATCACCCACCTTCGTAGAGATCGACAGTCACTACGTTTAACGACGCCGGAACACGTCTCTACCTAGACCTCTATTGTGAGCGTTATGTTACAATGCGTTTTTAGATTCATTCAATATATTTTAAGTTGATCTTGTTTATCAGTTTGCCTTTCAGGATCACCATGAGATGTATTGGTACAAATTCCTAAATGCAGCTAAAATGATAAGCAAGCTTTCACAATCTTTTTAGCTTTGAAAATCCTAACTACTGAGGGGAGAGAAAAACAATATCTTTCCACACAGAGCACAAAGCACAAACTAATGCACTTTCTCCTAGATCAGACACACAAACTTATCAAAAATGCAAATGCAAGATGCATGTATTTCTTTTCTTTTCCTTTAATGTTGATGTAGACGAAAGGAAAACTGTTGTATGAATTTCGAATTCAATTTGAAGCGTAAACAAACAAGCTTTGTCTAAATGAAAAGACGCTTTACAAGTACTTGTTTCAGCACTCAAAATATATGAATTCAAACCATAAAGTGAAAAAACAAACAAACTCAAACAGCCATGAACAGTAATAAAACTAGCTCATAAGATCACAAAGACACTTTTACAGTTCAGGATCTAAGAGGTCACAGCTATACTGGTTCGCTTTTCACAATGGGAAACTGTAACTGAAACAAGAAATACTGAAAGAACATTCACAGTTTCATCACACAACTGAGGCAGAATAATGTCAAGGAGAATGGTTTACAGCAAGTACAATGACCAGCAAGCAATCAGCAAAAAATCAGTGAAAACAGGGCCAAGACACAATGGGAAAACTGAGCAAGACAAAGGTTAACTGGACCAGCGCAGGCTCTGGTCTGTCAGTTTGACTCTCAGCGCAGTTCCCGAAGGGAGCACCTGCGCGGTAATGCAGACTGCCTGTGGACAGCCTGCACTGACTCACGAGAGTTTCGTCTACAAAGAATTCCGGGTCATAAAAAGCTCAAAAATGCACTGTTTTTGCTGAAATAAAAAGCTATAGGTCAAGTACAGGCTAAGGGATGATCAAGAGGATGAAGATCTATCACAAAGAGTAAAGAGTCTTTTGTAGATAAGCTCTTCAAATCTTGAATTTGCTCAGCAAATGAGCAAGAGTAGCAGTCCCTCTACTTCGCTTTTGATATAGTCAAAAGCTTTTCGATTTGGTACTCTTTTCTTCAAGAAATGAATAGCAAAATACTACAAACACCAACAAGATACTAGGCTCCCCAGCGGAGTCGCCATTTTGTTGTGGGGAAAAGTATCCGATGCAGATGACCCTATCCCTACTCTGAAGGTGACAGTCTTTAGCAACAACTGAAAGTAAAGCTTTGATGATTTCCTTTATGAAAGTACAGAGAGAATGAAAAGAAGGCCAACCAACCTGGTGTCTTTCGCTTGGTCGATCCTTGTCCTCTCTCCTTGTCTCTTGTTCCCAGCTCCTTGCTCTCTTTGCCGGTCCAGCTACACACAGATCCTGCACAAAACAAGAGAGGAAACTACAAGATACATGTACTCATAACTGATGCATGGATTAGAGTGAATCAAATATACAAGTAAATACAATACATCAATGCAATACAAGTATATAGGAGAACATGCAAAACTTTATTGATAGAAGTAACAGGGTTCTGAGAAGGTTACAACCAATGATGGCTCCAATCCAGCAGCACCTCCCCAGCAGCAAGAACTCTCCTCTTCACCTCTAGTAAAACAATCACCCAATAGCTCTAACTGTAAACCAACAGCACCTCCTTGCTTTACACAAAATTCCCGCCTCCTTAGACCTCATAGAAGAGCTCTATATATAGGAGAGAAGAAGAGAGGATGAGTCAGCTTGAGGCTGGCATAGAGCTGACTAGTGTCCTCTCCCTCTTCAGTTAATCTTCAGTTCTTGAGTCCACTTGGAGATCCTTGCTTACACATGGTGATCAAGTACCTCTTACTCATCACAGGGCGAATCTCATGAACCAAGTGTCAGTTTGGAAGCTTCTTGGGCAGTTGACACCTTGCAGAATGACTGTGCCACTTGGCCAATCTCGCCCAGCGCAAGTAGCCTTCATTAAATTTGATTTCCAGTGCAGGTACAAGGAGGGACAGTTGCATTCCAGCGCAGAAGCTCAGTGGAGCAGCTGACATGATCCAAAATAAGCCTGTTTTGAAGTGTTTTCAGGTGGAGAACTGATTGGAAGTGCTGTTGTTTGATGACCTTGTTCTTTTAGGGGTAAGAACAACATGTTTAGGGACTGAGGATCCCTGTGATTATTGACATTTCATGCTCCATGATGCGAGGCACAAAAATGTCTATAACACCATGGCGTGTGTCATTTGCTTGAGGAAGACCCATGGAGATACTTCTATCACTTTTCAAGGCTCAATGAACCAGTTAGCATAGTTTTAGAGTGGTTATAAAAGAAGATGGAAGCAACATCCTAGAGAGTAGCATCATCATCAGCATGAAAGGCCAGCAGACTTGTACTTGATAGAGGCAAGAGGAAGGTTGTTGATAGCCTATAGGTAGAAAAAAGATGAAATTTCAAGGTAGATCCACTTGTGTTAAGAGAAAATTTGGAGATTGAGGCGTAGAGGCAACATCATGACAGAAGGATTGTGCAAAGGAAAAGGAAGAAGAAGAAGCTAGAGGAAGCAGAAAAGGAGTTTCAGGGGTTGAAGAATTAACTTAGGGGAGAATAAGAATTGTGAAAAAGAGAGAAGGAAGTGCAACAGGAACATGAACAACTAGAGGTGCATCATGCACATATTGATGAAACTGCACCCATACAGGTTATCGCCTCATCCGAGCAACTGGCACAAAGTAGAATGGGTGAGCGTTCACAAGAGTAGGACTTTTGTCAAGAGATTGAATATATGCTAGAATAGATGGACACATATATGGTTAAGCTAGAGTCAAATCAAGACATTGACCTCGTGCCTTAGAATCAAGAGTTCACTCCACCATCTTCAACGGATTCATAAGCAGAGCAAGTCCCAAGTGATCAATGACACAAAAAAATACTTGAAGACAATCCAGAAGTGGAGATTCACAACATATCTTTTGATGAGTCACAACACAAAGTTGTGCAGTCATGCAGAGTGCCTACTGCAGATGTCCATGTATGTCTTGTGCAGTTTGAAGAGAAAGTGATTATATCTGATGTGTGTATACATCAAGCCGCATTGGCCAATGCTACCAAAGCATATGCTGAAGCCACCAGCTCAAGTGTTAGATTCTTCATAGCTAAGAATGAGTGCATGGTTAAGGAGTTACAAGCGAAAAATTAGGGAGGAGAGCAAGTTACATCATCTTCGAGAGAAAAGTTGAGGAGAGTGATACCAGATTAAGTGTCATCTCTCGAGATAGTCATGTGGAATTTGTACTTCAGATTCGTCACCGTGCATACCATATCAACGGTTGGCAGCAATGTTGTACTAGGAGAGAATGCATGTTGTCAGACTTGCTCCTAATGATCACATGTAGATATGGACAATGAGGTACTAGGGAGCGCCATTGCACTTGCCAAAGGTGTCAAGCCAAAGGGAGTCGAGTTGAAGGCACACATCTAGAGTCATATCTAGGACTATGACGATCTCCCGCATCTCATCACCATCTTGCAAGCTTCACATGCACAAGTGTTTAGGAGCATGGATGTCATTATGGGCACGCATGCGATCCCATCCATTGGCACACTCACTGAGGCGAAGACAAAGAACCAAGTCTGACTGGAGTTGGACATGTAATTTTATCAGTTGATGCACATAGCCACCAACACAGACTTGCAGATGAGCGTAGAAACTATGCACCATTATGTTGCTAGTTCGGCTATGCACAAGACTGTGATGTGCATTTTATCTGACCCGTTGGACCGAGGTGCCAAATTAGTGTACCCAGATGAAACTAAGGCAAGATTTTGCTCTCAAAAGGATGCACCATAGAGTACATAGACACAATAATAGACTACCAATATTAGCATCAATTTTCCATCGTCGATCATCATGAGGATGTCGAAGGGTTAGTCTTCCCATACTTTTCCGAGTCTTAGTGATGTCTTGCATGGCTTACTCAAGCCTGTTTTTTCTCACATGTGTACATGCACATACTGTAATGTAAACATGCTGTAAAAGTGAAATACCAAGTGTCAATAGTAGAATGTAACAATCATGTAGTAGTTGAAGAGTCATGACGGTAGGTGAAGAGTCACAAGGGGGAATGTCAAGGGTTGCCCCAACCTTTTCTATTTGTAGAACCTCATAACTCATTGTATAGGCTTTTGGGGGTCAATCTTCCTATAGGGATAACTGAGAGAAAACTTGGAGTGTATTTTAATGAGCCATAGCTTCTACATAGTGTAGAGTTATTACATCTCTTTGGAGGAGCAGACAAGATTGACTGTAATGTTCCGCTATCAGGGCTAGTGGAATTCATGGTTGTATGCATGATTGGATATTTCACTTTTTTAATATAATAGAGCCAAGATGCTTCATGCATATGTTGTTATTGTAGTTCGGCTATCTTGGTTACTTTAATGATTTATGTAGTTGTAATTTACACATATATGTATGGACTATTTCGTATGTGTTTGTATGAATCTTATCAAAGTGTGTTGTTGATATAATTCATCACTTTGGATCATCCTCTATCCTTCTTTCATCTTGTGATGTCTTTATGCTTGTGTGTTCCCTTTCAAGTTGTGTGCTATCACAAGTTTCTAAGGGGCACACTCACTCCCCATTCCGTGTGTTAGAACCTTTCATGCACCTTCCTTGACTTGTTGCAAGGTCACACCCTTTCTACCAACAAGTACATCTTACTTGCCTCTGCGTGCAATGCCAGTCAAGGCCATACCGTACTACCCACTACTAGGACTCCTACTCCAAATAGTCTGAGATCTAGTTGGGACTTCTCACCAGGTAGATCCCCTAACATGTTGGTGGGTCCATCACCATCAACACACAACTATGCAACCTTTAGGAAAGGTCTAGTTTCTCTTTGGACCGTATACTCGAGATGAAAATATGATTATGAATTGTAGGCATTCCTAAGAGACTTGTTCTTACAAACATGATTGGGTGTTTGTTTGAACTTTGATGGCTCTTTCACCCATTTCTTGACTATATTTCTCATCTTCAACTCGCTATGGGTGGCATAGAAAAGTGTGTCCATACGCCTCACCAGCTGAGGTAAATAATGCATATAATGATAGATATCTACCTGGTAGAGGGAAAAGTTCCCTTAGGGCTTTTTGGGTTGAAACCCTAGCAGACTGAAAGTTATCTATCCAAAGAAACATGCATTCACACAGCCATTATGCTATTGTAAGCAAATTCTATGATAAGGGTATGTACCTTTGGTCCTATGTTTGAGAAGGCCCTTAGGGTCCAAACCCTTCTTGGAGTTCCCTTCTTCTCTTTTGTCCTGCAAAACAAACAATTCAAAGAACACAGTAGTACATGGACAAAAACCTATAAAGAAACCATCTTTATGTTATAAAGAAAGGTAGTTAGTTATGAAATCCAAACAACCATTTACATATGAATTCTAAACATGAATATCATTAACATAAAGAAGATTCATTTCGGGAACCAAGACATGTGTTTCTTTTATTATAGACAAATAAAGTACATAAAAAGGAATATTTTCACCCGAGTCACCTTCAGCAGGCTCTAAGCAAAGCTTCCTTCCGGATCCGTTCCATCCTCAAGCCTCTAACAAACTCCTTCCATGACTCTCTCCATGATGTCATAAATGGTTGATGAACATCAACACACAAGGAAACAAAGGTTTCCTGTACAAAATGGGGGAAGTGCAGAAGGCACAAGGGACTTTAGACCTGGTCAAGGGAAGAATCTCAGGATAATAACCTTTCTCCCTCTTCTCTCCTCCCTTAGGCCTTCCCTTTGAGGTCTTCTTATACCATCTCCAAAGTAGTTTTTTAGTTAGGAGTTGGTTGGGAACAGTTAGGCCACGGGCACTAACAGGTGATCAGCAGGTAAAACCCGCGATCTCCGCCCGAAAATAAGGATTTTTATATTTTTTTAAGTGTTTTAATACATACACGCGGGTTGGCTATACACATACCCGCATATACACGCGTTTAACTCAGGGCAATGTCACATATAAGGGATAAAACTTTTTTGTTTTAAATTTTAGGACCAGGTCTGGAAGGAGGGGTTGCGCTAGGCCATGAGTACAGCATCACAAACCATAAGAGTGAGATTTGGAGCTATAACAGATGCCCCCTAATATATGAGGTTAGAAGGGGTACATGATGGCCGAAATATATTATGCGAGTACATGGAAAGGAAGTCTGTCAAAAACCGAGGAGGACTTCACCAGAATTCAGCCTGCGAAGCCACCAAAGGAGATTAGAAAGAAACACTGTCTGAGGCGGGCATACCCATGCTCAGAAAAAGTAAAGCATGTCGGCATATCAAGTACAAGCGGATCCACTAAGTATACAAGTATAAATTACTGAAAGATACATAATGGATCATCTGATCATAATGAACAAGTACATGTCTGAATATCACATATAAGACTGTCAATGATGCTAAAAGATGTAACGGATCACTGATATCAAAGACTGATCCCAAAAGGTACCAACTGAACATGATGGAATAGGATGGTACTACACTGCAAACTCAGGTGCCAGCATATAGAATGTCACCATGACTGACTGCAACATATAAAGTGGAGTGGTATCAACTAGCAGCAACAGGAGCAACTGTCAAGTGAACCAATGAATGCTGATACAACCTGAGGTCTTCACCATCCGCCGTGGTACATTTCTACACCATGGGAATAAATGATCTGAAGTGGACCATGTGAGAAACCGTTTGATTACCAGTCATTGATGTATACCGTTAACAAATGCGAGACTACTCACCGATGATGATAATGAGCGTCAAGGTACCCAGTACAATCTAACAAGTGTGAATAGATGAGCGGGAGTTGAACACCTGTAAGAGTCTATCGATCAGGAGACAATGATGGTTTCCCACTGTCGATAGCGAAGGATCTGCCACTAATGACTACAAACCCCAAGGTACTACCAAATGGACTCTAGATCTTTGCCCCAGAGAAATGAGTCGAAGTCGATAGGGAAAGATCTGCTAGAAGGAAGGCATTAAGGCATCCTTCATCAATCTAGCGCGAGTGTAACCCGTAGGCCAATAATGTGGAAGGAATCAGATGAAAAAGATGTAGTAACCCAACTGAAGTACGTTTCCGGCGTACACATGATGTGGCTAGCGCACGGCAGAAACCCTCTGAACCAACCAATAATGAAAGCTGACACAGAGGCGAGGTATCCACCAATAGGGTCAAATGGAAACCAAGGTACTGCACGAATCCCAATGTGTGATAATGTAAGCTGACTTCGAACACAAGGGAAACCACTCAGTCAAAGACCCATGATACTGATCGATGTTGAGCACAAGGTGACCTATCAATAATGAAAATAGGGCCAGGGTGCGCTCTAGGCTTATCCTTAGAGCAAGATGTCATCGTCGATAAGGACAAGACCCGCCAGCAAGAAGTCAATGGGGACCTTCTCAAACCGACACGAGTAAAGGACCAATATAACTGATGTGATAATAGACATGACACTGACAAGCAGGGATGGCCGACTGAATAAATGAGTCAAGAGACACCGCAGAAAGGCCAACTCAGGCTAACGTCCCTTGAACAAAAGCACGACTCAATGTGACTATGTGGTAGCATATGATGACTCTGTATAAGTTCGCCATGCAGGAGGCACGAATGAACCCTCCATATGATTGGAAGAGATAACCAATCGGGGGAGAACTGACTCAATAACAAGGTTATGGTGTACCTAAGTCAAACTAAATCCCACCCATGTGGAGGAGACTTTGTTTTGAGTGCTTTGTTAAAGGGCGACACAACTGACTCTAGCTACCAATAATAAATGGAAATAATGTCCTGTTCCCGCTCTTTTTGGAATATTTAATTTTTTTTTGTCTTTTTCTGTTAAGCTGGAAAAAGAATAAAAGAATGCTATGGTACAGTGGAAAGAACGAGTGTCGGTGAAACATATGATCTAGTTCCTGGGAAAGGAACGTTCCTATGCTCAATGCAGGGAGGTGAAAACTGGTCAGTGACACTCAAAGGTATGTTCCTTCCAAGGGTCAAGGTGTGTCAAGCTTCAGAAGTCAAAGGTATGCGAGGTTGATTTTGCAGACGTCATGGTCAAAAGTTGGCTTAAACACGAGTCCAAGTGAAGCCCGCTCTAGGCCAAAAGGTGCAAGTGGTCAACATGCAATGCAGTAGTACAACTCAACACAAAGGAGCCTCTAAGGTATAAGGCCAGAACAAAGTGGAGAAGCTAAGAGGAATGAATCTTCAATGCATAAGTCATGGCGGGACTATAGAGGACTCCTGAGCCTAGGGATGAAAAATCAGCATGAGTGCCAAGCGACAACAAGGTACTAACTAGGGCACCCATGATAAGGTAGGCTCTACCACAAAAGTCATGATACTTCTAAGAAATGAGAAGGTTCCGCACCATAACTTGGTGGGGTCGATCCTAAGGCCAAATGGGAAAGGAAACTGATAAGTGCACAATGCAAGTGGAAAAACCTAACCTATATGCCAGTTTCAAGAACCAATACCTGTCAGAACGGACCAACCATAAACTTCCAAAGGAGAAATCTTCCAAGTTCTGTAAACATAAATAGGAACACTAGACACGAAGTTAATACATCCCACATATGAATTTCATGTAAAATCTTGTGTTATAGAATACAAAACTTGAAAATGCGTACCTCATATATACAGTATGGTACAGGGAACCACACAGCCTTGTGGCTTACGCATAATAGTTCTGCGGAACAAACCCCTTGCAGGGCTCAGGCCAAGGACACCTTTGGTAGTCAAAACTCATGGCTTCAAAGGGTTCCTCCTGTGAAGGCAAAACAAGTTCTAAGAAATCATGAGAACTATAAGGATCAAAAGAGGGAATTAAAGGGTCACATGTCCCTATAGGAAGAATCTCTCGGTCAACTGCCTAGACCAAGTCCCAAGAAGGAGAATAATAAGTCAAAGGATCCTTCTCAGAAGCAATTGAACATTGAGGACTCAATGCCACATAATTCACCCATGGCGGGGTAGAGTCTACTTGAACACTTGGAACAAACCAAGGGGTATTCTGCAGAAAAGTCGAATTAGGGTGGTGATTATCAGATGCAAGCTGATCAATAGTGACAATATTACCGTTATGAGGAAAGCACATTACTCGAAAGAGTGAAGACACCACAGCATTCATAACATAGACATAATCATGCCCAAGTAGCATATTAAAGTCTAAAGGGCTATCAACCACCATCATATCGATTACGACAGTCTTCCCACCTAAAGTGATAGGCAATTGAGGAAGAACACCCATAGATTCACCAGGCCTTCTATCATAGGCTAACAACTGACTCTGAGTTGTCAACAACTTTGGGGAACCCAAAGCTTTCCAAGTCAAAGAGGATATAATACTTGTAGAGGATCCTTCATCCACCATACATCGATAGACATTTGTGGAATTAACCCTAACCTTTATTTGGAAAGGTGCAGTGGAAGGAAGACGAGGCTCAACAAGGCTATCCCAATTAATGGAAACACTCTTAGAACTTGGAGGGGGAACATTCGAAGAAACCAAAATGCCCTCTATACTAGAAGACTCTGTACTAGAGATCAAACAAACTCTTTTGTTAGGCACTTCACCCCCTAAAAGAAGAGTGTAATCGGCCAACGATTGCACTGGCTCTACCATATTATCAACCAATGGTTGATGGGATTGATGAGAAACAATATCAGATCTAGGAGTAGAAGTACTTTCAGACTCGGACCATATCCTTTGAACCTCTGGAATACTAGGGCATAAATGAGTAAGATGGTTGCCCTTGCATATCTTACAAGGGAACTTAGGTTTAAAACTTCTACGTCTAGGTTTCTTATCAACCTTCATTCCACCAACATGACTAGCAGTGGTTTGCGGAGAGTCCTGAACATGACTTCCAGAGGTCGGTGACTCGTTGCTAGTAGACTAGCAGTGACTAGACTCATGGCCCCAGCATGACTTGCAGTGGCTGAAGACTCATCTCCAACATGACTCATAGAGGTTGATGATGAAGTGCTAGTGTGACTCGCAGTGACTAGACTTGTGCCCCCAACATGACTAGCAGTGGCTGAAGGCTCATATCCAACATGACTCGCAGAGGTTGAAGATGAAGTGCTAGTGTGACTCGCAGTGACTAGACTTGTGCCGCCAGCATGACTAGCAGTGGCTGAAGGCTCATCTCCAACATGACTCGCAGTGACTAGACTTGTGCCCCCAACATGACTAGCAGTGGCTGAAGGCTCATCTCCAACATTACTCGCAGAGGTTGAAGATGAAAGGATAGAATTATTCTTCTTCTTTGACTTCCTCTTTCTCCTCCTTTTAGATTTCTTGTGACAAGAAGGAGGAGAAGAAGGAACCCTAGATTTCTCTTTGATAGAAGATGAACAATGAGCACCCATGTGATGCCCTTGAAAAAAAGAATTCAACTGAGAAGCTTCAAGAGCATTTGGAATATTCGAAGTGGACCACAGCCAAACGGGTAGTCCAACATTCAACCCAGGAATATTTAAAGTGGCCATCAAGGGAGTACCAATGTTTCCAAAGAAAGGAAAAACACAAGGATCCCCCTTTGGGAGGGCACCTTGGTTGGTTTCCACAGGAATATTGGCCATATCTAACTGATCCAAAGACCCTTGCCCTACGAGAATATAGAAATAACTTTTCAAGGAATATGGATAAGAAATCAAAACCTTTTCCCTTGAGGAGGCAACTCCACAACCTCTGAAAGAACGACCAAAAGCCTTTCAAGATCAGTAGAGTGGTAAGCCAGTCACTCAGAACACAAAGTCCAAACGTGACTAGACAAAAATACCTAAAGCCAACTATGTACAAGGAGCAAAGAACACTCACTATAAAGTCCCTAAAGATACAACCAATCAAACAACTTCCAAGTATTTCCGCTCCGGGTGATGAGGACCGAAGACCAGAATACAAGAAAGTGGAATAAGGGGCCTTCCGAAGATAGTCTGGGATAATGACGGCCCAGTCCTATCAGCGAAGGTAACAGAGGAAGTTATGCTGACCTCCTAACAATAGCCTGCGTCGGTGCAAGCCCCCAAGCTTCGCAAGGGTGCCCTCCAGTAGTACTATCAAGAGTGATGCAACGTCAACCTCAGGTGCCACGGGATTCCCCTCCGCAGCCACCTGTGTAGATCCCTAGGAGTAGCAACTATGGACACCAACTCGTTGCAGAAGCCAGGCGGAACAATCATGAGGTAAGTTCGGACAAGTAGGAGAGGAGGTATCTCTCTTCCCTGTCTTCATAGACCCTCATGCTTAACTCGCAGATCTAGATCTTTCCTGGTTTTCCTAACGCTATTGGATTTTCTCTCATTATTCAGACTCCTACATTTGACATTTATATGGCCTTGGAGAGTTAGCTCTCCACTCGCCTAATCCAAGGCCCTAAAATCCTAATCTTGTTGGTGTAACTGACTAAAACAAAAAGTTCTAGTGAATTTTAGTTAGCGTTTGATTTTAAATTAGGCTATTCTTTAAGTCACAAGGTAATGGAAGTGAAACTAGTGGTGTTTTTTGACGCAAAAGAAATTAATAAAAACTTAACTACATGCATATGCACTTTTCGTTTTTCGATGAAGAGCAATTTCTATAGGGTTCCAAGGAACTTCTAATAAAACAAATTTTTCTTTTCTTTTCGTTAATTCACACTTCGCACTCACAAAAGCTAACAAAGCTATGTATGCCTAAAAGGGGATGCAAATCTATCCTAATGCAACAAATATATGCTGATGCATCAAAAAATGAAAGTTGCTTGCTTATTAATATTTATCTTGCCACTTAAAATGTCTAGATGGAATATGAGATGTTACCATTCATTTTGTCTAAACACTAAAAACAAGTACTGAGACAAACATAAAGCACTTTCACTTCACTAAAAGGAAACCAAATGAAAACCAAGTTCAAGAAAACAAAACTAAGATTTTCACAAAGATTTTCTTCAAAAGCAACAACAAAAAAAGTCTTTTCAAAAAATGCTCTCAACAACACTGAAACTTGTGATTGAAGAATAGGCAATCAAACATTTTTGCGAATTGACACCGCACAACGGATGAAAACTCAACAAAAATAAATGTGTTTGCAATCACTCTTAACAATCAAAAGCAGCAATGAAAGCTTTGGCAATAAAAACCAAAAAGATCAAAAAGACAAATTCCGAGAAAGTGTCAAACAACAACTTTCATGAAACAAAGAAGTGGATGGTCAGAAAAAGCGATTTTTGTCAAGCAAACAAAATGTCACCAAAAGCAAGGTTAACACAAAGATTGAGTTCAATCTTCCTACTCTGATGAAATAGAGTAGCCAAGATTCCTAGTAAGAAATCTTGTGTGCTTTAGCAAAAAATGATGATGCTTGCAATCAACAAAAAACAACAAGACCAATACTCCTTATAATCAGAGAGAAGTCAGAACAAGATGCTCACTGTAAAAAAAATAACTGATACTGGAAAATGACTATTTCAGACTGACTCAAACCACTAGACAAACCTTCAGAGACTAAAAATATTTATAAATCTTGAAAATTACAGTATATACGCGACTGTATTGAAGTACAGATTGCGCGTATACGTGACTGTATCTAAGGAAACCTGCGTATACGCGGGTTCGCTCAAAGAAACAAGCGTATATAAGCCTCTGTATCTAAGAAAACAACGTATATGAAAAGCTTCAAGAAAAAAAAAAAAAAAAAAAAACTGAAGAAATTGGCAAATCTTAAAGTTCAAGAATAGACCAGACAGTAGCAGCAAGCAGACAAGGCAGCTGAGCCCTAATTGGCTTGAAAATCACCCAAACTAGGAACAACAAGAGTGTTGTCCCCAGTGTAGTTGCCAATTCTGATAGAGGGAAAAGTTCCCCTAGGGCTTTTTGGGTTGAAACCCTAGCAGACTGAAAGTTATCTATTCAAAGAAACATGCATTCACATAGCCATTATGCTATTGTAAGAAAATTCTATGATAAGGGTACGTACCTTTGGTCCTACGTTTGAGAAGGCCCTTAGGGTCCAAACCCTTCTTGGAGTTCCCTTCTTCTCTTTTGTCCTGCAAAACAAACAATTCAAAGAACACAATAGTACATGGACAAAAACTTATAAAGAAACCATCTTTATGTTATAAAGAAAGGTAGTTAGTTATGAAATCCAAAGAACCATTTACATATGAATTCTAAACATGAATATCATTAACATAAAGAAGATTCATTTCTGGAACCAAGACATGTGTTTCTTTTATTATAGACAAATAAAGTACACAAAAAGGAATGTTTTCACCTGAGTCACCTTCAGCAGGCTCCAAGCAAAGCTTCCTTCCTGATCCATTCCAGCCTCAAGCCTCTAACAAACTCCTTCCTTGACTCTCTCCATGATGTCATAAATGGTGGATGAACATCAACACACAAGGAAACAAAGGTTTCCTGTACAAAATGGGGGAAGTGCAGAAGGCACAAGGGACTTCAGACCTGGTCAAGGGAAGAATCTCAGCATAATAACCTTTCTCCCTCTTCTCTCCTCCCTTAGGCCTTCCCTTTGAGGTCTTCTTATACCATCTCCAAAGTAGTTTTTTAGTTAGGAGTTGGTTGGGAACAGTTAGGCCACGGGCACTAACAGGTGATCAGCAGGTAAAACCTGCGATCTCCGCCTGAAAATAAGGAGTTTTATATTTTTTTAAGTGTTTTAATACATACACGTGGGTTGGCTATACACATACCCACGTATACACGCGTTTAACTCAGGGCAATGTCACGTATAAGGGATAAAACACTGTTTTTTAAATTTTAGGACCAGGTCTGGAAGGAGGGTTTGCCCTAGGCCATGAGTACAGCATCACAAACCATAAGAGTGATATTTGGAGCTATAACACTACCTTGAAAGGGGCAATCTCTATCCTAATGGCATTGCTCAATGTCATAGTCTCTGGATCTGTGTACGAGGCAATCCAACTGATAATTTTTTGTACATGGGAAGGTGGGGTACATGTATGAAACCTTGCAAAAGCCTAACCACTAGGCACTGATACAAACCTCCCAGTCATCTAAGTCCTCCTTTAAGTCCTTTGCAAAGATATTCTTGATTTGTTTCCATGTCAACTTCATGCCCTTGTCAATGAACAAGTGAGTGTCTGCATACACTAGTAAGTTAACTGAAACCTACCCAACTTCTTCCCTAGTAATACTCTCAATAGTTTCCTTCGATGTAACTCTCTTGGAAGCACTGTTAACTGTAACATCTAGAGAGATGCTCAACAACTATTGTACCTAGAGCTAGAGAGGAAACTTATGGCATGCACATGTTACCTTAAAACCAAAATCAATTCAATACAAGACCAAAGAAACAAATTGGGAAAATGTTGGGAGGGATTACGCAATCTTTGTTCACAGAGGTGATTCATTGCCTACTATAACTACGCATTGCGCAGTCCAAATAGTTAGTGAGGGAGGCTTGCTGACTAAACTACGCAATGTGTAGTTCAGTCTTGCCACATGCTAGGCGAGACTATGCATTGCGAAGTCTTAGTGGCCAGGATTGGGAGGTTGGCGCCTGGAACTGCGTAGTGCACAGTTTTAGGTAGGCCAAGGAATCCTCTACGTAATTCCAAAAGCCAAGGCTGGGCCTTGATCTCCCAAAATGCACAATGCATGCATAAGAAAGAGAGATCTGGGAAAGGCAAGCCCATATGTGCACAAGAGGAGTGCTGAAAATGAGCAGATATGAAGGATAGTGTGATGTTGAGTTCAGATATGCTTGAGTGATGATGCATGTAGCTAAAATAAGTGTAGGAATCATTCAAACTAAAGGAAAATGAAGCATGTTGAGAGAACCGCCACAATGAAAATCGCTATTGCAAAAATTAGGTAATGCATGTGACACATGGGAAAGGCAATGCAAAGCTTAAAATAATAGTTATACAAGGTAAAACAAGTTAAAACTCTAGAATGCAGTCAACAAAAAAAGCAAAACATCACTCTCACAAGCTAAACAAGAAAAAGTGACAAAAAAAGGGACAAAAGATTAGAAAAGTAAGACTTACTCGGAAAATCGATGACGATCGCACTGAAGGTTCCTTGATCTCCTCAAGAATTCCAAAGCTCTAAGATTGGATGTGAAAATGAGCTCAGTTGTACCGATTAAATAGATTTTGTCGATTTATGGTTTATGATGCAATGACAAAAAATCAGGTAAAAAGTGACACTTGGCAGCAGTTCCCAAAATAACTCAAGTGTCTCCTCTGAGATTCCAAAAATAGATCCCTATTTTCTAGGGATCCTTTTTCCCTTTTTTTCTTTTTTATTTTCTAGGAAAAGCTGCAATGAATTTCCTGGAGAAATTGCATAGTTGTGGGAAGGACTGGGGAACTCACTAGCTCATGCACTAAGAAACTTTTGAGGCAGAGGCTTCTACGCAATTTTTGGACTAAGTGGCTCTGGGATACCTCTTAGGCTCTGTGTGATTTCCCAGCTAAAGGCTGGCTGTAATTCACTCTGTAAAAATTTTGAGTTGAAGGCTCACTGTCATCTTGGATTGTGCAATTCCCAAGAGTAAGGTTGGTTATCCTCAAGAATTGCATAGTTCTCTAAGACAAGCCTGAAACTGGGTGAGAAACCAAGTCAAAATATCGGCTTCTGGGTTAGAGAGAAAATGCACTAAGAAAACACAAGTCGTGATGTGAAGATGAGGCTCAATCAAAGCACAAGTATCTGGGTCAGTGTAAGATGAGCTTTTGTAATTTAAAAGGGATGTTCCAAAACGAAGCCTAGGACAAATTTTGGAGGGTGGTTGTAGTCACTACAACACATAGAATTTGTCTATTAATCCAATAGTTTTTGTTTCCTTTTCTAATTTTGAATGGTCAATAGGAGTCCTAGGGAAATTTAGTTTTTAAGCCCTACTTTTGAAAACATTAGATATGTGTCAAGGACCTGTTAATATCTCCTCCACAGTCTTAGAAAAGTGTCAATACCACTATCAATGACTGGGTTTTATCTTTATCAAAAAAATACTTCCATTTCAACTCTGAATCACAAAATAAGGACTTTTGATGAGGTTTTCTCAGAATTTTGTGTAACCTTATTGCATGCATTTGAGCTTATAGTTGGGTCATCCTTAGATCTAGATTCCTTTGAATTTTTTTAGTTCAAAATATTTCATATCCACTTAAAATAGGTCTGTTTGTTATCTTTTGTTATGGTTTTTAACCCTTTTGGGTTTCAGTCACAAAAAAGACATTGGAAATTAGATATCTCTAAGCAACTATTTTCCTATAACTCGCCTTTTTATCTACTTGTAAGTGTGGTTTATTATTTGAATGTGTGCTTGTTTAAAACTAGGATTTTTCTTTTGAGTGTGTTTGATTTGATTTTCCTTTATAATTTTCATTATATTCTTGCATTTTTTATTATGATCTATAGTTCACATGAGAATGACAAGTGAGAGGGCTACAAGGGCAATTTTCTGTTACATTTTAAAATATAAAACTCTCTTTTAGATTTAACTGAAAGAAAAAGTTGCATATACATATTTTTCAAATATTTCCTTGAAACAAGTCATAACACCATCTAAGTTTCATGCCATTTAACATTCATATTAAAGAATAGCCACTAAAATTAACATGTTTCTTCAGAAGAACTTCCAACACAATAATCAAGATTAAGGTCACATTCAAGATAGTGGAGTGATCTACCCCACTTCACTTGGTCTTAGTGATGAGGTTTACACATACCCAAAGGGTCTTCTTAAGGTGGTAGTGAGCTAAATACCCTACCATTGTGTGTGGAGAATATTGATGTTTGTCCCCCCAGATTGGGTGGTTGTACGTCATAATCATAATGGACATAATCATATAGACCTTATATAGGTGACCATGAGGGGGATGCCCTTGTGGTACTTGCGATTGATGTTGGTCAATACTTACTCAGATTCCCCAGAGGGTTCCTGGACAAAATTAAGGATACTTTCATTGAGTGCTTAGATGTTATGTACGAGGCCAATGTAATTGCCCCAAAAATATCTTCACAGATAACTTGGGCCTTGTTTAACCAACCTCTGGCTATAAGAATATATCTCTGATATATTGGCTCTAATGCTTTCTCCATATATTTCTTAGGTGTATGATGTTTGGTCATATCTAGTGGACTTAGCTTTTATTTACTTTGTATTGTTGTACATATACTTTGCCTCCATTATGGATAAGTTTAGTTAATATTGTTGTTGTTGTTTTGAGGTTATTTATTTTGATCACGAGGGTCTACTTTCGCATAGATGTAAGCTTAATCCTTCCACTACTTACAACATATCTATTTCAAGGGACACTTTGGGTGATTCTCAAGGGGCTATAGTTTTAAAAGTGGTTTATGGAACTCCTCCACCTCATCATTTTTTCCTTCTAACTCATATCTCATTTTTGATCTTATTAAGTGGGGTTTTTGACTTGACTAAATCTTTTCATTCATTTAGTCCTAACCAAGATCCTATTTTCGTCGATGTCACTTTCATGGCAGAATATAGTGTTTCCACACCTGTTTTACCTAATAGTATAATTGAGACAACTTTGTGTTACACTAAAAAATGTCACCATGGCTATTTACAGTTAGTATGGCTCTATCAACAGTCATGCTATCCTCCTGGGCAAGTCTTATGCCTCTGCTCTCCATGTCAAACTCCAAAAAGAGAGAAAGTCTTTGTAAATGTGTTTATCTCTGGGTACGCAGATTCTCTCGGCCTTACCTGCGGGTACGCACCTAATGTTCACAAAAACTACGTATTTGTACGCTCTGTATGTAAAGGGGCGGGTGTGTACCCCTGTAAAGGTCAAAAGGCGCAAGTTTCATATTTAAAAAGTTACTTGTGGTCATTTCTAGAGGTTTCTAGAAGTATGTTTGACGTGTATGAAGCACCTCCAGATGGTTCATGTACCCCTACCAAAGAGGAATTTATCCCATCAATAAGGGAGCTATCCCATCCAAAGAGGGGATTATCCCATTGATGGTGGACCTGATTAACTTCCTCTTGAGCACTATAAATACAGGGATTGGGCCAGAAGGAGAGGAGGTTGGAAGCTAAACATTTCTAAGGATAGATGCTGCTGGAATTAGGACTCCCATTTAGAAGCTTGTGAGGAGAGATCACCATCTTTGCTTGTTCTATTTGGAAGTGGGTGAGCTTTGTCAAAGTAAAGGAGAACTCTTGATGGACCCTGGGAGGAACTTGCACAACACCAAGGCTCAGGTTGTAATTGTTCCTTTTGTTTCCTATTAATGCAAATGAGTCCATTCTTCTCAATAACTTGTTATTTATGAGTTGTTTCATGTACTCCTTGGTCTATGTGTTAAATATGTTTTATTTTATGAGATTATCAAGTGCTATTTAATCATTTGATTGTTAGTGAATGCAGGTTTTGAAGTGAAGGAGGAGCTCATCCGGATCAGCGAGGCTGGACTGCTACAACAGCGTTGGACTACAGGGAGGATCTAAACACTTGATTTCTTATATAATAAATGCATGTTTAGAGAAGGATTGCTCTCATTTGTCTTGTTTTTCACTAGAGAGTCTTAGGCTCCTGACAAAATGGCGACTCCGCTGGGGAATCCATTGATGTGAAAGTCTTTTCCTTTGTATGCAACTTTGATCTGAGAAAAGTCATTTATTTTCTGGTTTTTGGCTCTGTGACTTTGTATTTGGGTGGGTTAGCTTAGGGTTAGATTGAATTTAGCTTTTCTTGGTTTTTTCAGTAGTACGCACCCTCTGAGTATTGCACAGTGTGTACTTGTACACACTGTTACTGTGTGCACAGAGCGGGCCCGCACCTGTTTTAACAGGTTGCCTGCGTACCCTGCTAAAAATTAAGAAATTTCCATTTTTTACATTTTTCCTCTTAGATTTTGCTTTTTCTTAGTTTTTACTGCCTAGATCCATTAGTCTCTTGTCAAAGATCTTCACCTGAACTTGTTTCGATAGCATTGAGTGTTTTAGTGGATTTCATAGAAATTTAAGCCCTAGGGTTTGATTTTTGAGTAGGTCCTGTAGTGACTTTGGCGGTAGAAGTTGTCAAGCCTTAGATCTCTCTGGTTTTGTTAGCCTTCTTAGGAGTCGGACCTATCACAAAGTCTACCTGTGAGAGCAACTTACCTTTGAGTTGTCTCTTTGGCAAATTTTGAAGTGCTTGTTGATTGAGTATTGAGTTCCATTTTACAAAAAGAACAAAAAAGATTTGAGTTTTGTTTTGACTAGTCTTTTGATTCTGCATTAGCTGGTCCTTGGCTTGATTGCGGTCAAGTAAAACAACCTAGAATCATCTTTGTAGGCTTTTGCCTCTTTAGGTTTGCTTTAGAGTAAATTTCTTTTTGATTTGCTTGTGAGTCAAGTTTTCATAGATTTTATAGCTTTTGAGATTGATTTTCGTTAAAATAGATTTATATGCTTTATTAAATAAAAGAAAATACAAAAACATCTCCTTTGAAAAGTTTTATTTCAAGTAGCTTTGAGAGATTTTGAAAGAAAAAGAATTTTTCATACACGTAAGGAGTGGTCATGTTTGTATGCTTGGAAAGATAAAAAGAATTGTTTCTTTGATTGTCTTTACTAAGAAAGTTGTTTTCTATAAAATTTGTGTTTTCCAACTCTCTTAGTTAGGAGTTTCATTGAAAGAGAAAAGTAGCGTAAATCATCTTAGGTGCATCTTTGTAGTGGTTTTGAGTCGAGTCTACACACCATTGGTTTCATTTCCGCTACCTTTTGTCTTTAAGAAAAACCATAAAATTAACGCTTAATGTAAAATCAACTTAGTAACTTTTATTTACTAGGGCTCTGAAACACCAATTTAGATCAGGCTAGTGTCTTGGAGTAGGAGAGTAATTAACTCTCCAAGACAACAAAACAAAACAAGTAGCTTATCTTGTGATAGAATAAATCCAATTGTCTCATTTGTACTCTGGGAAAGCTCCTCTTAAAGGAGAAGCACGAGCTCGTGTCCGAACCAGTGAGGGGATCAATCCTCCCTCGTTGGGAACGACGCCAGACACGCACGTATTACAAATGGTAAACCTCGGATTAACCATTGTCGAGGAGCCAGGGGTCACTTGTCGGTAAACCTTGGATTATTGTCAAGGAACTGGCAAGGGGATTGAGCTTGATACTCTGCCCTTGCGTGCTGTCGGAGTGTAGACTGTTCCCCCAGGTGCATTTGTTGTGGTTGGTAACCTTAGTGACCATTATCTTTAGGATTCTACTGAGGTGACGGTGGAGGGAAGATCCCACTGTACCTGGAGCAGACGTCGGCTAGACTCACTTGAATTTTCCAGGGGGTTCACTTCACTCGAGACAGTTAAAGTGGAGGAACTTGTGCCGGTCTATTCATTAAGCAGGTTGCCGGGGTAACTGTTCCACCCGCCACTTCTGTACTGAATCCGGCGATGTTGGGTTTCATCTCCAACTAGCGTTTTCGGTTTGGAAGGTTACTGTTTGTGCTTGGTTTGATGCCCTAGATTCTTTAGGCGTGTGATTCAAATTTGTTTGGTTCTTTAGCGACTTTAGGTGGTTTGATTTGAGATTTTACTTTGTTTTCGTGTGTAGTAGTTAAAAGTTTTTAGCTGTGGCGGAATTACCGAGACAGTCCCGTAGACTTCGGGGCAAGTCACCTGAGATTGTTACTGGAACTAATTTGTTGAGGAAACTCCGTAGATCACGGGGTGGATCTCCTGAAGACGTCCCGGGTCAGTACGAAGGATTGAAGGTCCTTGTAACTCCTCCTAGTGGCAGTAGAGTAGGTTCACCTGAAGAAGGAGAATCTTCCTTGGTAGTCCATCCAAATTACCAAAGTCTAGAGACAGGTTATAATCCCGAAGCTGTTACAGTTTCTGAGCTTGCTGGTAGTTTTTCGTCTACTAGTGATACAGGCAAAGAACCTGAAATATCTGAACCTGTTACTCTGACTTCTAGTGTTCCAGATTCACCAAGAGTAGAGCGAGTTATCACCGAAAATTTTCCTACTGGTCTGATTGCTATTGAAGAACTTGCTCCAGAGGAAGAAATAGGTGTCTCTAACCTTGAAGATCAACTTACTATTGAGCTCAGAGAGCGTGAATCTATCTTTTACAGTCCTCCTAGAAGTACTACTTGGTACCTTTCGTTAACCAATTATTTAGACAACTCAGGGATAGGTTTTTCTACACCTCGTACTCCTTTTCCACCTGGAGGTATTTATACTCCTGTAAATATGTCTGGTCAGTCGTCCGTGTTTACTCAAACTTCTGAATCTTTCTTACACGGCGGTCCTTCTGTTCCCACCGGGTATCAATCACTTTCTGGTACCTTTGCGGGGGCATCTCCTCAACCCATTGATCATGGGTTATTAGCTGGAAACAATGGTAATATACCATTGGCTGTAGGAGACATTTACATGATGTCAGGTTCAGTTCCCGTTTCTCAACCTCAAGGTGGCCAATTACCGCCTGGGGGGCAGCCTCAATTAACCCCTGGGGGGCAACCTCAAGGTACACAAATTGTGTCTGGAGGGCAACCTCAAGTTCAGTATGTACCTATGGTGCAATACATGCCTCAAGGTCAACCCCAGCCTCAATATGTACCCCAGGGTCAACCTCAGTATCAATATTTACCTCAAGGGTATCAACCCCAAGGGTATCAACCTCAAGGGTATCAACCTCAAGGTCAAGGTCAACCCCAGTATCAGTATTTACCCCAAGGTTATCAACCTCAAGGTCAATACTTGAGTCAAGGTTATCAACCACCTCAAGGTCAGTCATATGTTCAAGGTATGGGAACTGTACCTTTCAATTATCAATCCTATCCTCAATCCGGTTATGGATCTCAGTATTCTCAACCTGTTACGGGTCAATACCCCGGAATGTTAGTGTGGGATCCATCACAGGGTCAACAGGTGTTGCAGCCAAGTATACAGTTGGTACCTCAAGCTGGACAACCCGTAGTTTCTGGTCCACCCCAGCAACCGCAACCTGTCCAGTCAAATGTTCAAACTTCTGTAACTTCGGTAGTTACTCAGCCGCCAATTGCACCTAGTACTCCATCTCAAACGGCTGCTGCAACTACCGCTACATCTGCCGCACTTACTTCTGGAGTATCGACAGCTCCGGTTTCTACTGTCTCTGCAACCACTCCTCAGACATCTTTACCGTTGTCTGGATCTACGATTCAAACCACGGTCCAGATGCCTACAGGTCAGCCTGGTATAAGTACGGTTGTCACTACTCAACCTCAATTTGTTCAACAACCGTACCAGGGACAGTACCAACATGGGCAAGCTGTCCAACAGCCGGTTTACCAGTATCAACCGTATCCTGGGTACACTTATCAACAACCTCAACAACCCCAGTACGGTCCGGTTAATCCTGGTTTTCCAGGAGGATATAATATCCCTAATGCGATTCCTGTTCCTAGTTATCCTGGATATCCTCCTCCTGGGACTGGTCTTGTGACCCAGAGTTTTAGAGATCCTAACCGGCAATTACCATTTATCGCAACTTTGGATTTACCAGACTTGACGCGCCTAACGAACGATCCAATTCAATATCTTTCATTCTGGCCGCCAATGCCAAATAAGTTGCCCAGTGATATACCCAAGTTCGAAGGTAAGTCTGGAGAGGATCCGTCCAATCATGTGATGACTTACCACCTCTGGTGTGCTTCAAATTCTATCTCGGATGATTCGATCCGCTTACGTCTTTTCCAGCGTACACTCATTGGTCTCGCGGCCAAGTGGTACATTGAGTTACCACGGGCCTCTTTTTACAATTTCAGCCAGTTAGCTACCTCGTTCTTAACTCACTTTCAGTTGCCGGTCAGATACGATAACGGCACGGAGTTATTAACTTCACTAAAACAATCGACGTCCACGTATATTTCTGATCACATTCATGAGTGGAGACGTCGAAGAAGGTTAGTGAAAGTTTTTATTCCGGACCAAATCTTAGCTGAATGGTTTGTTAAATCATTATTACCGAAGATTACTGAAGATGTAGCTAAGGCCGGAGTAGTTACTGAGGAGCAAGTCATTGCTCAGGCGCAGTACCTTGACTTAGTTTATACTCAGTCAGGTACGTTACACGAGAAGATCCAGATCTTCCAAAATCGAATCAAATCGCTGCTGCTCCTTCGGGATCTCATGCCGCTGATGGTATGATTGGTACGGTGAACACAAAGAGCAAGAAGAAATCTTCCAAGAATTCTACTACTCCTATAATCACCTTGCCTGATTCCCCGACAGGAGAGTCTTCTCCTGAACTTTCCGCCGATATTCACGCTGTAGAGTCATCTACGGCCAAATCAAAAAACGGTGGAAAGAAGAAAGGAAAGAAGAAGGCTAAAGCAGACAAGGCTCCGAAGGAGAAAACGGAAAAGTCGGAAACCAATGACGAAAAGCGCAAACCTCGATATCCTTGTCTTATTTGTGAAGAGGATCATTTTACAAGAGATTGCCCTCATCGGGCCGAGGTTGTGAAAATAGTCAAAGGTTCTCCCACTCCTGCTGTGTTAAAAGATCCATTTCCAAAGCAGGAGAGTAAGATGATAGGTTCTTCCTCGACTGCCAGTGAAGAACCCATTTTGATGATGTCTCATGTGAGGATTGCGACTCGGTCGCAAGATTATGGTAGTAAGAATCCTGTTGATGGTAAGGAAGCAGAATCTTCTCATTCTAATCCATCAACCTCAGCTCCTGGTTCCGATCCACTACAGATCGAAAAACCTAACCCAGACTTAGTAATCAAACCGCCCGCCAAGGGTGTACTTCGAAGGTCTGCTTTCAATCCACATGCGAGAGCGGCCCAGAATTACAACATTGTTGAGGACTTAGTTGTTTCACCCTCAGCAATGTCGGCTTTAGAAGTGCTGCAATCATGCCCAGCACAACGAAAATTACTTTTGTCGGCTATCGGAGCTGTTGATGTTCAGGACCCGAATCTGATAATCTTCGATCTAGAAAATAGTACACCGCGTCTACCCCATCAAATGGCTTTCCAAATTCCAGTGATAGTCAAAAACAGGCCTATTCATCGGACTGTGATTGATGAGGGAGCTTCTACGTGTATTATGTCGATTCAATGTTGGAGATCGCTTGGTTCTCCTTCGTTGAACCAATCCCCGACCATCCTTAAGGCCTTTGATGGCCGTGGGTTCCGTCCGTTTGGTATTCTACAGGAATTGCCTATAGGGGTAGAAGGTAAAACCGTTAGTCTGGATGTGGAGGTGGTTGATGCCCCTCTAGACTACAACCTTCTTTTGGGTCGAAGTTGGTCATATGCTATGACAGCGGTCGTTTCATCGGTCTTCAGAGTAATAAAGTTTCCACATAACGGTAAGATCGTGACAATTGATCAGCTGACATACTTTTCATCCGACCCAGCCTCTTCAGAGAGTATCCAGCATGTCGGTAAGACGACAATCCCTTATAGGGACGTTGGCGTAGGTTTAGTTAAAGATTCCGGTTTACTGGGAACTTTTCCTTTCCCTCCAATCAACGCAGACCCTTCATTTGCATCAATTCATATGATTACATCAGACACACTTATTTACGATGATCCTTGGATTGTCCCATCTGAATCTGAGATAGACTCATTCGGTGATGCTATGCCTTTGAGTCCATATGAAATTGCTTATGAAGTCGTCATGTCTTTTACCGACTCATGTTCAACCCAAATCGACCAAATGAATGTGGTCAGTGAAGAATCACTTTTCACATCAACCTTAGAACGGATAGCGTTTCCCGAAGTCGTGTCATCTGACGAGCAACTTCGCGAAATCCTAAGTGTAGACGATCTACCATGGGAAGATCTCCATCATAGATCTTCGTTTTTACCTAAGGATGATGCTTTTGAAAATGATTTTTCATCTATCTTTACCGCTGAATATGTCAAAGACGCTCAAAATCCAACGAAACATTCTGATTCAGAGTTGAATTTAGGGAATATTTCTCGCACTATTCCCATTGACATTTCAGTGAAGCCCGGAATTGAGGAAAACATTCATATAGGTGCCTCATGTACAGAAGATGAAATTCAAACTTACAAGGCCCTATTCCAAGAATTCCGCGATGTGTTTGCCTGGTCTTACGAGGAAATGCCAGGAATCGACCCTGCCATTGTTGTTCATGAAATAAAGACCTACCCGGACGCTAAACCCGTCCGGCAACGGTTGCGTCAGATTCACCCTCGGAAAGCGGCTGCGATTAAAGCAGAAGTCGAGAAGCTGTTGAAAGCAGGTTTCATTTATCCAATCCCGTTAACGGATTGGGTATCGAATATTGTTCCGGTCAACAAGAAACAAGGAACAATAAGAATCTGTATCGACTATAGGGATATAAATCGAGCTTGTCCAAAAGACAACTATCCTACGCCTTATATCGATCAAATTATTGATGATTGTGCCGGAAGTGAAATGTTTTCCTTTATGGATGGTTTTTCGGGCTATAATCAAATCAATATTCTACCTGCCGATCAACCAAAAACGACATTCATTTGTCCATGGGGGACATTTGCTTATTGCAAATTACCTTTTGGGCTTAAGAATGCCGGAGCCACTTTTCAACGGGCGATGTCTTACGCATTTCATGACATCAAGCACATTGTGCAACCGTACCTCGATGATTTGCCTGCTCATTCTTTACATCGAGCTGATCACCTTGTCCACTTACGAGCAATCTTTATGAGGTGTAGGCATTATCGAATTCGGTTGAATCCCCACAAGTGTGTTTTCTGTATAGAGACGGGTCGATTGCTGGGATTTGTTGTTTCAAAAGCCGACATTCGCATCGATCCCTCGAAGTTCGAAGCTATCATCAAATTTCCTCCTCCTTCGAGTTTGCGCCAACTCGAAAGTTTGCAAGGGAAAGAAAACTTTTTACGCCGATTCATTCCAAACTACGCCGAGGTCACTAAAGGTTTTACACGGTTGTTGAAACAGAACGCTCAATTCTTTTGGGACGAGATTGCCCAACAATCTTTTGATGCACTTAAGCACGCGTTGACCCATGCACCGTTGTTGCATCCTCCCAACTACAACCAAGACTACTTCTTATACCTCGCAGCTTCGCATTCCACCATTGGAATGGTGTTAGTTCAAGAAGATGAATTCGGAGCAGAACATGTGATATATTATCTTAGTAGGACATTAAACCCCACTGAGCTAAAATATTCGCATGTGGAGAAATTGGCCCTGGCAGCCGTTCAAGCTGTCCAGCGTTTTCGTCACTACATTCTTCTCCGTAAAACTACAGTTATTTCGGATTGCAACCCTATGATTTATATTTTGACAAAACAACTGCTAGGGGGCAAGTACTCTAAATGGATCGTTATCCTGCAAGAGTTCGACTTGGAGTTTGAGAAGTCCAAGTCTAAGAAATCCTTAGTTTTTGCGGAATTGATGTGTGATTTCCCGCGTGCTGACACAGAAACTGTGGCAGAGGAGTCCATTGCGGACGAATCTTTGTTTCTTATCAGTACTTTAGATCCGTGGTACGGGGATATAATCATCTATCTCCAAACCCAAACCTTTCGGCCTGAAGCTTCAAAGTCGGAACGTCGAAAAATTCGGTTTCAATCCCAGCAATACAGATTATTGGAGATACACTTTATCGCCGGGGGGCAGACTTAGTTTTTCGACGTTTTTTAACTCACGAAGAGGCTGAGAGGGTTTTGAATGATTGTCACTCTGGAGCATGTGGCGGTCATATGTCTGGGTATGCCACAGCTCAGAAGGTGTTGCGCGCTGGCTATTTCTGGCCGTCCATGTTTAAAGATTGTATCATTGCGGTCCGGAAATGCCACAACTGTCAAGTGTTTGATCGCAAGATGCGCGCACCACCTGCTCCTCTCCATCCTATAATTGCCGTTGGTCCTTTCGCCAAATGGGGTATCGATTTTATTACTTGTAACCCTCACTCGGCCGGGGGGCATGCGTATATCATCCTCGCGGTTGATTATTTTACTAAATGGGCCGAGGCGATGCCTACATTCGACGCAAGCGGCAAAACAGCTGCAGTTTTCGTATTCAATCACATTATAACTAGGTTTGGTGTCCCACAAGCAATCATCACTGACCATGGGAGCCATTTTCGAAACATCATGATGACTGAGCTTACAAGCCAGCTTGGTTTGCGCCACGATAGCTCTACTCCTTATTATCCGCAAGCCAACGGTTTGGTTGAGTCTATCAACAAAGTTCTGGTTATCATGATCCGACGAACCATTGGTATTCATCGGTCGAATTGGCACAACATGTTATTTTCAGCGCTATGGGCATACCGAACTTCAGTGAAAACTTCAACAGGGTTCACTCCTTTCCAGCTAGTTTATGGCTTGGAAGCTGTGTTACCCATTGAATGCGAAATCCCATCACTTCAAATGGCTGTCGAATTACTCCCAGCTACTTCCGAAGAGGAGAAACGTTTATTATACTTAGCTCAATTAGATGAGACTCGACGTGACGCTGCATTGGCAATCGAGACTCACGCGAACCGAATGAAAGCTCAGTATGATAGAAATGTGACCCCTTGGAGTTTTTCAGAGGGAGACCTAGTGCTGTTATATGATCAAGCTAACGATAAGCTAGGTGCTGGAAAATTCGTTCCTATGTGGCATGGACCCTACATTGTAAAGTGAAAGCTAGCAAAAGGGGCCTATGAGCTGGTAGATTTTGATGGGGACTCTTTGGGTAAACCCAGAAATGGACTTTACCTAAAGAGGTATTATGCTTAAATGGTGGGTATGGAGATTTTTAGTTAGGTTAGGTTTTCTTTCTAGCCAGTATGTTTGTTAAGTTTAGATAGTGTGCTTAGCTTAGAAAGTGTGTTTTTCGTCATTATTCTGGCTTATCTTGGTTTTACTCTTGATATTGCAGATGTCGACGCCTCTCCAAACGTACATTGGATTTGCCGATGGTGCTTGTCGTAGTACATGGAATATCTCTTCCGCAGTTTGGGTTATCTATTCGCCCTCTGACGAGTTAGTTTCTATGCATGGGGTGAGCCTCAGTCAAACGACAAACAACATTGCAGAATACAGTGCAGTGGTTGAATTATTGTCTGAATCTATTTCATTTGGAATTCGACGTTTGATAGTGAGGTTAGATTCTGAACTCGTTGTATTACAGCTTAATAGAGTATATGGCATTAGAAATCCTGTGTTATTAAGGTTGTTTTTGAGAGTGCATCTCTTGGAACGTGAATTTGACTACATTGAATATCAGCATATTCCAAGGTCTTTAAATACATTAGCAGATTCAATTGCTTCTCGAATGTTGGACAGACATTTGCGATAATCATACAAGTAAATTTAAAAAAACATTTCATCACATATGTTAAACAAAACGAGCCGGTAATAATGATATATATATATAGATAGGAGTGTGTCAAAAATACATCGTCTTCGATCATAGGTTGAAAAACACCTTATGATCGGCAAAAATGATAAGTACAAAAAACCAAAATGTCATATGTGTCTACAAAAGTGACTAGTCAATCACTGGTGGTGCTCTCTATACGAGACCACTTCCTGCGCTACCCTACACAAGAACCTTCTAAAAGGTCCTGGGACTGCAACCACATAGCGCTGAAGTCAAATGGTAATGTCATCTATGGTGATCTCTGGTATATCCGCCGTCAGACGCTCTAGATCCTGTTCCAGCTCGGCTAAGGTCTCTGCGGCCGCATCCTGTGGGGCTGGTGCTGGTACAGCTGGTACTCTCCTCTCAAAAGCCCGGAGGTTGGCTGGACGCCGTGGACCTACATCTGCATTTTGAAAATTTGTGTTGTCAGTTTTGAGGCGATATATAAAAACAAAAAAAATATATATACATAATATGAAAACTAGTGAAAAATGAAATACCTCTGTCGTCCCACTGTTCTCCCTGTGGAAGAACCATTTCCGGATCATTCCGAAAATCCATTCCGGCATAAGGAAAGTCCTGAATAGCAAAGACCTGGCTCTCTAGCCAGTGAAAGTAACCATCAGGAAATCGAACAACTGTTGCGCCCTCATCAGGATGTCGGGCCATTACCGCAACCCATCTCATCAACTTAGGCTCCCGAGGTGCCCCAACTGGAACTGTAAGATGCTGGGGGACCAACATTGGAACTCTCTCTAGGGAAAAGCTTACGACTATAGGCCCATATCCAAAGGTCTTCAGTTGTCCTCTCTTTGCCCTGGTTAGTTGGCCCTTCAAATTAGCCAACACAGCATCGCACCAGTTGAAAATAGTGCCATGGAAACAGTCTATAGCCATCCGCATTTGGGACCCGGTGGCTTGGTGCAAAGCAGCCGTGCCGCAAAGTCTGGTAACAGTAAAGGCTATCACCATAAGTTCAGGTCGGGATATGTACTTGATTTCTATCCCCTTCTCATGGTTTTGGTTGTTGCACCACTCTAGCCGGAGACTAGCAAGGGATTGGCCACCCGGCCTAGTCCCGAATAGAGAAAGTTGCTCGCCCCTGTTAGGCAAGCCAGTGAGAAAATATATGTCGGAGGGCTCTATCTCGAGCTGGTGCTCTCCGATGTAGAAACATTGCTCCTGAATGTTCCACCTTTCAACCAGCCACTCAAGGAACGGCACTTGGCCCATCATGCCAGGTATGGCCCAGTATTTGTACAGTCTGCATGCTTTTAATGCATCAATGGAAGGTTGATGACCTATTGCGGCCAAATCAACATCCTCATGCTCTCTTTCACACCAATCAAGCATGGTGTGCTCCCTGCACATCATAAAACAACAGTTAGGATCCATAAAATTTAAAAATTTTGGTCTATTTTGGAAGTATGAGGGTTTCAATTTGTGTTTTGCGAGGTACACACCCCGGCCTTTAGGGACAGAGCGTCCGGACGCAGCTTCCCTTAAGGCCGGGTGCGTACACCCCGTAATTTTCCCATTGGGAAAATATCGGGGTACGCAGGTCAGCAGTGCATGACCTGCGTACCCCGAAGTGCGCATCTTGAAACCCCAAGACCCCCAAAAAATCAAATAAAAGCTTAAAAATGAATTCTAAATGGATGGAAATCAAGAGAGGGGTGTTGTAGAATACCTGGTGAAACGGCGTTCGATTCTGACGGTCGGATTCTCCGCAATCTCCACGGGAAGTTTCTTGTCAAAAGCCCTTTTCTCAACCTCAACAGTAAAATGGTAAAAATGACATGGTAAAAAGTCTTTTTATAGTTTTTTTGGATGAATGAATGCTAAGTTTGTTTATTTTTCACCATGAAAAGACATTTTTCAATGTATTTTTACCCATCTTAAACAGGTATGAGTAACGTGTCGTTTTTGTGCAGGACAAAAGGACTTTAGAGTAAAATCATCATTTTTCATGAACCAAAACATCAGAGTCATCTTTTAAGCTCTTTTCTGACTCCTAAAACATGAAAAGATCACCGAGCGTTTCTTTTGCACTCGTTGAAACGAAATTAAAAGACGGTCCCCTTATAGCTCTTTTCTGACCGTAAAAATAGGAAAAGATTGCTGGGTTTTTGTCATTTCAAACTCGATATGGAAATAAAACGACGTGTCCTTGATCGCTTTTTACTTTTCAGGTCAGAGACACTAATCATGAAAGTACTCCTTGGTCGCAAGATCAAGCGGTTCTCCCGAGTATTATTTTATACTTTTTCGGGCTTGGGGGACACAAATTTACGAAAAAGTTCAACCTCGAGTCTTCTTAAGTTTTTCAGACTCTCTAAAATTGAAAAACGCCGAGTTTCTCCTATATTGGGCTCAGTTAAAACTTCACAGTAAAGGACCTGTTCAATTACAAACAGGAACGAACCACTCCTTCCTAGGGTTCGAATCAAAACTAGGTTTGTTGGAAATAATACTGAGAGGGGGGGGTGAATCAGTATTATCAAGCAATTTACCAAATCTTCCTTATTTGATCTTTTGAATTATTCTTGCATATCAGTACCATAAAATAATGAGCATGAATAAAGAAAATAGACAGTCACACCAAAGAACACAAGATGTAAGGTGGAAACCCAATGCGGGAGAAAACCACCTGCTGCAATATGTCTCTATCTTCTTTCAAGAAATTCTTTTTACAATGATTTTGTACTGGTGCAGTCCTTTACCAGCACGCAGGCTGCAACCTGCAGAGAGCTACAACTCTCTCTCGTTTTCCAGTCTCTCCTGGAAGGGAGCTACAACCCCCTACTTCTTTTCATGAAGAATCAAATGATCAACAAGTATACAACAGATACAGTCCACTACAGATATCAGATCAGTAATTACAGAAATAACCCAGAACACCTTATGAACAGAAATATACAGTCAACAGATCATCTTAAGACAGGGACGCATATTTTCTTTCTGTGACCTGCGACTGGACGCAGTCTACCTTCCACTGTTCTGCGTGCCGACGCACTGTTCCTCTATGCCTTGCTGCGACCGGCGCACTCAGAAACACTATCGCGCCGCGTCTTTTGCTTCAGAGACGCACCCAATAACACAGTCGCGCCGCGTCCTTTGCCTCAGAGACGCACCTGAGCCTTTACTGTACTGCGTCCCGGCGCACTTTCCCTTCACTGAACCTGCGTCCCTTCAGATATAAAAGATATGAGGACTTCAGAACCAACCCAAACACTCAGATCCACAGATCTGATCATGCGCCATAGAGATCACAGTCCATTAGAAGATTCGCCTTCATAGATCTGGACTAGATCTCACCAAAAGATGTTCAACCAAGATGATTCCTAATCCAAATGAACTCCTTTGCTTTATATAGGCAAGCTTCTCCCCAAAACATGGAACAAAACCACGAGCCGACACCATAGAAACACAAAACCGTCGGCTAGATACCACACAAGAAACCCCCACGTGCTTTTCTCTGCCTTGAAATGTGTGCACTGGGCGGACGCACCTCCTGAACGGCTGGCCTGCGTCCCTGGACGCGGGTTCTGTATGGTATACCTGCGGGGACGCACTTGCTGAACATATTTCCTGCGTCCTTCTTGATTTATCACCTGAATGGGTTTGCCATCAAGGACAACACCTGAATCATAATGCCAACAAACTCCCCCTTTGGACTTGATGGCAACCACATAATCTCCAGCTTACATAATCTTTAGTTTCATCATTCTCCCCCTTTGACATCAAGGGCAAAGGGTATGCTCCCCCTATGCTCATGCTTCTCCAGATCTGTAACCAGAAATCCATCATGAAGGAGACAGAGACATATTGCAGCTATTTCCAAGATCTCCTTCTCCATAATGCCAACAATGCATTATGTGCTCCCCCTGAGCCTATACCATCAATAGGAAGATGATCAACAGTAAGATGATGCATCAACAACCCCCAGCTTTTGCCTGAGGTATTCAAAAGTGTCCCTGGGCAATGGTTTGGTGAAAATATCAGCAACTTGTTCCTTAGAAGGAACATACTCCAACTTGACCTTCTGTTCAAGTACTTGTTCCCGGAGAAAATGGTACTTGATTGGTATGTGCTTGGTTTTTGAATGCATAACCGGATTCTTTGAGATGCTGATTGCACTTGTGTTGTCACATAAGATAGGGATTGGAGGAGTACAAGTGATTTGATAATCCTGCAAAGTCTGCATCATCCAAAGGAGTTGGGTGCAACAAGATGCAGCAGCAACATATTCCGCTTCAGCTGTAGACAAGGCAATTGAACTCTGTTTCTTGCTGAACCAAGATACCAGTCTGGGACCCATAAAGAATGCACCACCACTTGTGCTTTTCCTGTCATCCACGCTTCCGGCCCAATCTGCATCTGTATAAGCATGAAGAGTGAGATCTGTATCTCTAGGATACCATAGGCCATAATTTTGAGTCCCTTGAAGATATTTGAAAATTCTCTTCACTGCTTGAAGATGAGTCTCCTTTGGATTTGCCTGAAATCTTCCAACTATTCCAACTGCATGCATGATGTCTGGTCGGGTACCTGTCAAATATAGTAAACTTCCAATCATAGATCTGTAGGTTGGTTGATGTACTGCTGCAGATTCATCATTTGCACTGAGACTACATCCTGTGACCATGGGTGTACATACTGGTTTTGCATCTTCCATGCCATATTTCTTCAAAATCTGCTTGAGATACTTGGTTTGAGATAAAAGGATTCCTCCTTTCTTTTGTTGGATTTGCAAACCAAGGAAGTATGTCAGTTCTCCTAGCAAGGACATTTCAAATTCTTTCTGCATGACCGAGGCAAAGCTTTGACTCATAGCTTCTTCATTGCTGCCAAAAATAATGTCATCTACATACACAACAAGTATTAGTAATTTGTCATTTTCAACTTTTATATAAAGATTGCTATCTGCTGAACCTTTTGAAAAACCTTGTTGATGAAGATATTTGTCCAACCGGTAGTACCAAGCCCTTGGAGCTTGTTTGAGACCATAGAGAGCCTTTTTTAATCGGCATACAAGATTTGGATCATTTCCAAGAATGAAACCATCTGGCTGTTCAATGTACACTTCTTCATCCAAGTCTCCATTCAGAAAGGCTGATTTCACATCCATTTGAAATACTTTGAAGTTCTGACAACTTGAGAGAGCAAGAAACATTCGGATGGCCTCAAGTCTTGCAACAGGAGCAAAAGTTTCTTCAAAGTCTATTCCTTCTTGCTGTGCATACCCTTTACAAACAAGTCTGGCTTTGTTTCTAATTACTTCTCCATTTTCATTCAATTTATTTTTGAAAACCCATTTTGTTCCGATAACATTCTTATCCTTTGGTCTAGGAACCAGCTCCCAAGTGTTGTTCTTTTCGATTTGCTCAAGTTCTTCATCCATTGCTTTCACCCAACATTCATCTTTGCATGCCTCTTTCACATTTTGTGGTTCAGTAGAGGAGAGTAATGCCAAATAACTTGAAGCTTCTGCAACTGTTCTTCTAGTTTGTATACCTGCTTCTTTTTGTCCCATGATCTGAGATTCTGGATGGTTCTTTTGAACATATCTGGATGGAGTCTTTTCTTCTATTCTTGTTCTTTCTTCTGCTTCTTCGTGAGGTCCTTCTTGAGATTGTTCTTGCGGTTCTTCTTCTTCATCATTCTGTCTTTGAGGGTAGCTTTCATCTTCTTCAATGTCTTCACGATGTATTTGCCTAGGAATGTATCCCTTCTCATCAACCACTACATCAATGCTGTCAACAATTCTGCCAAGTCTTTTATTGTAGCATTTGTATGCTTTGCTATGTGGAGAGTAGCCAAGA
Source organism: Pinus tabuliformis (assembly GCA_031772625.1). Classification (NCBI taxonomy): domain Eukaryota; kingdom Viridiplantae; phylum Streptophyta; class Pinopsida; order Pinales; family Pinaceae; genus Pinus; species Pinus tabuliformis. Next base: position 352,971,731 of record CM062812.1, read on the forward strand.
AGAATTCCTTCATCTGCTCTAGGATCAAGTTTGCCAAGCTGCTCCTCAGTATTCTTGATATAGCATTTGCTCCCAAAGATTTTGAAGTGCTTTACCGAAGGAGTTTTACCACTCCAGAGCTCATGAGGAGTTTGAGTGCTGTTCACTCGGACATTTGTCTTGTTGAGAATAATAACTGCCGCATGTGCAGCTTCACCCCAGAAGGTTGCAGGAGTTCCTGATTCATCAAGCATAGCACGAGCCATTTGCTGGATTGTTCTGTTCATTCTTTCCACTACTCCATTTTGCTGAGGAGTTCTAGCTGTAGAAAATTCTCTCCTTATCCCATGTTCATCACAGAAATCGAAAAATTCATTTGAAGTAAATTCCCCACCTCTGTCGGATCTGAGGCACTTAATTTTGTGACCTGATTCATTTTCAGCCAAGGCTTTGAAGGATTTGAATTTTTCGAATGCTTCATCTTTGTGCTTCATAAGTCCTAACCAAACAAACCTGGAGAAATCGTCAATAAATAATATCAAGTATTCCTCTCCTCTAGGTGTTCTTTTTCTGAATGGTCCACATACATCTGTATGTACTAGCTCAAGAGGCATGCTGGCTGATCCTTCTTTCTCTGGAAAGTTAGTTCTGGTTTGTTTTCCAAACTGACATGATCTGCATATGGTGTTGTCAGGAATTTTGATATCTGGAAGATCGCGAACTGCCTGATATTTGCAAGCTTTCCTTATTTGTGAGAAGCTTAGATGTCCCAACCTTCGATGCCATAACCAGTGCTCTTCATCCTTGCTTAGATAGCATTGTTGTTGTCCTTCATCAAATATGTATAGATTATTTGGAGTTCTTTTCCTTTGAGAACTGTTTTACCTGTATCAAGATCACGAACAAGACATCCATTTGATCTGAATATAACCTCGGTTCTTTGATCACACATCTGGCTTACACTTAGAAGATTATGCTTTAATCCATCAACAAACAAAACATTTCCAGCCTTAACATCTTCTTTTAAAGGAGCAATACCTTTTCCTTTTATAGTTGCAGGAGTATCATTTCCAAAAGAGACTTTCTTTCCCTTTTCTAAATTAGAATAAGATTCAAGTTTTTCTTTATCACCTGTCATATGCTTTGAACATCCACTGTCAATGTACCATAGATTTTCTTGTCCTTCTGCATAAAATGCTATCCCACATCTTTCTGTTTGAGGTTCCTTTATTTTCCATGTTTTGGTGCCTGAGGCTTGTTCCTTTTTTGTTCTTGTACCTTTCTTTCCGGAAACCTGCTTCTGCATTCAAAGTCTTCATGTCCAAAATTATTGCAAATAGAACATTCAACTTCATTTTCAAGAGCTGAAAAATTGTTATAGGTCCTTTTTGTAATCCCTGTCATACTTCTTTGTTTTTGAGCTTCCCTAGTCATGATTGTTTTATACGCAACACATTGAGCTGCTTTGTGACCAAAGTTATGGCAAGAAAAGCATTGTCCATTGAAGAAGCTTCTGCGATTATTGAATCTACCAGCCAACTGATTGTAATTTCTATTTTCATCTATTCTTGAACCAAATTGAGAAGATTTTACCTGTGGCTGGTTGTGGCTTTTGTTCACCCTTAAGCTGGATTGCCCCTGATAGTTTCTGTTTGACGTTTGTCCCTGCTTTACCTGATGATCTTCCTTGTGCTCTTGCTCATTTCTTCTTGCTGCATCAAGATAACTTTTTGAAGTGGATGCTTGAGAAGTTTCTCCATTATAGCCCAGACCTGTCTTATTTAGTGGAGACCGCTGCACACTGATAATCTCATTCAAAGTTTCAGATCCTTTGACAAACTTGAGATTAATAGTTTTTGTTTTCTCAATTTCTTTTCTAAGACCAACAATTTCACCTTCTAATTTTTCAAGATGTTTTTCCTTTTCATCAATTTGAAATTGTAGAGTATCAATAATCATGTTCTTTTCTTCTATACATCTCTTGAGTCTAGTAATTTCATCATAAAGGTTATCCACATCTACAGCATCCTCATAATCATCATCTTCAAATGCCATTAACAATCTATATTTGTTACCTTGTTCATCTTCATCACTGTTTGATAAGCCATCACTATCTTCATGGGTGTAGTAGCTTTTCTTATTTGCACTTTGTTTCTTGTTCCATCTAACTGGTTCCTTTCCTTTATCCTTATAAGAGCATTTTGCAGCATAATGACCTACTCTTCCACAAGCAAAACATTTGAAAGGTAGCTTACCTCTGAACCTTCCAGAACCCTTTTGAAGATTTCTGACAAAATTTGATTCTTCTTCCTCTTCTTCTGGAACATGACTTGCTTCATAGTGATCTTCTTTGCCTGATGCTTTAAAAGCAGCTTCCCTTCTGTCTGATGGACCTCCCTTTCTCATTTCATAAGCAGTTAGAATTCCATGTAGCTGAGACATAGTGAGAACACGGAGATTTTCCTTTTCTTCTACTGCAGATACTTTAGATTCAAACTTGGGGGATAAAGATCTTAGAATCTTTTGAACTACTATAGTCTCTTTTATTTCTTCACCCAAATTTTTCATACAATTAACAATCTCATCTACCCGAAGAAAATAATTAGCCACACTTTCATCATTATACATCTTGAGAGTCTCATATTGAATCCTGAGAGTTTGAAGTTTAGCTTCTTTTACCTGTTCATCTCCTTCATAGCTAGTGATCATTTTGTCCCATATCTCTTTTGCTGATTTGAAGTGCATGACCTTCATGAACTCTGTTTGAGATATACTTCCTAATAGAGTACTGACTGCTTTTGCATTTGTTTCATACTGCTTTTTCTCAGCTGGATCTGTAGGAGTAGCTGAAGGAAAGGCATAGCCTGATTCTACAATGTTCCAAACTTCTGTACCAAGAGATTGAAGATATGCAGTAACTCTTACCTTCCAATAATTGAAGTTTGTCCCATCGAAGACGGGTGGCCTGATTGATGCTTCTCTCTCGTAGTTGCTCATGATGAACGATCTACCTTCAAGCGATCAAGCTTTTCTGAAGGACCTGCTCTGATACCAATTGTTGGAAATAATACTGAGAGGGGGGGTGAATCAGTATTATCAAGCAATTTACCAAATCTTCCTTATTTGATCTTTTGAATTATTCTTGCATATCAGTACCATAAAATAATGAGCATGAATAAAGAAAATAGACAGTCACACCAAAGAACACAAGATGTAAGGTGGAAACCCAATGCGGGAGAAAACCACCTGCTGCAATATGTCTCTATCTTCTTTCAAGAAATTCTTTTTACAATGATTTTGTACTGGTGCAGTCCTTTACCAGCACGCAGGCTGCAACCTGCAGAGAGCTACAACTCTCTCTCGTTTTCCAGTCTCTCCTGGAAGGGAGCTACAACCCCCTACTTCTTTTCATGAAGAATCAAATGATCAACAAGTATACAACAGATACAGTCCACTACAGATATCAGATCAGTAATTACAGAAATAACCCAGAACACCTTATGAACAGAAATATACAGTCAACAGATCATCTTAAGACAGGGACGCATATTTTCTTTCTGTGACCTGCGACTGGACGCAGTCTACCTTCCACTGTTCTGCGTGCCGACGCACTGTTCCTCTATGCTTTGCTGCGACCGGCGCACTCAGAAACACTATCGCGCCGCGTCTTTTGCTTCAGAGACGCACCCAATAACACAGTCGCGCCGCGTCCTTTGCCTCAGAGACGCACCTGAGCCTTTACTGTACTGCGTCCCGGCGCACTTTCCCTTCACTGAACCTGCGTCCCTTCAGATATAAAAGATATGAGGACTTCAGAACCAACCCAAACACTCAGATCCACAGATCTGATCATGCGCCATAGAGATCACAGTCCATTAGAAGATTCGCCTTCATAGATCTGGACTAGATCTCACCAAAAGATGTTCAACCAAGATGATTCCTAATCCAAATGAACTCCTTTGCTTTATATAGGCAAGCTTCTCCCCAAAACATGGAACAAAACCACGAGCCGACACCATAGAAACACAAAACCGTCGGCTAGATACCACACAAGAAACCCCCACGTGCTTTTCTCTGCCTTGAAATGTGTGCACTGGGCGGACGCACCTCCTGAACGGCTGGCCTGCGTCCCTGGACGCGGGTTCTGTATGGTATACCTGCGGGGACGCACTTTCTGAACATATTTCCTGCGTCCTTCTTGATTTATCACCTGAATGGGTTTGCCATCAAGGACAACACCTGAATCATAATGCCAACAAGGTTGGACTCATCCGAAGGATGAGCTTATAATCAAGCATATGTTATCCTCCTCAAGCTTGTTAAAAATAAAGAGGTACTTGCTAGAAATGGTGGGGGAAAAGAGAGAAGAATGAGCCTATTTGTTATCTTTTGTCTCAGAAGAAACTTTATTACCACTCTTGGACACGACACTTTTCATTCACCTGGGTTGGGAAATCCTTTGCCTCATAGTTGATCAAACCACTTTGAAAGTCTTCAGCCGGGTTCCGGGGATTAACTTTGAGTCATTCGTCACCAAGCCATCTATTGTGTCGTTATGTGTTCAAGAGGTCTGCAAGCAAAAATTTCATCTGCAAAATACTTGTCATCCATTTGACCATCCCTGAGTCAGTCCTTACAGCAATATTTCTTCAACTTGAACAATGATTTCGTGTTGTGGGCTTGCCCTGCAATGGGTCGCTTTCTATCGACATCAGCACATTATCTAGAGAGATGACTTAGAAATCGTCAGTACCTTGAAGTCTGCATGCATCAATGGCAGGTTTCTCACCTTTGACGTCAGTTTACATCATTAACTTTCGATCGAAGGATTCCGTGAAATGTTCGACATCAACTCATTCATTCACATCTCATGGATTGTACTGGGTACTTTGAGAACCATTGACATTACTGGTGGTCTCTCTCACACTTATTAACAGTTTACATCATCGACTGGTAATCAAGTGGTTTCTACCATGTTCGACATCAACTCATTTATTCGCATGGTTAGAATCGTACCAATTCGGGAGGTAGAAATGAAGACCCTGGATCTAGTTTCCACCATCCAGGCTGCGAGGAGTTTTGTATTCATTATTTAGTAGACTAATCATAAACAGATGGCTGTGCCCATACTGTGTCTACAAAAGTCTATGATTATGATGTACTGCAAGATCATTCTTGTATCAGAGTAGTTAGTCTGTTAGTTAAAGTTTTGATCTGAGTATGGGAATGCCTACCTCAGCGATGATATAATCTTATACGTGTATTTTGTGTTGAAAATTGCAGGTTCTGACCAGGCTCTCCACGAGATAATCCTTGAAATGATAAAGCGCGTCACCCTTCCTAGATAATACAAAACCCTAATCTACTACAGGCTTCGCACTTTAGGGGGCAATCTGTTACACTAAAAAATGTCACCATGGCTATTTACAGTTAGTATGGCTCTATCAACAGTCATGCTATCCTCCTGGGCAAGTCTTATGCCTCTGCTCTCCATGTCAAACTCCAAAAAGAGAGAAAGTCTTTGTAAATGTGTTTATCTCTGGGTACGCAGATTCTCTCGGCCTTACCTGCGGGTACGCACCTAATGTTCACAAAAACTGCGTACTTGTATGCTTTGTATGTAAAGGGGCAGGTGCGTACCCCTGTAAAGGTCAAAAGGCGCAAGTTTCATGTTTAAAAAGTTACTTGTGGTCATTTCTAGAGGTTTCTAGAAGTATGTTTGACGTGTATGAAGCGCCTCCAGATGGTTCATGTACCCCTACCAAAGAGGAACTTATCCCATCAATAAGGGAGCTATCCCATCCAAAGAGCGGATTATCCCATTGATGGTGGACCTGATTAACTTCCTCTTGAGCACTATAAATACAGGCATTGGGCCAGAAGGAGAGGAGGTTGGAAGCTAAACATTTCTAAGGGTAGATGCTGCTGGAATTAGGACTCCCATTTAGAAGCTTGTGAGGAGAGATCACCATCTTTGCTTGTTCTATTTGGAAGTGGGTGAGCTTTGTCAAAGTAAAGGAGAACTCTTGATGGACCCTGGGAGGAACTTGCACAACACCAAGGCTCAGGTTGTAATTGTTCCTTTTGTTTCCTATTAATGCAAATGAGTCCATTCTTCTCAATAACTTGTTATTTATGAGTTGTTTCATGTACTCCTTGGTCTATGTGTTAAATATGTTTTATTTTATGATATTATCAAGTGCTATTTAATCGTTTGATTGTTAGTGAATGCAGGTTTCGAAGTGAAGGAGGAGCTCATCCAGATCAGCGAGGCTGGACTGCTACAACAGCATTGGACTACAGGGGGGATCTAAACACTTGATTTCTTATATAATAAATGCATGTTTAGAGAAGGATTGCTCTCATTTGTCTTGTTTGTCACTAGAGAGTCTTAGGCTCCCAGGGAGGTTGGTTGTGTCCGCACTATCGACTCTTTCCGCCTGACACTTTGATACCATCATATACTACCAAATATCCCATCCACACCATCTTCACCAAGAATATCCTCTCTTTCTCACAGGACATACTCAGATCCCATCGCCCTCCATTTAGTACATCAACTGTAGATGCCTTTACATCATCAATCATGCCCCCTCTATTCATTTTTAGTAGAGGTTCTAGTTCCACTACAAGTAGAATACCTAAGTGACATGTTGGAGTTTCAAAATACACATTCACATCTATGCCCACAGGGCCACTATTCGTCCTAACATGTTAGTAGATAATTTATTTATACCTAACGGTAGATTTCCATTTCATTTGAGTAATCGTAATATTTCCATGTTGTTCCCCAACACAACTAGAGGCACTTTGTTAGTATGAAAATAATTAGTATCTCTACCAAAAATGCTTCACTTAAGTCACTAGTGAGAAGTGGCTGTACGGTAAATATGTGGCTACCTTTATGCTTTAGATATGAAATAAAACATGATAAAACCCTCCAAGAAATATCTGATGCAAACCTAAAACATATAGCAGTAGAAAAAAAAGTGTAATAACCCAATAGAAGCTTTGGAAATAATTATAATTTTATTGAAACACCTAGAGAATAAGATTTACAACATGGGTGTGTAAATCCGCCTCCATGGGATGGGTCCTTTTTATGTCCGTATGCTTCAACGATATTGTTCTTCTATCTAAAAACATAGAAAACCCAAAAGAAATATGGAACCTAAGTGGGTCTCAAATTTTATGAGGTGATAATGGTGATGATGATAATGATCATAGTGAATAATGTGTTAGGAAAAATAATGAAAGCCGGGGGGGGGGAGGGCATGAATCAGTATCATACACACTTCAATTTCAATTTCTTATTTTCATTATTATAGACGACTGTTGTAAAGGAAACTAGCGTATGTATGTAACTGTTACTACATAAACCAACATATATCTAGATAACTTGTCTGATCATATGTGTAGCATTATTCAACTAATTATTATTCTATTATTCACCAATTAAACAATAATTATGAGCATCTAATAATAATATAGAACATTAACACACACAACCATATGAACACCAGGATATTTAGGTGGAAACCCAATGTGGGTGAAAACCACCGCTCCTATTATCTCTTTCCTCTTCTTTAATAAAAATAATATTCTTACAATCTTGTGCTGGTGCAAACCTTAACTAGTACGTAGGCTCCTACTTGTAGAAGGTTACAACCTTCTCTCATTTTCCAGCTCCCACTGGAAGGGAGCTATAACCCCCGTTGTGAAGATTGTTATCCTCAGCTCTTTGTGGATCACTTTTCACAATGTTTCAAACTTGATCCACTCTCAACAATTCTGAAATCAACTATTCAAATATTGAATCACCAAATCTACTAATGTAACATGTGCAACTTGATTAATTCAGAATAAATCATACCAATGCATAGCCACTCATCAATATGCCAAGTCAAACTCTTTTACCCGTCACAAAAACCAACTGTTGCCACTGCAGACCCTGATCAAGCATGCATATATTGTATATGCTACTATTATTAAACATACCTTCTTATGTACGTGCTTCTCTTGAAGAATACCCACGTACATATATCAAAACATTGATAATTGAATCTGAAAAGTTTCGCTACTAAATCAATAACCCATACAGATACTAAAGCTAACATAAATCACTGAACCAAATACAAATGATCACATAGTAGCATGATCACTTAATTAACTTCTAATTCATAACCATATAACCCATACAGATACTAAAGCTAACATAAATCACTGAACCAAATACAAATGATCACATAGTAGCATGATCACTTAATTAACTTATAATTCATAATCAATTCAGCCGAATTGGTACTGTTAAGCAACAATTATTGTAAGAGATACTTTGTCAATAAATAGCAGAAAATAAAACAAAATAGGTCAATCATTATCATCATTTCATAGTGGAAAACCCTAGCATATGTACACGACTCTTATAAACAACTCTCATGTTTGTATGCGCTTTCCATACATTACACCAACGTAAATAGCTATCCATACTACAAAATATATACACGACTAGTCAGAAGGAGACACACATATGTATGCAATCTTGCATAGGGAAACCAACATATAGATCTAAAATCACTAAGTCACACTTTCGATACAATGGCAGAATATACTTTGCAACCCTTACTAGCTCATATTCATGTCAAAGTATCATTAACACCATAGATCTATCACAGTTAGATAATAAGCAAATCCAACAAGTACATATGATACCATGCTTCAGATTTTTAGATCCATGCCTTTTCTTTGATCCTTTATGCAAACTATTTCATATCAAATCATTCATAGAAAACAAAAAACTTGCATGCCTAACACTTCGATCTCCTTCTCCTTATATAGCTTAGGCCTAAGCCAATACCTTATGACAATCCCCTTGTGATGCCGATGGTATTATTTTACAAGATCAAATATATGTTGTCATGGTCATTACTATGGGTCAATAGCATGGTAAATACCCCTGGTATTGATGATACCATGGTGTGGAAACTTTACATGACTTTTATTCACCATACCCATGTATGTACGCAACCTTCATTCACGGGACCTGGATATACTTTCCAAACTTCACCTTTATCATTTCTTTGTCTCTAAGATAATATTCCTTTGTGTATCTCACCTGTAGCATCTACATAACCATCATGTTGACATACTTATCAAGCAGGTTACCATCAAGGACAACACATTAGTCAGAATGCCAACAATCTCCACCTTTGGACTTGATGGCAACCACTTTGGTGTTTGGTCACCACTACTTGTAGATACCTATAAACACATCTGTAGACATACCAATCTTCTCTCCAAAAATTCTTCTTCAAACACCAAGCTACTATCCCCCTTTGAAATGAAGGGAAAAGGGTTGCTCCCTTTGTAGAGAGGATCATTATAGGTCTGATTTGCCGAATATGAAAATTGACCATGCTCCCCTTGAGCATATGTTGAATATTCTAGAAAATTATCAAGGAAGTACATGACTATATGACTCAACCAAATATGACCTTTCCTATCATTAAGGACTCATTCTTGCATTAATCAGCCAACACATTGGGGTTACATATTTGATTCAACGTTACATCAAATGCCCAAAATAATGGGATTACAAACATAATTGACCCCAATAGTCCAAACATGACTAAGTATTACAATGATTACATCATTGGCCTTTACATGACCTTTATATCAAGATACAACTATGAAACTTATGACCAAAATCAAAGCAACACCATGAGAGTCTTCACAACCATCATATACCATATAGGATCCTACATCATCATAATGTATTACCAACATATGGGAGAACCAAGGGCATCATCATAAAGCATCATAACATAATCAAGTTCTTAAGAAATGTATAGTCATCATCCAAAACTACAAGAACAAATGTGTCATGAACAACATCACCAATCATATGCATCATTATGTAACAAGGAACTCTCAAGAAATCACAATGCCAATAATGCACTTCTAGAAATATAGAAAATACTCCCCTTGAACTTGTGCGAGATATTCATTGTTAGAACTGATCACATCCAACTAATGAATTAGTAAATTCAAAACAAAAGTAACAAATCATAACCAGGATAAGCTAATATCACTTCTAGTAGTATGTGAATATCAACATACTGTAACCAATCAATACCAAAACTGGAGGTGTTGCACTAAAAAATTGTTGCCTTGACATTCTGCAATCTGTGTGAGTCCATTACGACTCTTACTTTCCTCCTTTGCAAGTCTTAAGCCTCAGTTCCTCATATCAAGCCTTGAAAATAAGAGAAAGCCCTCAAAAGTCTTTAAAACTCTGGTTGCGCACTTTCTCTTTGCATTACCTGTTGTCCCGCACCTAATGTTCATGTCTCCTGCACACCTAACCACTTTGTCTATGTGTTATGGGTGTGGACCCCTGTAAAAGTTAAAAAGGTGCGAGTATATTCTAAAAAACTCACTTTCAGTCATTTCAGGATAGTTTTGTTCCTGTGTCAGCCTCGTTAAAAAATGAAACCAGATGTCTGGAGCATAGTTCCTTGTCTTGTGTCAAGCTCGTTAAAAAATGAAACAAGGAGTCTCGAGGATAGTTTGTTTCTGTGTCAGCCTCGTTAAAAAATGAAACTGGGTGTGTGGAGCATAGTTCCCTATCTTGTGTCAAGCTCATTAAAAAATGAATCAAGGGTCATGGAGCATAGTTTGTTGTCTTGTGTCAAGCTCGTTTAAAAAATGAAACAAGGGTTATTAGCATAGTTCCTTGTCTTGTGTCAAGCTCGTTTAAAAAATGAAACAAGGGTTATGAGGATAGTTCTTTTCCCGTGTCAACATCATTAAAAAATGAAACAACTCCGTTTCCAAATCGAGTCTTTGAGTCTTACTAAGATCTCGAAAGTGAACTTTCATTCCATCCACCTCGTTGAATGCAATGAAGCTTGGGGGGCATGTACCTCGATTTTCATTATGTTGGGGCCATGCGAACTTATAACAAGCATAGTTTTTCATTTCAAGCTTGTGTAAACATGAAACCGAATCCAAGCAGAGTTCTCCATGGTTCAAGCTTGTGTAGAAATGAACCCATACCTGATTTACATCTCGTTATCATCATTTTTATCTGCTAAATTCTGCTAGATGAGCCTTGGTTATTTTCATTCCATCCCCACCATCTGTTTGGATGATCATATGCTTTCACTTGGTTTCTTTTCCTTTCTTGAGGGACCACGGTGATGAGTGGTTTTGTTAGCCAGCCTCTTAACCATTACATGTTTTGAGCAGTTCCACCATTACCAGAACCAGTCCCTACCCTTTATACCACTCGTTCCTCTAGGACGAGTCTTCTTTAAGCTCTTTTCTGACTCGTAAAAGATGAAAAGATTGCCAAGCTTTTCCCTTTTAACTCGTTAAACAGAATAAAAGTGCGGTCCACTTTCAGCTCTTTTCTGACCGTATAAACATGAAACTATCACCGGCCTTTTGTCGTTTCAGGCTCGATATTGGTTACGAAACGAAGTGTCTTCGATCACTTTTCTACTTTTTTGGATCGAGGCCACTAATTATGAAAAGTACTCCTCAATTGTAATGGTCAAGCAGATCTCTCAAGTGTTATTTTATACTTTTTCGGGCTCGAGGGACACAAATTTATGAAAAAAGACCCCCCTTGGAGTTTTCTTTTCCATGTATTTTCAAACTCTCTAAACATGAAAAAGACTGAGTTTTACCTATGTTGAACTCATTAAACCCTAATGACATTGGACTCGTCACCATGACGAGACTAGAGTCCTCTTTAAACCCTTTTCAGACTCGTTAAATATGAAAATATTGTCGAGCGCTTGTCCTTTCCAGCTCGTTAAAGTATTGGAAATGTCATCCCTCTTGTATTATTTTATCCTTTTTTGGACCTGAGGAATTATTTTATGAAAATGTACCCCCATGGGGTTTTCTTAAGTTTTTCTTCTGACTCCCTAAAATTGAAAAACACTGAGTTTTTCCTATACTGGACTCGTTAAAATTTAACAGTAAAGGACCTGTTCAATTTTAAACAGGAATGAACCACTCCTTCTTAGGGTTCGAATTTTAAACTAAGATGGACTCATCCGAAGGATGAGATTTTAAACAAACAAATGTTATCCTCCTCAAGCTTGTCAAAAATAAAGAGGTACTTGCCAGAAATGGTGGGGGAAAAGAGAGAAAAATGACCTTGTTTGTTACACTTTGTGTTTTAGAAAAGTCGTTAACCACTCTTGAACACGACACTTTTTGTTCACCTAGGTTGGGAAATCCTTTTCCTAACAATTAATCAAACCATATTGAAAGTCTTCAGCTAGTTTCTAGGTATTAGCTTTGGGTCAATTGTCACCAAACCATCTATAGTGTTGTTATGTGTTCAAGAGGTTAGTTCAAATAAACCATTCATTTGCAAAATATCTGTCATCCATTTTTGACCATCCCTAAGTCAGTCCTCGCCAATATATTTTTTCAAAACTTGATCTATGATTTTGTTTTGTGGGCTTGCTTACGATGGATTTCTTTCTATCAAATTCAGCTCATTATCTTGGAAGATGATCTAGAAATCGTCAATACCTTGAAATCTGCATGCCCTAATGACAACTTTCTCGCCTTCGATGATAGGTTTCATCATTGAACTTCGATCAAAGGATTCTATGACATGTTCGACTTCGACTCATTCATTCACATTTCATGGATTGTACTGAGTACTTTGAGAGCCATTGACATTACTGGTGGTTTCTCTCACACTTGTTAACAGTTCACATCATTGACTGGTAACCAAGTGGTTTCTACCATGTTCGACTTCGACACATTCATTCACATGGATAGAATCGTACTAGTTCGGGAAGCAGAAATCAAGACCCTGGATCTAGTTGCTACCATCTAGGCCGTGAGGAATTTTTTATTCATTATACAGTGGAGTATTCATAAACAAATGGCTGCGACCATCTTGTACCTACATATGTCTATACTTTTGATGTATTATAAAATCATTCCTGTATCAAGTTAGTTTAGTTAGTTTTCTAGTCAGTTTTGATCTGAGTATGGGAATGCCTACCTCAGCGATGATATGTCTACATATATATATTTTGCATTCAATTTTTTTACAGGTTCTGACTAGGGTGTCCACATGATGATCCTTGAAATTATAAAGTACTTCACTCTTCATAGATGACAACCTCTATCTTCATCTATTACAGACTTCGCACTTTAGGGGGAAATCTGTTGCACAAAAAAATTGTGACCTTAACATTCTGCAATCTCTATGAGTCCATTACCACTCATGCTTTCCTCCTTTGCAAGTCTTAAGCCTTAGTTCCTCATATCAAGCCTTAAAAATAAGATAAAGCCCTCAAAAGTCTCTAGAACTCTGGTTCCACACTTTCTCTTTGCATTACCTGGGGTCCTGCACCTAATGGTCATGTCTCCTATTCACCTGACCACTTTGTCTATGTGTTATGGGTGCGGACCCCTGTAAAAGTTAAAAAGGCGCGAGTATATTCTAAAAAACTCACTTTCAGTCATTATAGAAGCTTCTGGAAGGAATCTTGAGGTGGTCAGTTTGCTCTCTTAAGGTTCATGCATCCCATACCTTAAGGAGCTAACCCCTTGATGTGAGGAGCTTATCCCTTTGAAGGAGGATTCTATCCCTTCGTAGGTGGACCAGTAGCCTCCTCCTCTGCACTATAAAATGAAGCATTGAGCTGGTTACTTGGGAGGTAAAAAAGCTGAATATTTTTGAGGTGAAATGCTACTGGAACTTGGTCTTCTTAGTTGAGTTTTTATGAGGAGAGATTACATACCTCTATGATCTCATTTGGAAGAGTGCAAGGCTTGTCAAAGTAAAGGAAATTTCTGTTTCGGACCCCAGGAAGAGCTTGTTCAACATCAAGGCTAAAAAGGTTGTAAGGTTCTTCTACTTCAATGTTAATACAAATAAGTTTGTTTTTCTCAGTAAGCTGTTGATTCATGGTTTATTTTATGGATTCCTTGATCACCATAATAGACATGATTTATGATATTTGCTATGCAGGTGCTATTTGATGTTTTCTTGTTTGTGATTGCAGGTTCTCAAAGATAACTCTTTCGAACGATTGAAGGATGGCTACTATGAACAAGCATTGGATCTAAGGTAGGGTCTTAACACCTTTATACTATTTATTTATAAATCGCATATGTCTAGAGAAAGATAGATTTGTTTGTTTGTTTGTTGCTAGACTATCTTCTGATACTAGGGAGATCAGCCTTGTCCACAAGATCGATTTATCCGGCCAACAGGAGGGCCAAAGAACAATTGATTGAAAGATACCAAAACCTCTCCCTGAGACTATCTCATTGTTTCTTCATCATAGGGAAACATATGCTACTGTCTATAACCAAAATCGCGTATATACACAACTTTCCTTCATGAGAAATGTGTACAAAAAGTAAACTGTAATAATTTTCACTCAACTCCCCGTAAACATGAAATATTTGTTAGAATAATTAACGAGGTGACGATGTAGAGACCACTCCCAGTTTCTGCATGAGATATTCAAAGGAATCATGTGGAAGTGACTTTGTAAATATGTCTGCAACTTGAACATAGTTACCTATGAAACGAGAAAATTACCTAGTACCCATTTTTTTAAAGTAGCAAAAAAATGCCCAATTTTGAAAAGTGTTTTTTCAGAATAACCCTTTTTTTAACATATTTTTGGCACTTGCAGTTTTCTTATGAACATTTTTTTTTAGATGTGAGTAATTTTCATGTTGATTTTGAAAAGTCTTCATGCAACATCAACCCCCTTTTTTTAGAGAGTTTATTTTTGACACTTTACATTCACTATTGTCTTCTTCTTCCTTGAGATATTTATTTTTAAGTGTGTTTATGTATTTGGGTTTTTTTTTTTTTAATTTTTCTTTTACATTTTTTTTTGTTATAAATTGTTCATTTTCTCGAATAGTTGATGAAGTTAAAAAGGGCGATTATTTTAAAGTTAGGATTGTCTATACATTTATGCAATGTTAATTAATATTTCAATGCACATCAAATAATTGTCGCTAAAAAACCAATATTTTTAAACATTTGACAAAAAATACACATTTTCAATATCAATAAAATGAAAAAAATACACATTTTGACAAATTTCGTTAAAAATGACATGTTGAATAAATGATTTTTATGGGAAAATCATAACAAAATTAAAAAATAAATTTATAAATATATATATATATATATATATATATATATATATATATATATATATATATATATAGATATATATATATATATATATATATTATAAATTTTATGTCAAAAATTAATATTAATCACCATTTTTTTGCAAAAAAAATGATTCTCATAAAAATTAAAGTGAAAATTAAAAAATACAAATATTAAACATATAAGAACAATAATGAAATACTCATTCTTCTTCCATTACAACAAATTAGAAAGAGCTTCAAACATCAAAACAATGTTTTTCAAAAGTTAACTTAACGGAAAAAAATGTAAAATAATAATTATAAAAAAATAGATAAATAAACACAAAATAAAAGATATTAAAATAATAATAATAATAATAATAATAAAAATAAAAATAATAATAAATTAGAAAACGTTTTAAAAATAAAACATTTAAAAACTATTAAAAAATAAAACTATTTAAAATAAAATAAAATAAATCAAAATCAAATTTATATATATATATATATATATATATATATATTGGGCATGCACAACTACTCGCCTGCCAGGCGGCTGCGGTGCCTAGCCCTGGGCTGGTTGGGAGCTATAGGTAGATCCAAACACACCCAGGAATAGGCCCCGCAAGCCCCTCAGCGAGCAGGCAGCTGCTAGGGCCCATATCCAATTTTATTTTTTAAATATAAGTTTTATTTTTTCTAATTTTTATTTTTGTTTAAATAATTTTTTTATTTAATTATTTAATTATATATGTATTTTTTTAATTGTTCTTTTCTCAATGTTTTTTATTTTGTTTTCTAATTTTTTTTTTTTTAATTAACATTTTTGATTTGATTTATATTTATTTATTTACTTTTTCTTGATATTATTTATTTTTTTGATGTTTTAATTGTTTAATTTGAAAAAACTAAAAAAATATATATTAATGTTTTTCATTTAAGTTTTTTTTGTTGTTACTTTATATTTGTTTTTTCAATTTTATTTTTTTTTAATTTAATTGTATTTTATATTTTTTTTTAATTTTTAGTGTTACTAATTTTTATTTTAAGGATTTTTTTTTAATTTATTGATTTTTAAAATTGTATGTTCTATTTTTTTAACATTTATTTATTTATTTTTTGTGATGACCCCGTAAAAACATGTAATTATGAAGTTACTATGGTAAGAAACTTTTGTGAATTATTAATTACTGGGTTAAATGATATTATTTTTATTTATGAAATGGAAGATATTTGGAAAATGCTGGCAGCCTCCTAAGGGAGGATTTCTAAAGAAAGGAAACAGTTATAAAACTGAAAAAAAAAACTAACCCTTCAGCCAGGAAAAGTCCTGGGGGGGAAACCCCTGGTCTGTTGTGACAGAGAGGGGGAGAAATTTGAAGAAAGAGAAAGAAAAAGAAAAAGGGGGTTAAGTCTGGTGAGGACCAGATAACCCTGGCACAACTGTGCATGAGTCTTGTTGAGGGCTACAGGCCTGCAAGACAGCTCGGGGGGAGAATCCAACGTATCATTGGATCTCATGGTTGGGTGGATAAGAGCAAGCTTGTAGATTGCAGGTGAACTTCTGGAGCTATAACACTGGTGCCTAATAAACCAGGTATGTGTTATTCACCTGAACTAGACTGCTGTATTAGTATGCTGGATGCTTGGAATGAAGGTATGGTTGCACCTGAGTTCTGTTGTTAACTAGATGACACAGCTTATTTATAATATCTTAAACAGTGTCTAAGTGTGCTTAGGACTGACTATTCAACCCAATAGGGATTATCTGGTACATTCTATGCATGGAAAACTGTGTAGAGCACAATGCATGATATCTGTAAGAAAATGATGCATGATAACTGCAAGAGAACAATGCAAGATCACTGTGAAAAGAACATTGCACGATAACTGTATATTAGCGATGCATATAGTTATATAGAAAACTAGTGCTCATTCTGCATGGAAAGTCAAAGCATAGAAACGATACAATGACTCTGAAAGATTATAATCATATACCGAGAGCACGTGAGTGTGTAGTGGAAATGCAGGACACTGTTAACCCGTGAGAGGGTTTCTGCACAAATTAATAATACAATGGCATAAACCCGTGAGAGGGTTTCTGAACAAACAACGTTATAATGATTAAATAAACCGTGAGAGGGTTTCTGTGCATAATAACCATATAATGGCATATAAACCGTGAGAGGGTTTCTATGCAAAATAACCATATAATGACATATAAACCGTGAGAGGGTTTTCATACAACTTAACCATTCAATGACACAGAAACCGCGAGAGGGTTTCTGTACCCATTAACAATATAATGACTATATGAAACACCAGAACGACGCATAAATCAATCGTATCTCTTGAACAGCCGAAGAAGTATATCGAAACATGCAATACAAGTCACAGAATATAACAAATAATATCAAATATGATGTTATAGAACTGTCATGGAAACGGCCGCTGAACCGCCACATACAGTCACACCCTTACAAGTTAGCAAAGGGATGTTGGGGACGAAACCCTCGAAAGGGGTATGTCTCGGCCCTGTTAAACAGAGGAAATGTATATAACCGTAAACAAGACGAGCATGTATCAATTGAAAACAAATACATATGTATGGCGGAAACAAGCCGTAGATATAACTAACCAATTAATGAGAACCTGTATATTGTATTCCACAGGAGAACAAGGTATTCATACAATAACATCGAAATTAATAGACCCTTACGGGTATTATGACAGTCTAATTGTCAAAGATCAGAGAGCTGGAAAAATAGACTCACGGTCTCGCATAAAAACAAAACTAATCACAGTAAACATTCTGGAAATAAGAGGACTCGGAAGAGGTAAACATTCCGTCCTGAGTCGAACTGTTCCGGTTCCGGCAAGGAGACCGTGAAACCCTTGATTTAAACATACAAATGTGCCAAATAATTACAATACTAAACTGTAACCAGAGAAGGACGCAGGTACCGGCATGGGGAAGCCGACCTCGTACCCTAGCCAGGGTTTAGCAGCAGAGGGGAACCCTGAATCAACACATAAGGAATGCCATGAGGAACCCCTCAGGCCGAAAGGAAAAACAAGAAATCTCCCAGATGCATTCCGCCTAACGTATTAATCTATGCACTGAACCATTCATGAGTAGATAAATACCTGGACAAAGCCTCGGCTGTAACATTCTTCTCTGTTGGGGTAGGAGGGACGAGAACCATTGACCTGCACACGAGAAACACATAGAGAGTAACCATGAACGCAATAAACATAGGCAAGATATCCTGACAAGTAATGCACTGTGTTTATACTCAACAAATGACAGCTGACAGAGTTCGATGAAACGGCGGTTTATAGTTTGTGGTTACCTGAGATAGCTTGCCGAGACTTGGCATGTGTTGCAGGGTGGAGCGGCGGGATGGAGCAAGGGTTCGGCCCTTCTCCCAAATGCAAATAAACCCGTATCAAGCGACTCGGCGGTATAAATGGAACCGATAAACCCTAGGGCAATATCAACCCTTGGATCCCTGCAACAGATCCTCACCGTTCCTTTGTTCAGCGATTTGGCGCGCAAGTCCGGCGACCTCCCCAAGGCTTCACATGGCCTCTGCACGGCGGTGGCCACCTGGCCAGGGTAGGTGGAGAACATTTAGTACTCCGAACACACCTGGCACCGGAAACAAATCGGAAAGGTAGAATTGATCGCCATGATTCCGTTGACCTCAGACCATATTAAAAGTCACCAATGAACCCTGAACCGTAAGTTAGGTGTTGGTCATAATATATGTGAATCATTGCAACACGGTTAGTGCTTTAATCAAATGCATTACGTATATATATATGTTTATATAACCAATGTATTGCATATGTATATGTTTATATTTAGAATATGGTCGTTGTGTGGTGGGGTTTGAGTAAGGTTTTTGGTAGTAAAGGTTATCATAATTTTTTTTTTTATGGTGTATTACCGTGGAGTGTGACATTTTTACTTTAAATATTATCTAAATATTTTTTTTTTAAATAAAAAACACTTAAAATGTGATTTTTTTTTAATATAAACTTCATAAAAAAAGTCTTGAAATTGGTTACTTTTTCAATTTTTTTATTCAATTAAAAAAAAAAACAAAAAAAAACTTTTATTTAACTTGTCTTTTTTAGCTCTTTGTCCATTCAGCGTCAAAGTTTTGATTTTTTTTAGATGTTGCTTTTAATTATTATTTTTCTCTTTTTCAAGTTTTTTTAATAATTTTTTATTTGTTTTTTAATGTTTTTAACTTATTGCTTCTTTTTTTAATTTATTTATTTCTAATGTTTTTTTATAATTTTAATTGTTGTTTTTTTATTTTTAATTTAATTTAATTTTGTTTTAATTGGTTTTTTTTTTATTTATTTTAACGTTTTCTTGTTTGTTTGTTTGGTTTTTTTTATCTCATCAATATTATTTTTTTTTTGTTATATTTTTTTGGTCAATTATTTAAAAGGAAAATTCTTAAATAATGTTTATTTGATATATTTTCCTTCTTTCAATGTTTCTTCTTTTGGTTTAAATTTTTATCTTTTATAAGTTAATTGTGCATGTGCAATGTTTTTCTTTTTTATGTTTTCTTCTTCTTCTTTTTTGTCTTTTTTTTTATATACTTTTATAATGTATTTTTATAATGTTTTATTATATATATTTATTTACTTATTATTATTTCATTTTTTAAAATGTGTTTTTTTTTTTTTTAGTTTTTTTTTTTCAATGTTTTGATGTTCCTAATAATTTCATTGGATATATATGTCAAAGTAAAAAGTATGTAGAAGTAATAAGTCAAGGAGACCAAATTTTTTTTATGCTACACTTCCTTTGGGATAAGTAGGGTTTCAGAAATGACTTTTTTTTTTTTTTTGGTGCGTAATCTGCAATATGTTTATTATTTTCAATTTATCAAATTCAAAAGAAATATCAAATTAATATTAAATTATTATTATTATTATTATATAGAAATTAAATTATATATATATATATATATATATATATATATATATATATATATATATATATATATATATATATATAAATAATGAAATATAGTTTTTAAAAACCAATTTGCAAATCTCAAAATTTTAAAATTATTTAAAAATAAAATATTTACATAAATTTCTAAAAGGAACAAATGTTTTAATGCATAGAATACAAAAAACTTCAAAATCACATATAAGTTCATTTGTTTTGTAAAGTTGTTCATTCATCATAGCCTATGTGTTTCCTATCTAGTGACTTCAATACATTATATAAAAAAGACACTATATTTAATAAATTGTTATTAATATGATAAACTTAAAATAAAAATAAATTAATATAAGTTAAATAGTAATTATTTTGTAAAATAGTATTAACACCAGGGTTGAAATTGTTGGAATTTTTCATAGAGGTGATATTTTTCCTTTAATGCCATGTCTGAAAATCCTTGGAATTTCAAGGTTTTTCAAAGTCATATTATTTTATCGTTAATGTCATTATTAAAATATGTTGAGAATTTAACAAAAAAAAAGGCGTTATTCTAGCATCGACACATTTCATTTTCACGGTGTTTTTTGGATAAAAAAATTGACTTGAATTTTTTAAAAATGTTGAAAATTGACCTTGAAAAAAATTGTTATTCTAGCATCAACACTTTTCATTTTGAAGGTGTTTTTTCATGTTTTCTTGGGGTTTTTGGTTAGAGTTCTCGTTTTGACGTAATTGTTCTTATTTAATCGGTAACTTTTTTCTTGTTCCTTTGAAGGAACATATTTCAGTTTTACCTTTTGTTCAAGCACCTATTCTCTCATGAAGTGATATTTGATTGGAATATGCTTGTTTTTTGAGTGCATGATAGGATTTTTCAAAATACTTATGGCATTAGCATTATCGCAAAAAATAGGTATAGGTTGAGGACAAGTGATTTGAATGTCTTGTAGTGCTTGCATCATCCAAAGAAGTTCAATACAACAAGTTGCAACAACAACATATTCTTCCTCAACAGTAGATAATGCAATGGAGCTTTATATTTTGTTGAACCATGACACTAATCAAGGTCTCAAATAAAATGTTCCTCCACTAGTACTCTTTTGATCATAAATATTACCTTCCCAATCTGCATTTATGTAAGCATGAAGTGAAAAATATACATCTTTGGGATACCATAGGCCAAAATCTTGAGTTCCTTGTAAATACTTGAATATTCCCTTGACTGCATGGAGATGAGTTTCTTTAGGATTTGCTTGAAATCGTCCAACAATCCCAACTACATGCATAATATTTGGTCTCGTAACTGTAAGGTAGAGAAAGCTTCTGAACAAAGATATATATTCAGGTTGATTCACTAAAGGAGAATCATGATGTCAACTAATATTGCATCCTATTACCATTGGTGTGCATTCATGTTTGCAATCTTCCAATCCATACTTCTTCAAAATCTTCTCAAGGTACTTCGGTTTTGAGAGAAAGATACCATTCTTTGTTTTTTGAACTTGAAGACCATGAAAGTATGTTAGTTCAACAAGTGGAGACATATAAAATTCTTGTTGCATAAATGATGCAAATTCTTGACGCATAGTTTCTACATTACTTCCAAATATGATGTCATCTACATAAACAACGAATATTAAAAGTTTGTCTGTATCGAATTTTATATATATGTGTTGTCTACTGACCCCATTTTGAAACCTTGTCATTGAATATACTTGTTAAGACGAGAATGCCATGCACGAGGAGCTTATTTTAATCCATACAAAGCCTTCTTAATCTTGCAGACAATATTTTTATGATTCCCTAGAATAAATCCTTCAGGTTGTTCAATATAAACTTTTTCTTCTAGATCCCCATTTAAAAATGAAGATTTAACATCCATTTGAAATATTTTGAATTTATGAAATCTTGAAAGTGGAAGAAGCATTCTCATGGATTCAAGTCTAGCTATAGGTGCAAATTTTTCTTCAAAGTCTATTCCTTCTTATTCAGCGTAGCCTGTGAAAACAAGTCCTGCTTTGTTTCTAATCACTTCTCCATTTTCATTTAGTTTGTTTTTGAACACCCATTTTCTCCTAATAATATCTTTATGATGAGTATTGGTACTAACTCCCATGTATGGTTGTTTTGTATTTGATAAAGTTCTTTATTCATTTCCTTAACCCAAAATTCATCTCTACTTGCTTGATTTACATTTTGAGGTTCCATTGTGGATAGTAAGGGTAGGTAACTCGAAGGTCCAGCAAGAGTTATTCTAGTTTGTACTCCAACTTCCTTTTCACCTAGAATTTGAGATTCCAAATGATTCTTCTGAACACACCTTGAAGGAGTATGTTTTGATGCTTTCGTGCTTTCAATTCCTTCTTCTAGTGCTTCATCAATTCCATCTCCTACAACCACTTTTCTTGTTGTAGAAGCAAGTTCATCATTTGCTGGTGCTTCCCTTCTGGTACCTGTGGATGTTCATCAATCACAACATCAATGCATTCAACAATATTTTGAAGTCTTTTATTGTAGCATTAATATCCTTTTCTTCTAGAGCAGTATTGAAGGAGAATACCTTCATCAACTGTAGATTCAAACTTCCCAATCTTGTCGTCATTATTATTTATGTAACATTTTCTTCCAAAAACTTTAAAATGTTTGACAGATGGAGGCTTACTAAACCATAGTTCATAAGGAGTTTTATCATTGTTTACCTGAATATGAGCTTTGTTGAGGATATTCACGATTGTATGTGATGTTTCCCCCAAGAATGTATTAGGCACTCTAAAATCATCAACCATAGCAAGTGCCATTTGTTGGATTATTTTGTTGATTGTTCCTACCACTTTGTTTTGTTGAGGAGTGTTAACTATAGAAAATTTCCTCTTAATACCATGTTGTTCACAAAAGTCAAAAAACACATCTGATATAAATTGTCCTCCTCTATCAATTCTAAGACATTTCGTTTTTAAATCTAACTCATTTTATACTAGATCTTTGAATACTTTAAATTTATCAAATGCTTAATATTTATGTCCTAATAAGCCAATGCAACACATTCTAGTAAAATAACCAATCAATAATATGAAGTATTGTTCATCTCGAGGATAATTCTTTCTCATAGGACAACACAAATAAGTATGAATAAGTCCAAGTGGCATACTTAAAGTAACTTCTCTAACATTAAATTGAACTCTCTTTTGCTTACCGAATTGACATGATTTGCATATGTTGTTTTCTGGCAGAGAGATGTTAGGAAAGTCACATACTACTCCCATTTCGAATGAATTATGTAATTTACTAAATATTAGATGTCCCAATATTTTGTGCCAAAGCAATATTTCTTCTAATTTTCTCAAGTAACAATGCTCTTTGCAACCTTACAAGACATAGACATTACCTGGAGTTCTTTTTCCCTTTATTATGATCTTACATGTATTGATATTTTGTACCACACAATTATTTGATCTAAAAACAACCCCATGCCCTTGGTCACACATTTGACTAACATTGAACAAGTTATGTCTTAATCGATCAACAAACAAAACAGTTCCTTTCCCTTTAATAGCAATAAGTGATTTATTTCCAATGGTTACATTCTTTTCTTTCTTTATTTCATTAAAAGACATAAACTTATATTTATCACGTCATATGCTTTGAGCATCCACTATTAATGTACCATAGATTTTCTTGATCTCCTCCATACAAAGATAAACCACAATTTTCAGATTCTATAGTTTTCTTTTTCCATACCTTGGATGTTGTTTCCTTTTGTTCATTCTGAAGAGTTGGTCTCATTATGCTTCTTCATTTAGTCTCTCTATGCCTAAATTTATTGCAAGATGAACATTTTGTTTCCTCTTGGAGAGGCGAGAAAGTATTGTAAGAGTATTTCTTTAATCCAAACTCATTCTTTTGTTTTGTTTCTTCTCCAGTGATCATATTTTTATAAGCAACACATTGAGAAAACTTATGACCAAAATTATTACAAGTGAAGCATTGACCAATGAAGTAGAATTTCCTAGGAGTATAATACCTTTTTTTGTAGTTTCCCTTTTGAGTGTGGTAAGGATTTTTTACTTAAGAGACATTCTATCCCTCATTCCTTTGCTGAGAGCTAGAAATTTGTAGACTACTTCCCTTTAATACATTGAGATAGCTTCTCGTACCTATTTCAGAAGATTTCACAGTCTTTGATGATTCTCCATTGTATCCAAGACCTGTTTTTATTAGAGGAGAGAGTTGTACTCTGATGATTTCTTCTAGGGTCTCATATCCTTTAGAAAATATAAGGTTTACACCTTTTAATTTCTCAAGTTCCTTTATTAGGCTTACTCTTTCTATTTCTAACCTTTCATTATGCCTCTCTTTTTCTAGAATTTGTTTCTTCAGTGCGTCTTCTGCTAATTTAGCTTTTTCTAGTCGAATTTTAAACTTAGTTATTTCTTGAATGAGATTATCGTTTTATTCTAGGGCATCCATAAAAACAACATGAGACCCATCAATACATTTATCCTCAAATTCCATTAGTAATTTATATTCTTGATCTGACTCGCCTTCTTTTCCATTTTAAAGACCATCACTATCTTCGTGTGTGTAGAAATGTTTCTTGTCTTCAAACCTTCCTCTAATATTTACTTTTTTTGAATTATTCCATTTTTCATGGTTTTATTTATAAGGGAATTTAGGAGCATAGTG
Source organism: Pinus tabuliformis (assembly GCA_031772625.1). Lineage (NCBI taxonomy): Eukaryota > Viridiplantae > Streptophyta > Pinopsida > Pinales > Pinaceae > Pinus > Pinus tabuliformis. The sequence continues at coordinate 352,996,539 of CM062812.1, forward strand.
ACCTACTCTTCCATAAGCAAAACATTTGAAAGGAGTCTTACCTTTAAATCTACTAGTTCATACTTGGAGTTTCTTTATGAAGTTCACCTCTTCTTGATTTGATACGTAAATTGATTCCTTAAGATCTTCCTTTTATTTTCGTTTTGAGGTAGCTTTGAACGCTACTTCTCTGATATATAAGGGACCCCATTTTCTCATTTCATAAGAGGTTAAGATCCCATGAAGTTGTTCAACAATAAGGTTCTTCAAATCCCGCATTTCTTCAATGGAAGATACTTTTGAATAGAAATTTGGGGTTAGAGATGTTAATACTTTATCAAAAATCAATGAGTCTCTTCATCACCAATATTTCTCATTGAATTAATGATGTCATCTACCCTAGGAAAGAAACTTGAAATACTTCCATCACTATGAATTCTAAGAGTTTCATATTGAATTCTAAATGTTTGAAGTTTGGCACTCTTTACCTTAGTGTTAGCTTCATAACATTGGATGATCATGTCCCATATAGAATTTGTCGTATTTAGCTGCATAACCTTTGCATTGACAACCTTGACAACCTTTGCATTGGTCTCATGTCTTTTCTTTTATTCTTCACCTATGGGAATGGAGGATGGATATTTGATAGCCTCCTTCAATGACATCCCAAACATTAGCTCCAAGTGATTATTCGATTGAGGGTTTCAGACCCAGGTTTAAAGTTAGTTGTGATAACCAATAAAATCCTATACCACAGGCCCTTTTGGAAATGATCTGCTCACACAGACTGCAGTCTCACCCAATGCGATATCGGGGGATGCTGGAACCAGGTTTCCGCATCCAGAAGGAGATTGAGTGTGGATATTGGCTTAGTATTACTTACATATATATTAATGTGTTGCGTGATCTTACTCAATATTATATTGAATCTGATCTATTCATACCAAAAGACTACTCGCAGATCTAAAACTTTAACTACTATGCATGAATCAATGGATCTTAACTCTAATTAACAGTAACTGCTTTCAGATATGAATCTTGATATTATCTTTATTTTGCAACAAAAAAGTAAAGAGTAATCTGATAAATTAGATCACAAAAGGTATGTACAGAGATCTTCCTTCAAAATATTCTTTGCTAAGTTCAGATCTTCACAATTACAATGATTCTTAGCCTACACACACAGTTGTAGGGGCTTGTCGACATACCTGTAGACTTACCAAGTTCTCTACACACACAGCTGCAATATCCTTCCCCTTCACTTGAACATAGAAATATATGACAATTACAGACTCAACAGACGAGAAAAAATTGATTACCTTTCGCTTACTAAGACAACCCTTTATATATATTTTTCCTCTTACAATACCATGGTCCACAAACCATGGTCAGAAATCAATATTAATCCCATCCTTTTACAAAATAATTGGCTTTGACCCACCCTAAAGCCCCTATGACTCCTAAAACACTACGTGAAGCACATTCCTCTCCTCAAAATGTAGGTTCTTTACAAAACTTTGACAAAACTTCGACCTAGGGGGACCCTACCCAATAGCCCCTCGATATAAAGATGTGACTCATCCCGAGTCACTCAGCTGGTAGGTCTTAAATATTTTCTTTGAGACCAATGTATGCATCATTTAATGGTTGAAGTGTCTCTATGCACTACATTCCAGCCCATCGTAGTTCCTCTAATAACTTATTTGTCATCGGCCCTACTGCCACAAGACTAAGCTTCTTTGTGTATGCTTTATCTTCTTCAACTTGCTCTCCACTGTCTATGAGAGCTGAATGACTTCATCTGTACTGAAAGAATCTTCTCCTTTCGCTATAGCTCATTGGTTTGTCCCTGCAAAAACTTTCCTTCTGGAGATGGGAATACCATTGCATAGGTGCTAGGGTCTGCATCATCATTTTAATTCATCAAACTGGTTCTACTTATCATGGATCTCTGCCTGCATCTTCTATACATGTGGGTCCTCATGCAGCGAGGCCCATATCTCCATAGTGTCTTTGAATATCTAGCTACAATCCTTGACTGTAGTAGCTTTATATTTCATAACAACCTTTATATCCGTTGCGTGTTTCCTAAGAACCTCTGGTGGAGTTTCTAGCAATAGCCTCATCTACAACTTTGTGATCTACATTTCCAACTCAAATTTGAGTTTGTCAAGTTCTTCCTTTGATTATTTTATTGTTGTAGCAAGCTTTTGACGCTTCTCTTTAGGTGCCTCCTATGTCTGGATCTGAAGCTCTTGTAGCTTGTTGCAGGCTTTGGCGACTACCCCTTCTAGCTATTGTCTGTGTGCAACTAACTCATCTCGATCCTTGATTGACTGATTCTTATGCTCGAACATTTGTTGGTTATCATATTTATCTTATTTAATCATGAACACAACATGCTACTTGCATATCTTGAGTTAATTAGTTACTCCCTGATGTAACTTGTGCAAGGTCTAAATGGGGAGCACCACTAAATTTATACTCATATTTTTCCATTGCTGCAGGCTCTCCCAATCTTCGCTAATGTCAAAATGTAAAGCATTGTTTGGTAGTTTCATAGCCTAGAGCTTAGATCTGATTACTATTCCTATGCTAAATGGTGCCATGCTCACTTGAACCATGCTCGCGTGAGTCCCACACGCTTGAGCCACACTCCACTAAACCTTCAACTTCTTAAGGCCTTGTTGGACCTCTGTCAAAATGGCTTTATACTGGTCTTCAATATTCCCTTATAAGTCCTTCATCACAGCTCAGATTGTGTCTCCAATATCATTAATGTCCTCCTCAATGAGAACCATTAGTTCTACGCCATTGGATCTCTCCAATTTTTTCTTCTTCCACGCTCCTCCAACACTTCATTTCCACCTTTTAACTATGAAAGGGGAATCTACATCATCATTGTCAACAAAAGGGTTTTCACCACCCTGATCACCACCTCTGGTGGCCTATTCCTTCTACTCAGCTTCGCTCTTTGTCTCTGGCATAGTTTCCTTCTCTAGCTTGAATTTGACTTTCTCAGTCACCTTCTTTTTACCCTTATTGTTATCGTTCTTGGTTGGCTACTTCATGGTCTGCACACCTAAAATATTTGTCACTACGCGACTCATGCATACTTATTCTTTCTCGGCTCCTTCCATTGGTGGAGTTAGCCAATCACTTGGCCAGTTTCTCACCACTTGTGCAATGTCATCATTAGTGGCTAAAAATGGTAACTTGTACAATACCTCCTCTAGGTCCTTCTTAGCATGAATGTGTACATGGTGAAATTCTGCCTTCAAGTTTACAATTGCTTTGTACTATTCAAATAGAACTGTTGATAGCCTCAACTTCTAGCTGATCACGGTGTGCAAATCTATTTCAAATAAGGCCTAGAACATCTTGTTCCTTGTAACATGGGCCAGCTCCTTCGAAGCCCACAGTGATGCAAACCTCACAGCCTCACAGATGTTAGGGTCCACATTGGGGAACTGTGACTCCTCTAGCATTCTTCATGATGTCAATTCTATCAACAAAAATAACCACATGTAGTGGAATTGTTTTCCCTCTTCTTGTGTCTCCCAATAATCACCCGAATCTTCTTGGCAAAGATATTTCACCCAATTAAACTAGACATATTTGCTGTATTATGTAGCCAATGATATGATCGGTGTGGGTATCTCATCCGCCAACACTTTCTCATTATCTTCCCAGCCAAAATGTGCATGGAAAAATGCATAGGCTGATCATTAATGGAGCTGATGAGAAATCCCCTAGACTTCCTGAGCAGATCATACTCCTTCTTCATCATCTCAACCAATTTTTTCTCCTAATATTTTCCGATGAATGTGTTGGCGGAGTTTGCTCCTTGGTAGGGAAGCACAATTATACTTCTAATCAACATATCACCAATGGGGATCCTTTCCCCCAGCCACAAACAACCATCATGAACCAATTCCATCAAATGGCACACACATATTGTGTTGATATTGTTGTACCCAAAGTGTAGAATAGAGAGCTTATTCAACAACCCATCTCCCTGAATTCATACTACCCATGACAATGGTTCGACCTTTGTTACTCCATCTTCTTCATAGTAAAATTATTTCAAATACTTTTGGGCTAGAACTGTAGATACTTTCTCCAATAATTATGATCTCAGTCCTCCAATGACAGTTGTAGCGTCCTTGCCAACAATTCTCCCTCAATCAACACCTCACCCGGTAACAGTGGTGTAAAGACTTTGAATTTAATAGCATATGGGTCCTTGTTAACCTTGGAGGTCATTTTTCAAGGCGACATATAGGGTGGAAACCTGGAGATTGGTTCCACATCTTCTTTTTCAATATCTTCTACTATGTTGGCCACTTCCTCCACATCTGAATCATGGGGCTCCATCGACTACTTCTGCTTGTCCAACCTCTACTTAGTTCTCTATTCCTTAGTGATTTTTCTAGGCGATTTCCTCACTGGAGGCTACTTGTTTTTTTTCACGCTTGCGCTAGTAGTTTTCTTCCTTGGGGACCTCAACCTGATGATAGGCAATGGCAATGTAGCAGTCATTAGGAATCCTAGCTCTTGTCTAAGAAAATATTTTTCAATTTCCTCCCAATTCATGCAACTGAATGCTCGGCTCAGACTTAAGCGAAAAATTTCCAGTCAAATTATCAGTTAGAAAAGTGTTCAAATGTGGATCATGTTTTTATATTTATAACCTTTTTAAATTTCAAACTTCTTGATCTCCTTTATATCCACCTCACAAATGAGAATTTTGTAGAAAATTTGCCCAGATATGCTCATTAAATGCATTCCCCCTACTCCTTTTAACAAAAATTTCCCTATCAAATCAACTGTAGCAACCCCAATGGTCATATTCTGGATGAACTACATCAAACCCTTCCATGTAGTGCAGTTACTCCTTCTTTGTCACAACTTCCTCCATCTATGCCATCCTCTTGAAGACCACACAACACATCCTCCTCGACAGAGTCCTTCTTTAGTAGAGTAGTTTAATGTCTCGTGCTTCCTTCCAACTGCCTATAGCACTAAGACTTTTCTTCATTCATATAGTCATTATGCAGTCCCAGTGATGCAATCATCCCTATACATTTTCAACCTACTACCATTTACTCGCCCATGAAATAATTCTCCATTTAGCTTCGCTAGCTAAACTGTGCCACCATCTGAGATATCCCTGACAATGTATGGTCCTAACTAATTCATTTGGAATATTTTAGGGAACCTTGTGAACTAACTATCATACAGCATAACCAATTCTCAATTCTTAAAATCGTTTTTCTTAATATGCTAGTCGTGCCAGGCCTTTTCGCTGGATTTCTTCACTTGTTGGCGAAATCCTGTAATAAAACAATCTTCCTTGAGTGTGAGTAGTTGTTCCAATATCTCCTCCATAATTTTGTTGTCTGCGATGTCCATGACTAGGGAAATTCTAAGACTCGATAATATGTATTTCATAGGAATTAGTATTTTTTGTCCATAAAACAATCTAAACAGAGTTTTCCCTGTCAACTTCTTGCAGGTAGTCTTGTATGCCCATAAAACTGTTGGTATGTGTGCATCCCAATCATTTCTATTGACATTGCATAATTTAGTCAGAGTGTTCTCCAAAATTTTGTTGAAAGTCTCAACCGTGCCATTTGCCTAAGGATGATAAGGCTGCTCTTCTAGTGATGAAATTGAAATTATTCTGTTAATGCTTCAATAGTGTTGTATAGGAAGTGTGATTGTTGGTCGCTCATCAATATCTTTGGACACCAAAATCTCAACAAGATATATTCAAAGAAAAACTCATAGCAGTGTCTACATTGCAATCCTTTACCAGTTATGCTTCATCCCACTTCGTCAAATAATCTGTCACAGTAATAAGGTAGCGTGCACCAATCTTCTTTCTTGGTAGATTGATCATACCAACAAAGTAAATTGCTCATTTATCAAAATCCTTCTAGATGACTTGTGGATTTAGTGGAAATTCATCCCTTCTCAATAGTCTTCTAGTCCTCTCGTAGACATTACAAGCACTATAATAGCCCTTTGAATCCTTGTGCATCGTGGGCCACCCTAGTCCCACTCTTAATATCTTCTGCCCAGTGGCTTTTCTTGCATCTTTTCCTCCGAGGACACCACCATGTTCTTCTGCAAAAATATTATCTTTCATGTTTAGTGACATGTCTGTGCAATATCCCATAGGGGCCCATTTTATACAAATGCCCAATAATCAGAGAAACCTTTGCAGCTCTAACTACAAGTTCTTTCATTTGTTGAGTTGTATACTCTGGAGGGGCTACTCTGGTAGAAAAAAATAAAATGATATCATTGAAATGATCATCAAAAACCCTTAATGCAAAGAGCTACACATCAAGTAGTCGTTGTTGGATGTTTTTTGGTTCTTCATCGATCTCAATTCTGGATAGATGATTCGACCCATCATTCAATCATCATAGCTTGACTATTACTTCAAAACCATATTCTTGGAATAGCAAGAGGCACCTGCAGATCTCCGCCCCAACATAGGCTTGTTTACCAAGTATTTTAGCATAGATTGGCCTGTGAAGATATTAAAGTGTGTGCCTAATAAGTAATGCTTTAATTTCTGTAGTGCATATACCATATCCAAGCCCTCATGTTCCGTTGTGGAATAATTCCTTTCTACCTTAGATAATTTTCAACTCCCAAAGCTGATGGGGTGATCGATATCACCTTCTCTTGGATGTGCTAAGACAATACCCAAAGCCATATATGACACGTATACATGAACGTCGACCTCCTTCTTCCAATCTGGAAACACCAAGATCAATGCAATGACCATTTTTTCCTTCAAGAGCTCGAGGTTCTTTTGACATTCATCATCCCAACGAAAGGTGACATCTTTCTTCAGTAAATTTTCGATCGGCGCAATGATTTGCATGTAGGCCTTTATGAACTTCTGATAATAACGATTATGCCCTAGAATCGTGTGGAGCTGCTTCACATTATTTGGCACATCCAGATTGATAATAACAATGATTTTTGCAAGGTCCGCCATCAACCCCTTCTTCCAAACAACATTTCCAAGTAATATTCCATATGGTACACAAAAAATACACTTTTTCAGGTTCAATGAGATTTGATATTTCTTGCAAGTATTGTTGAGCCTCATGATTGCCTCATTTTGACACTCTCCCTTACCTATTTTTCCTTTCCTTGACCATCATCACAAACTCAATAGGCATTAAACTATAAGGTTTTTGACATGGTAAGGTATTTAAATGTATTATCTTTCATATTTAATAATGTTCCTTATTATTGATTTAATATTTGTATTAGCTACTAAATTCACACAATTTTGGAGCTAATATATGTTTCTGTATTCGATTCCAAGGTTTACTAGGATCAGAGGTGCCACCTAAGAGGATAAAGATATGGCCATGTGGAGATTTATCCCTTTAATGATTCCCTCCTATTCATCTGAACTAGATCATCAAACGATTGTTTGATTGTGTGGTTAAATGGTAAAGTCAACTTGTTGCTAAATAGGTGAGTGACAGTCCATCATTCCTGCACTTCATGATTTTCTTTTCCAAATAGAAAATCATGAGAAGCACTATCTTGATATTTGATTAGAATCTTAATTTAGAACTCTATTGGTTAGGGTAGACGTAAAAGCCTCAAATATTTATTGACACGGGATTTAATAAATATCGTGCATCAAACGTGAATAGGAGGTTAATTTTTATATGCAACAATATTGTTTCAAACTATGTTTTATCTATTAATGAAGAATGAATGTTTGATGTGTAGCTAAATGTTTGATTAAATTTTTATGACCACCTATTTGTGGAGGGCCCCTGGAAACAGTGAAGTTTTTTCATTTTTTACATCTTTTCTTTATCATTTTTCTAGTTGCTCATATGTTTTTTGTAGTCTTGATTTCAATCAGATAGCTATAGTAAGATTTCACTAATCGTTCCCTTTTCAAGTTGATTTATAATGATGCTAATGGTAGTGTAATCATTTTTCATATATTTCTTTATAGTTTCATTTCAGAGTACTTCATTTCAAAGCATGAGTGATTTCTTTATGGTTTTCATTTCAAAAAGATGAGTGATTTATAATGAGTAAATGTGTGTTTTTCATTTTGAATAGAAGTCAATTTCATTTTTGTTTTTATGCAAAGGATTTGTATAATGTTAGATGAATAATTGTTTTTTTAGATATTAAATTTGTGTTGCAATAGATTAGTTACGTTTCCTTAATGAGATAGTGTGAGTTTGCGTTAAGTTTCATTTTGCAAGTGTGAAGAGAATTTTTTATTTCATTAGAAATGAGTGAGGAAATATTAGGAATATTTAATGTGTTAAATCCATTTTATTTGAAGAGTAAGATAGGAATGAAAAACATCCTTAGAAGTAATTTTCAATAACTCAATCATGCATATTAATAATCTAATTTAATGCAAAGGACTTCTAGCATATATAGTGCACTTGCACTTCATAAGTTTACCAACTATGGTCGATAATTTATGTAATAATTAAGACAATTAAATTGACAAAAATTTTGGCGCTATTTTCGGGGAAGTGTAAATAGAAGTCTTTGTCTTTTTCATTTTTATAAATTCAAAAAAAAAAAAAAAAACAAAAACATGATATGCAAAGGGAAAGATACTCTAGGGGTATATTTGTAGGTAGAGGTAAGAGTTTAATTCCAACAACATAACTCACCCCACCATGACATCATAGTGCCACACCACCGACATAAACTCAAATTCCATCCATAGTAGGCAAACACAAACTCTCTGAGGTATTAAGATCTCAAATCCAACCTAGGGATTCACCAACTTCATCAACAGAAGCCATTATATAAGAAGATGATACCATATCTCCAAAAATAGGAGTAATTTTCCTACCTTCAACCGGACAACAACTTCTAGCGCAAGAGATGGAAGTTCTTGATAAAGAAGAGGAATAAGAAACCTATTTTAACAAACCATTGGTAGAAGAACTAGAGGAACTAGAGGAAGATGAAAACCCAATTTTGGAACCAGAACCCTATATTAGTTCTAAATAATCTACAATGGATGGAGAAGGGGAAGGAGAGGTACGTAATGTTAATGGTGAACAACTTAGGATTGGAGGAGGAAGAGGAGGAAATAGGGGAGGTGGAAGAGGTGGAGGAAGAGGAAGAGGGAGAGGATAAGCTATAAATCCAAACCCCTTTGGATTTCCTCTCCTTGATGAATATATAACTATGAAAATGAAAAACATCTCACCCTCTATCCTTCCAAAATTTCATGGACCAAGGAGTGAAGATCCTCGAACATTTATCTTTGAATTTGAAGTCTTTTATAGATCATATGATTATCTTCATGATGATCAAAAGTTGAAATTATTCCCTCCAACCCTTAAATATGCAAGATTAAATTGGTTTATGGGTTTAGGAATAAATTCCATAATAACATGGGAAAAAATGAAAACTACATTGTTAGAGAAATATAAGGACTACTGTATGCCCCATAATATTAAAGTTGAAGTATTTAAAATGGTAGATAAATAAGATGAAAATCTTGAAGACTTCAATGAAATATTTTCTTATAATGTTCAAAGGGAAGAAAATGAATAATTTAGATGAGGAAACTTTGAAAGCTCTCTTATTGAAATCCATTAGAGATGAGTTGATTGATCTTCTCAATCTAATGGGTAAGGGAGACATTTCTTAATTGTCACTTGGAGATATTTGTGAGTTATGCATACACATTTCAAGAGGAAAAGAAAGAACTGAGAAAAATACAAGAGATCCTATTTTATCAAGGATTAATAAATCTGCAACTTGGACAGTAAGTAGAGTCGAATTAGGTAATTTGCTTGATAGTTTCAAAACAAATATTTTAGGGAGCCTTAGTGAACAAAATGACTCCCTTGAAATACAAAACAAGAAAAAAGTGTAGAAAGAAACCTACCTCGAGAGAATGTCATCTTGATTTAAAGAGTGTAAAAACTTGTGTTATATGTGAGGAGAATCATGATACAAAAGAATTTCCCTCAATACCAGGTCTTGAATTTGTCTATCAAGAAGAAGGAGCATCAGATTATGTAGACCCTCTTTATTTTATTGCTAAAACACCATGGCAGAATCCACAACCAAATATAGCTCAAGTTTTTCACACTCAACCATTTAGACAACCATCACAAAGTAATTGGACTACCCAAATGCATTGGAAATCTTGGCCACAACCTTGGTCACAAGGATGGTAAAATCCTTTTGGAAAGTACCCTCAATATCCTCAATATCCACAATTTCAACAATCATATCCTACTTTTCCTCCACAATATTATCCTGAACTTGTTCAACAAACTCAACCCCACAATTTGAATCCACAATTTTCATAACCATTTCCTCAAAGACCAAATCAGTTGCCTTCCCAACCACTTCCAAATATAAATAATAATACAAATTCACAGCATGTTTAAAATATGGAAGGACAAAATTTCCAAACTTTCATGATAACTCCATTAGATCTAAACAATGTTCAACTTAGATCTAGTAGAATATTAGAGAAAAAAGTCTTGATCAATTATTATTTAGGAAAGTGAAAAAGAAAATATCTCTTAAGAAGATAAATCTCTTAATGGAAAAGAGAAAACTCAAAAACAACCTTCAAATAACTCAACTCCTATTATGGAACAACCTTTAGTATCTGTTTCAAAACCACCTTTTCTTGAGAGCTTAAAAATTCATGAAGGGGTAGAAAAACATATTTTATTACCTGATTATAACATGTTAGATGAACAAAAGAATGTTTGCGTAAAAATAGGGAATTGAGTATAAGAAGACTAGGAACAAAAATAAAAGAAGTCAAAAGAATCCAAATAGTTGGAAAAATTGCAGATATCGTGATGGGTAAGGCAACAATTTAGAAATATCTTGATCCAGGATGTGCCATTGTGAAAACATGTATCAATGGTGTAGAGATCCCAAATACATTGATATATCTAGGGGTAGCTATAAAAATCATGAGTAAACAAACTACGAATCAATTAAACTTTCTAATCTTCAATATACAACTACACTGTTATAATTGGTAGATAGATTTGCAATAAAACCTAACAGTATGCTAGAAGATATATATGTATCTTTAGATTCTCGGGGATACCCTATCAATTTTATGATTTTAACATCGAAGAATAACTTACGAGGACATTAACTAATTCTAGGAAGGCCATGACTAGCTATGATCGATGATTTTCTAAGTTGTAAATCTAGTGATATGTTTATTTTTGATGGGAGCTCAACAAAGAAATTCACACTATTGTTGGCCTTATGATGCATGTGTTGTACTTGATGGCAACCCACTTGTAGTAGAACAACTCACTTGTACATGGTAACTAGATGAATTTAGGTAACTAGATGAATCTACATGAGATATATCCAGATGTGACAGAATGCATGGTAGTTGTGTTTTCAGATGTGACAAAATGCAGGGTAGTTCAAAGGAATCATTTCAGAAGTAATATGGAAAATCACATTATAACAAGTCTATTCAGAGGAAACAAAGTAATGGTAAAAGAGAATAGGATGTGTTAGGATATTTCGACACATAGGAAATAGTTAAGTACAACTTGGTCTAATATAGAGTTAGGTATAGAGTTAGGTAAAGTGTGTTTCTTTACCATCTACATTTTGTAACTTACAATCCGATGGTCACGATATGTAGTGATCCGACGATTCATTCTCTCCTCGGTATTATCAACACTTGATCCGTGGCTTAACACCCGATTGGTCCATGATCTCTATTTAAAGAGCATGGAGGGTCATTTGTAGGTCAATCGTTCATGAGAGAAGCTTATGTAAATTTTCATTCTTTTATTAATAAATTTCCTGAAGTGGCCGCGTTGGCTCAGGCCGTGGACTGTTTCCCCCTCTGGGGTTTTAACCACGTCAAAAGTACTGGTGTATTGATCTGTGATCTGTTTGTAAGCGGTGTCCTTTGGTGTTCTGTCTAAGGAACTTACCCTGTAAATTCATACATGGTATCAAAGCTATTTGAGGGCCACGTCCGTTGGTGATCCAAATCTGAAGCCGGTAGAACTGCATCTGACTACCGTTTCCTAGATCTACTGTTTCTGACTGCTTTCAGGCTGAGAGGACTGCTCTGTTGTGTTGGGAGCATCTGTTCCAGTGAGGAACCCCTTTCGTTTCACGCGAAAAGGTTTTCGGTAGCCCTAGCTGCATCATTTTTAAGATCAGGAGGTATACAGTGTTTATTTGCAGTTTACAGTTATTTTCTCTCTGTTTATTTCGATTTTCGGTTTATTTGGCTTTTTTTATTACTGGATCTATACCTTTCATTTCTACGTATGCTCTTTTCCCTGCGACTCTGTGCGATCTGGGCAAATCAGAAACAGAAAGGAAGGATTTTTCTCATGCATATGCTCTTTTCCGCTGCGCCTTAGTGTGATCTCGGAAAATCAGAAACATTGAGGAAAATATTTAGTTTCTAGCTAAAGCTAACTTTGAGCCGCAAGGTTCATTTTTGAAAATATTTAGTTTCCGGCTAAAGCTAACTTTGAGCCACAAGTTCGTTTTTTTTGTATATCCGTGTTGGGTTTTGTGTTTTTTTGTTTTGTAGGGAAAAAGAGCTTTCTCAAAGCAAGCACGCAACCCAAAGCCTCAACCTCTCTCTCTCTCTCTCTCTCTCTCTCTCTCTCACTCACAAAATTTTTGTATAGCTCAAAGCTAATTTATGAGAGTAGAGGTCTTGGGTTCAAGTCTCCATTTTTTGGGGGCGGATTTTTTCATTTCCGCACATTCCCGCACTTCGTCGGTGACTTCATCAAATTTTCTTCAAAAAGCCATAACTTCTTCATCCGGAAGCCGTTTTCAGAACCGTTTTTTTTAAAACAGCCTAATTTTTCGAGATCTTTCCATTGCAACACTTATTTTTAGCATCTATAGCTTCAATTTTTTTTTTTAAATGGAAATTCCATGCCAAGTTATTCTTGACAGCACCAACTACTTCCAATGGTGGTCCTACATTGTGGATTTGCTTAGAAGTAAAGGTCTTTACAGAATAGCCACAGGCCAAGAGACCAAACCGAAAGATGAAGACAAGGCAACTAAATGGGAAAATAGACAAGACCAAGAACGTGGGTTGATAGGGATGCCTATTTCTCCAAATCTTAGATTCCACATTGCAGAACTTGACACTCCTGATGAAGCAATGAAACAAATTACTAAAGTCTTTGGAATTAAAAATGAACTTAAAGCCCATCAACTTGAAAATGAATTTCTTACATTGGACCCCAATAATTTTTCTTTCATTGAAGATTTTTTGTCCAAGTTCAAGACCCTTAGACTTCTCTTGGAAGGTGTTAAGGTTAAGAAAGAAGATAGTAGCCTTATCTACTCCATTCTTACTAAGTTGGGACCAGCCTATTTTGTGTTTGTTTCCACCTTCCATTCTACAAGAGAAGGCTTCATTTCTCAAGGAAAAACCTACAAGTCCCCTTCCTTTGATACCTTTTGTGATTCTTTAATAAGAGAACAAGAAAAACTCTTACACCTTGATCTTCTTCATCTTGGAAACTCTTCTAAGAAAGAGTTAGCTGCCCAGCGGCAACCAAATCCAAAGAATCCTAAGAAGTTGTATCCTAAAAAGAATGGTCCTAAACCAAACAAGGGTCCTAAGCAATTTCAGCCTTAAAATGAAAAATCATTTCAACAAAATGATAAGACAAATAAAAACAAAGGGAAGAAGACTGATAGACATTGCAACTTTTATAATCGAGATGGCCACTTAGAATCCAAATGCTTTAAGAAGATGGAAGCCTTGGAAGCAGCAATGAAGAAGCATAATATCCATTTGGAGCACTCTTCAACTTCAACTTCATCTTCAGGAATGCCACTTCCTGCATGTGGTTGTCAAGTATCTCGGTCTGGCTATGCACTAAATGTATCTTCTTCTTCTCATTCTCATGAGTGGCTCATTGATTCTGGAGCTTCTTATCACATGGCCAAAAACAAAACCATGTTTTCTTCTTTAAATGATTGTAACACCAAAAATATATATGTTGGTGATGATAGATCTCTTAGTGTTGTAGGGACTGGAACTGTTCATCTAGACAATGGTCAGTTTAATGATGTATTATGTGTTCCAACCTTATCCTGCAACCTTCTATCTGTATATCAGATAACCCATTCAGGTGAAGGTAAAATTGTTGAATTTTCACCTCACGATGTTGTAATTAAGGACCTAAGAGATCCTAGACAGATTTTAGCTACTGGCATTGCTGATAATTCTACAAGGTTGTATAAGTTTCACAACTTTGGGTCATCAAATCTTCCCTCAGTATTTGTTGCTCATAATGATGAAGTGAGCAAACTTTGCCATGAGCGATTTGGTCACTTAAACTATCGATCTCTTCAGAATCTATGTAAAGAAAATATGGTGACAAGTCTTCCAATGGTATCTTGCAGAGATGGTGTTTGTTCCGGATGTGTACTTGGAAAACATCATCGGGACAGTTTTAAAAAACGTGCCTCTTGGCACGCCTCAGCCCCTTTATAGCTCGTGCATAGTGATTTATGTGGTCCACTTCCAGTTGCTTCATTCTCTGGCTACAAGTATTTCTTAACTTTCATTGATGATTTCTCCAGACGCACTTGGGTATACTTCTTAAAACTCAAGAGTGAAGTATTTAACATGTTCTTGGCCTTTAAGGCCTTTGTTGAAAAACAATCTGGACATCAAATTCTTAAGCTAAGATCTGATAATGGCAGAGAATATGTTAAAAACACATTCATAAACTTTTGCACTGAGAATGGAATTCAAATGCAACATACTGTTCCATATACTCCACAACAAAATGGTGTAGCTGAAAGGAAGAATCACACCTTAAAGGAAATGGCTAATTGTATGCTTCAATCTAAAGGACTTAGTCTTCATTATTGGCCAGAAGCAATTAAATGTGTAAATTACATAATAAATCGCACTCCTACTAAGGTTTTAAAGAATATCACTCCAGAAGAAGCATGGAGCTCAATCAAACCAAATGTAGGTCACCTCCGTGTTTTTGGAAGTGAAGCATGGGCCCATATTCCTGATGAGAAACATAAACCTTTAGAACATAAGAGTGAAAAATGTATTTTTGTTGGATATTCTGAAGATGTCAAATGATATAGACTTATTCCACTTAAGTCCAAAAATGTTATCATTAGAAGAGATGTAAAGTTTGCTGAAAATATATCGACCTGCGAGCCTAGTTCGTCGGATGTGCCACCTCTCCCTATCTCTTCTACTTTTGAAAATATTTCTTCTTCAGATGACGGAAGCGAGGATGAAACTCCTCCCCCACCTTCTCAGGATCCTCCTTCAGCTCCTCAGCTTCCAAAATGGGTCCGTGCTACTCGGGATGCAGCAGGTGATCTTGCCGGTGATCCTACCGATCAGCGACGTACACATTCTCAGTTCGATAGAGCCTCTTCTTTACTGGCTCAAGCTTCAGTGAATTATGATCCTGACACCTTTGTAGAAGCTTCAGGCCATCCAGATTGGGAAGCAGCTATGAATGAAGAATATCGTTCATTATTGAAAAATGATACATGGGATCTTGTTCCTCTACCAAAGGGACAAAAACTTGTTAGATGCAAATGGGTTTACAGAACCAAGTATGGACCAGATGGGAAAGTTGATAAACATAAAGCTCGTCTTGTTGCTAAGGGTTTTTCACAAGTTGAAGGCATTGACTACACTGAAACCTTCTCCCATGTTGCCAAAATGAACTCTATCCGCCTTGTTCTTTCCCTTGCTTCTTCTTTCAAATGGGAAGTCCATCAGATGGATGTTAAATCCGCCTTCTTGCATGGGGACTTGCATGAAGAAATCTATATGGAACAACCTATTGGCTTTATACAAACAGACTCCAGCCTTGTATGTCGGCTTAAGAAATCCCTTTATGGTCTCAAGCAAGCTCCTCGAGCTTGGTATGCCAAAATGGATAACTTTCTTTTAGAATCTGGCTTTTCTAGGTGTCATTCTAACAATATTGTCTACACCAAGAAAGTGGGCAAGTCTCTTATCATTCTTGTTCTTTATGTTGATGATCTTATCTTGAATGGTAATGATCCCAACCTTATAAACCATGTGAAGTCTAGCCTTAAAAGGAAGTTTGAAATGACAGACTTAGGACATTTACATTATTTTCTTGGTCTTCAAGTCTTGCAATCCAAGGAAGGTATTTCCCTTTCCCAATCCAAGTATGCCTGTGATATTCTATGCCATTTTCACATGGAAGACTGTAAGCCAGCCCCTTCTCCCTTTCAGTCTGGAGTCAAACTTTCAGTCACTTGTACTTCTCCTGAAGTTGATGCTACCTTATACTGTCAACTTGTAGGAAAACTTTTGTATCTAACCCATACTCGTCCTGACCTTTCCTTTGTTGTTGGCCTTGTTGCTCGGTTTATGCAAAACCCACGTGAAAGTCATTGGAAAGCAGCTAAAAGAATACTTCGTTATGTTTGAGGTACAGTTCAATTTGGGATTCATTATAGTGTCGAAGCATCTCCTCTATTGGTTGGTTTCACTGATTCCAATTGGGCTGGTGACCCTGATGATCGGAAGTCTACTGTAGGTTATGTGTTCACTCTTGGTTCAAGACCTATTACATGGGCTTGCAAGAAACAAGGTGCCATTTCTCTTTCTTCAGCAGAAGTAGAGTATCGTGGTGCCGTAGAAGCTAGTAAGGAAGCCTTGTGGCTTCGATAGATCCTATCAGAGTTTGGCTTTCAGCAGCAGCATCCGACTACACTTTGGTGTGATAATCAAAGTGCCATTCAACTATGCAAGGATCCAGTCCAACATCAGCACAGCAAACACATTGAACTGCACATGCACTTCATCAGAAAGCTCATTCACGACCATCTTCTTGAAGTGCAATATTGTTCAACAGATGATCAAGTTGCAGACATCTTTACAAAGGCTCTCACAGAGGCGAAGTTTACTAAACTTCGATTTATGGTTGGAGTACAGGAAGTTGTCACTAAGGGGAGATAGGCTCTAGTGCCTCCTTCCTTCTCCTATTGTGTCATATTTGTAAATCCTTCAATCCTATCCCAAGTTGTTCTTAAGGGGGGATGTTAGGATATTCCGACACATAGGAAATAGTTAAGTACAACTTGGTCTAGTATAGGGTTAGGTATAGAGTTAGGTAAAGTGTGTTTCTTTACCATGTACATTTTGTAACTTACAATCTGATGGTCACGATATGTAGTGATCCAACGATTCATTCTCTCCTCGGTATTATCGACACTTGATCCGTGGCTTAACACTCGATTGGTCCATGATCTCTATTTAAAGAGCATGGAGGGTCATTTGTAGGTCAACCGTTCATGAGAGAAGCTTATGTAAATTTTCATTATTTTATTAATAAATTGCCTGAAGTGGCCGCGTTGGCTCAGGCCATGGATTTTTTCCCTCTCTGGGGGTTTTAACCACGTCAAAAGTATTGGTGTATTGATCTGTGATCTGTTTGTGAGCGGTGTCCTTTGGTGTTCTGTCTGAGGAACTTACCCTGTAAATTCCTACAGGATGAAGGAACAAAGGACTACAGATCAAAATCAAGAAATTGAAGAAAGAAAATGGTTTAAGAATTATATGTTTGTTCACCTTTTCCAAAGTAGTGTATACATGTGGGCTCATGAAACAAAAGAAGTGTATATGTATGCACACATTTTGGGCAAAATGAAGTAGCATATCCACGCAAGTTTTCTTCATTAAAGGAGCGTATACATTCTGACACATGCCTTTTGAGGTTACAGTTAGTTTTGGTTGTTGATGGATTCTTCTGGGTTCAAATTTGTGTATTGGTTACAATGATCTGTCTATTCCAGTTGATTGGTTGAATTTGATTAAGTTTGAATGAATGGTTGATTCAATTGTGTCAGAGGTTCAGTGAGTGTTTGATTCAGTTATGTCAGAGGTTCAAAGGTTTCAGTGATTGATTGTTTCAGTTATATCAGGGATTGATGATTGAGTTTCAGTGATTGGTTGATGTAGATGTATTTGATG
The DNA here is from genome assembly GCA_031772625.1 of Pinus tabuliformis. Taxonomy (NCBI): domain Eukaryota; kingdom Viridiplantae; phylum Streptophyta; class Pinopsida; order Pinales; family Pinaceae; genus Pinus; species Pinus tabuliformis. Next base: position 353,014,555 of record CM062812.1, read on the forward strand.
ATTTCATTACAGTGGTGATTGAGTTTGAGCTTCAATGTTACTAATGCATCCAGTGTGAAAATTTGATGAAACTTGGCCTACATATTGTGTTGTTGTGTACCAAGAGTATCCAGTATGAAAATTTATTAAATGTGGTACGTGGAGAATGCTGAGGGTTGGACTCTTCGGTGAGGAAGTTGAAGCTTCCTGCTAGTAGTGGTTGGTGATTTGATCAGGGGGTTGGCGCTCCCTTCCAGTAGCAGTTGGAGAACGAGTGAAGGTTGTATGCTTTTATAGGTTGGAGCCTATGTACTAGTAAACATATCGGCTAGTACAAGAACTAGGGGGTTGTAGCTCCCTTCCAGAAGAAGCTAGAGAACGAGTGAGGGTTTTAGCCTTCTATAGGCTAAAGCCTATGTTCTAGTAAACGTATTGGCTAGTACAAGAACTAGGGGGTTGTAGCTCCCTTCCAGTAGAAGCTGGAGAATGAGATAAGGTTGTATCCTTCTGCAGGTGGGTGCCTGCGTACTGGTATGAGTTTGCACCAGTACAAGATTGAAAACAGATTTTCTTATTATTAAAAGAAGACAGAGATGACAGCAACAGGTGGTTTTCACCCACATTGGATTTCCACCTTAAATATTGGTATTCATGTGTGTTTCTTATGTGTTATGGTTTATTATGTTATTACTGCACAGGGTTACTATTTAATGCTTAATAACGTGTTGATGAATTGATTAAAGGTCAACATATGATGAATTAACTGAATCATAATTTCATTGTATATACACTGGTTACATTAAAAACATTTGCGTGAACACACGAGTTCCCTTCACTGAAGTAGTGTATATAAATATGATTATGGAAATGAAAAAGTTATTGATTTATAAATACTGATTCACCCCCGTCTCAGTATTATTTTCAAAAACTATATCCACTTGCAAAAAAAACAATAGAAGTTGAAAATGAAGAATGGATAGATGATGATATTGATATCAGACCAATCTTTACTAGTTCACAAATAGATGAAGAAGATCAAATTTTGAATTTAATGGGAAATAATGAATCTTAATCATATTGTGAATCTAGTCATAGGTTTCAATAACAATGCAATATTGAATATTTGTCATCTCGTTAACTATCCTTGTATTCTATGGAAAAATTTGGAAATTATACAACTGAAATCTTTCAAGGAAAAAATTTGAATATCAATAATAATTTGGAAGAATTTCAAAAGAAATAATTAATAAAGATGTTATAAGAACATTCCTCTGCCTATGCATGGGAATATACTGACATGAAGGGAATTGATCGTGATACTTTTATACATCATGTCTAGATTCAAGAAAATGGCAAACCAATTTGACAAATTCAAAGAAGAATGAATCCAAAATCTAAAGGAAATTGTTAAGGAGGAACTACAAAAATTGCTGAATGTAAATTTCATCTATCCAATATCAGACAGTCAGTGGGTTTCACCCTTAGTAATTATTCCTAAAAACATTTGAAAATGGAGAGTATGTATTGACTATAGGTAATTGAATAAATCCACTTTAAAATATCACTTTCCACTTCCTTTCATATATCAGGTTTTAGATACATTGGCAGGAAAGAAATATTTTTCATTCTTAGATGGTTTTAGCAGGTATAATAAAATCAAAGCGGCCCTAGAAGACCAAGATAAAACTACCTTTACAAGCCCATGGGGAACTTATGCTTACCGAGTACATCCTTTTGGATTATGCAATGCACCTGCAACATTCGAAAGAGCAGTATTAGGCATTTTGTCTGATCTAATTCATGATTGTGTGGAAGTGTATATGGACAACTTTCTAGTTTATGGAAATTATTTTGAAGAAGCTCTTAAAATTTTGGAAAAGGTTCTCATTAGATATAAAGAGGAAAATCTCTCATGAATCCATGAAAAATGTTTTATGAGGTTTACTAAGGGAATATTTTTAGGACACGATATTTCGAGAAAGGGAATTAGAGTGGACACATCTAAAGTAGAAGTTATTTCTAAATTATCAATTCCAACTTGTCAATGAGATGTTAAAAGTTTTCATGGTTTCATTGCTTAATACTTACAGAAAACTTTACAAAAATTTCATCCCCACTTTTCAAACTGCTCACAAAAGATTGTGAATTCAATTGGAATTCTGATTGCCAAAAGGCCTTTGAAACATTAAAGGAGAAAATCTCTAAAGCACCCATGCTTAGAGGACCAAACTGGAAACTACCTTTTCACATTTCAATTGATTCTTCAGACACACTTTAGGAGTTGTACTAGGACAAAAGGTTTTAACTCCTTATGGCATTTATTACACCGATAAAATTTGACTCCTGCAGAGTTAAATTACACTATAATAGAAAAGGATTTTTTAGTTATTGTCCATGCCATCAATAAATTCAGACATTATATTACTGGCTACAAAACTTTTGTACATACAGATCAGTTTTCAATTAGGTACTTAATGAATAAACTTATCACTAATGGCAGAATTACAGGATGGTTGTTGTTGTTGAAAGAGCTTAAAATCAATATTTTGGATCAACCTGGGAAACAAAATACAGTTGTTGACTTTTGTCTAGGATTCAAAATGATAATAATGATGTACCTATAGTAGACAATTTCCCTGATGAATATCTTCTTGGAGTATCTACTAAATCACCTTGGTTTGCAGATACTACTAATTATTTACCTACAAGGAATTTACCATCATATTCATCTCCTCGAGAAAAAAGGAAGGTAATTCAAATTAGTGCATCTTATTCATGGATAAATGAAGAATTGTACAAAACAGGGCCATATCTGATCATTCGAAGGTGTTTTATAGAATATGAAGCACTAGAGATACTAAAATCATGTCATGATGCGCCATGTGGAGGACACTTCGCTGACAAAAGAACTTCCTACAAATTCCTTCTCTTAGGATACTATTGGCCTTCCATTTTTAATGATGCCAAGGTCTATGTCAAGAGGTGTGATAGTTGTCAAGGGATGGGGAAATCTATTACCTCTAATGAAATGCCTCTACAGCCTCAGCTACTTATTGAGCCTTTTGAAAAATGGGCTTTGGATTTTATTGGTCCAATCAATCCACCGTCAAGGCAAAAAAGGTACATTCTTGTTTGCACTAATTATGTTACAAAATGGGTAGAATCTAAATAACTTCCTTTTGCTATGGAAAATGTTGTAGTTTAATTTCTTTTTGAGGATATGTTTACTCATTTTGGTGTCCCAGGGGAAATTATAACAAATCAAGGTACTCAATTGACATCCAAGTTGGGACAGAAGATAATGGAGAAGTACAAAATCAAACATCAAAAGTCCACTCAATACCATCCACAACCAAATGGACAAGTGGAGTCCACCAATAAAGTAATTGAAGCAATTCTAACCACAATTGTGCATATGCATAGAAGAGAATGGGAAAAAATTCTTCCATAAGCTTTATGGGCATACCGTACCACATGGAGAAACACTACAGGGCATACTCCCTATGAACTTGTTTATGGGAAGCAAGTCCTTTTTCATATTGAGTTTCAAGTAAAAACTTTCAAGACAATAGTTAAATTGGATATTGATCTCTCAGAGGAACAAACACAAAGAATGGAGTAGCTAAATGAACTTGATAAGATAATACAAGATGTTATCCAAAGAAGCAACTTAGTTAAACAACAAAGATCCAAGTGGCATGACAAATAAATAAAAGAAAGAAAATTTAAGTCATGAGATTGGGCATTACTTTTTGACTCAAAGTTCAAATATTTCAAAGGGAAATTTCAAACTCATTGGCTTGGGTTCTATGAGATTGAAACATTCTTTGGTAATGGTGCAGTTAGGATCAGAACTATTGATGAAGAAAGGATCACTTTTCTTATGAATGGTCATCGATTGAGAATCTATCATAAGCCATTAACAAAGGAGGAGTTTATCAAACATTTGCAAGACAACAATGATTTCTAGTTGACTACGAAATATTTTCCTTCTCCTCCAACTTGACTCGTAAGCCTTTTTATTTCCTAACAAAAAAATAGAAAAAAAAAATTGTATAAACATGAAAACCAACACTCTTGGCATGTTTATATAAAAAATTTAGGGTGAAAACCAAGTAATTTTGGCATCCTAAATTTTCTTTACCATTCTCATTTTCCTTTTATCCCTCTTTTTCTTTCTAGAATAAAATAGCTATAGAATTGCTAAAAATCTGCATATTTGACAGAATTGTGCAGATGTTGTTTGATAGGGACTACTAATTGGAGCAATTGAAGAAGTGATCAAATCCATCCTCGGAAGCACATGAAGGAAATATAAAAAGGAGCAATAAAATGTTAGAATCATCAATTCAAAAGGTATGTAAATATTTAATTTAATAATAAGGGTCAAAACATTAGTGTATGAATTATATGGAGATTGTACCACCAGTTCAAAAACTATCATTGTCGAAAGTAAGGTGAAAATATCTTGTCATATCAAAATAGAAGCTATAAACCACCCATTCATTCCTCATCATTACACAACACTCATATCAAGTTCTGAATTCATTATTGAAATTGCCCAACTCACATCCATTCATACCCTAATGGTCACTTCACTTGCTTTTCCCCTAGCTCTCGTTCATACTCTCACCAAATTCATTATCCTAAAACCCTGACTCATACCCTGTCAAGAATCGAATTCTAAGGTAAACCTTCTCAACCATGGGAATCATAGCAAGAACATAACCAAATGGAAGAAAATTCATGGAAGGGTATCCACAAGTGAGGGAAATGATGTAGAAAGCACAATGGCTAGAGTTCGTGGAAATTTTTTATGGTTTTAACAAGGAAGTAACCAAATCATTTGCCAAAGATTTAGATGGCATAGAGGTTGAAATTGGAAACAACAAGTTTGCAGTGACATAATCTCTTATTGTTGAAGCTGCCAAACTATCAAGAGTTGGAGAGAAATTGTTTAAGAACAAGGGAATTGAAGGAGAAGAATGGAAGACTTTCTTGAAAAAACCAGGTACGGAGATCACTATTTTTAAGAAAGGAATTCTCAATACGACACTTAAGCGTAAATGCTGAAATTTGTTGCTACGAATTCAAAAATTTGTCACCTGTGAAGGAAGATTTGATTGTATGTTATTTTACCACTTTCGTTTGATGATGCATTTTATCGAAGATATTGAAATCAATATTCCTTATTTGTTTTTAAATATCTTAAGGAAAATGTCTGGGAATGCTCAAAAAAGGATCCAATTCATAGAAAACACCATGTGTTAGCACAAACTTATAAAAATACTCATTGAATTTCATCTTGAAAGACTAGGAGATAATTGGGATAACTTCCTAGTTAGAAATCATTTTGAGGAGGATCAACAGCCACTTAGAAGCAGCAAACAACAAAGAGGAAGAAAGAGAATATCTAAGAATCATATTAAAAACTTACCTCAATGACAACTACATGAAAAGTCAGAAGATGAGACTCTTATTGCAGAAATTTTAGGAAGCATTAAACGACAATTTTTTAGAAGAAATAAATCTAGCAAAAAGGATGAAAGAACATCCAAGAAAATAGAGGAAGCTAAAACTAAAAACAGTTTTCCAAAAAATGTAAGAAGAAGCACCAATCTTAATAAAAAGCCATCTCAATAATCCACAGATTTTGTTAATTTGAAGGAAGAAGAGAAAATGAAAGTTCCATCACCTACTGTCATCTCACCTTTCCATAGCCTAGGCCAAAAAACACTAGAAATAGATCAAGTACAACAAGAAATCTATGACTACATTGAATCTCTGGAGAAGAGAACTGTAAAAAGGAATCTTGTTCTATAGACCATGAAAAGAAAATCCAGTCTAACAATCCAAAAGAACCTCCACTCGTGAAAACTTTGAAACAAGAAGTCTTTGAGTTGGAGACATTGAATAAACATATGAAGAAGGAAAATGAGACAATAAAGATGTAGAATTAGATACAAAGGATGGAGAATGATTACATTCTTTTTCATATCGACTTATGGTATGAAAGGAACAAGAATTTAAAGAAAAAGAAGGAATCTCTAAAAGGGAAGGTCATATGTCTAAAATGTAGGATTTTGATGAAGAAGCCCAGAATGACAATTGCAAGAAAGAAGATATGAAGGACAAACTTGGTTGTTCTAGTCCATGTTTCTGAGAGAGATCAGTGATAGAGAAAAGCTTCCATTTTTGAATTTTTGCATGAGGGCATGCAATGACCTCCATGTGGGGGAATGTTGAGCCTCATGACTGCTTCATTTTAACACTCCCTTACCTATTTTTCCTTTCCTTGACCATCATCGTCAACTCGATTTGCATCAAAATATGCGGTTTTTGACATGGTAAGGTATTTAATTGTTTTATCTTTCATATTTAAAGATGTTCCTTATTATTGAGTTAATATTTATATTAGCTAGCAAATTCACACAATTCTACAACTAATCTATGTTTATGTAGCCGACTCCAAGGTTTACTAGGATCGAAGGTGCCATCTAAGAGGACAAAGATATGGACAAGTGGATATTGATCCCTTTAACGATTTCCTCCTATTCATTTGAACCAGATCATCAAAGGATTGTTCGATTGCGTGGTCAAAGGGTAAAGTGAACTTTTTACTGAACAGGCGAGCTTGAGTCTGAAATTCCTATGCTTCATGATTTTCTTTTCCAAATAGAAAATCCTGATAAATGATATCTTGATATTTGATTAGAACCTTAATTTATAACTCTGTTAGCTAGGGTAGTCGTAAAACCCTCGAGTAGTCATTGATGCGGGCTTTTATAAATATCGTGCAACAAACACGAACATGAGGTTAATTTTTATATGAAACAGTATTGTTTCAAACTTTGTTTTATCCTTTAATGAAGAATGAAGCCTTGATGCATAACTGACTATTCCATTAAAGTTTTGTGACCACCTGTTTATGGAGGGCCCTTACAAACAGTGAAGGTTTTTCATTTTTTGTATCTTTTCTTTATCATTTTGCTAGTTTCGCGTATGTTTTAGAATGTTTCTACAGTCTTGATTTCAATCAAAAAGCGATAGAAAGATTTCACTAATCATTCCTTTTTCAAGTTGATTTATAATAATGTTAATGGTAGTGTAATCACTTTTCATTGATTTATTTATACTTTCATTTTACATTATTTCATTTCAAAGCATGAGTGATTTCTTTATGGTTTTCATTTCAAAAACACAAGTGATTCATAATGAGTAAATGTGTGGTTTTCATTTTGAGTAGAAGTCAATTTCATTTTGGTTTTTATGCAAAGTATTGCTAGAATGTTAGATGAATAATTCTCGTTTTAGGGATTAAATTTGCATTGCAATAAACCAGTTAATTTTTCTTAATGAGATAGTGTGAGTTTGCTTTAAGTTTCATTATGCAAGTGTGAAGAGAATTTTTTATTTCATTAGAAAGGAGTGAGGAAATTTTAGGAATATTTAATTTGTTAAATACATTTTCGTTGAAGACTAAGATAAGAATGAAAAACATCCTTATAGGTAATGTTCAATAGCTCAATCATGCATATTAATAATATGATTTAATAAAAAGGACTTCTAGCATATATAGGGCACTTGCACTTCACAAGTTTACCAACTCTAGTCGATACTTTATGTAACAATTTAAGACAAGTAAATTGATAAACAGGTATCCAACATCAAGCGCATGCTCAAACCATGCTTCTTTAATAGTCCAAACAGTTTCCAGTCATGAAGGTAAACCTTCAGAATTTTTTGAATGAATTCTTTAAACATTGCAACAACAACTCTAGAGAATATCACAAGTTCATTCTTCAACCCAAACGACATGACTATATACTAAAATGATCCCCATTTAGTGGAAAAATTGGTCTTACTCCTATATTTCAGCGTGACCTTAATATGAAGGTACCCTAAAAAACCATCTGTAAAGGAGTAGGCCTCTTGTCCTCCCACATTTTCCAAAACTTCATTACTAAATGGTGTTTGGAATTGGTCATGTATGCATGTGCCATTCAACTTTCTTAAATCAACACAAATCCTTATCTCACCCTTAGTCTTTTTCTCTTGCACTACCATCAGGCTCACCTAGTCACATTCTTCCATAGGGTTCATTATTCTAGCTGCGACCATCTTCTCAAGCTCCTTCTTCACCTTCTCTTTCTATTTTGGATTTATCCTATATGGTCGATGTTTTATGGGTTTCACATCTGGCTTTAAAGTGATCTTCATGATGCCTAGATCACCTACAATGCCTTTTCACTATGTGAACTTCATTGGAAAAATCTCTTCGTAATAACGCATTAATTGAACCACCTTACCTCTTTTATCCTCCTCCCAGTAATCTCTGATGCGCACAAATTTGGGCTCCACCTCTGAGCCCATATTGACTTTCTTCGTCTTAACAGGTTGTGTTATGTCAGGTATCTAAACTTATGTTCCTGCAACCTCACGTTGTCCTTTTAATTCAGGGATTTTAATGTTGCGCAGATCTTCCTCACCCTTGTCCACAATCATATTATATAATTGTGTTGCGTCCTACAACTGTGCAGTCCAATCCTTGGGTACCCATGTCATTGGCTCATTTGGTGTTCTGAAAATTGGTGGTTTGATTTTTTGAGGGCATCATCGATACACAAAAACTCATATTGGAAGTTGAAGGTCAATATGAAGCTTACCTTCAGACCATACTAGTTGGCGGTCCCATGGTGCAACTCTGTTTCGAGATACCAATTCATCAGTATCACAAACAAAGTGTGGACAAATATGTGTACCCATTTTGGTTAAGGTTCTTCACCACATGTGATAGTCCAATGAGAAAAATGTCCATGGGGATCATCCTACCAAACATGAGCCTCATCAATCAGTGATATTCCTTCCAATATCCTATAATATCCTTATGCGTGCCGCACCATCACGTAGCTGTAGACCTTATATCTATATCCAAGGCATGGAACCATTGTTCTTTTGGTACATCCCTTTCAAATTGATCAACAAATAAGCTGACATCACCTATCCCATCATACTAAGGTAAATTGCATACCTCTTTTGATATGGAGTGAAGAGATTTTACGCGTCTGTTACAGTGCATAGTAGAAACTTCATGCAATCAATTCCGCCAATTCTCCAATTCTTCATCAAAGTCTGAGACACACAAACTATCCTTTTCCTAGATTATCCTCCCATCTGTAGTGGGGTTGATCCAGTCCTTGTCGTAAGGAGTTAAATTATAGATATGGTCAACATCTTGATCACCATATTCGTTTTCGAAAGGTTCTGTATACCGTGCTCCTTCAGAGAAGTCCAATGGACCAATGACCTTGGTACCATTATTCTCGAATACCATACTTCTTCTTTTCATATTGATTATGGAATCCATATCAAAGTCCTAATCAATTCCAAGTAAATCTGGATACGAATTTCTATCATCCACAATCTCAATAACTTTGGAGTCCACCACCATGCTTTTTCCTTCAATGTCCACAACAACTCCATGCAATTGACCCATCAGGTTGATTTTCTGTTGATGGGCCATGCACAACTGAATCAGTGACCATTGTAGCTTTGGTTTCACCATTCACTCCTACTTATGCTTTGGTAATACATTTGCATTTGAGCCCAAGTCAAGAATTACTTGATCCATTTCGAACTCACCGATTTGCACAGTTAATCACATATCTCGGCCAATTCCTTTCTTATTTCTGCATTCTTAGTTTACTGTGCATTGTTAAGGATGTGGGTTCTCTTGACCAATGTAGCTGTCAATTAGTTGTGGCAATCCTTCCACTCCTTTTTGATCCCTTAGAAACTTCATACATGTCGGTAGAAAGGACCTCGAAATGGTCAGATTAGGGTTCTCCGTCACAGTAACTACGTCAAGACTATTCTTCCATGGTAATAGTGGAATTTGTGCCTTCGATGTCAAAGCCCCTAGGTCCATGAAACTCTTCTTTTCTTCCATGAAGGTTTCTTTCTCCCTCTACATATTAAACCCAATACATTTTTCTCTGGCCTTTCTGACCCACGTATCCACCATAAGATTTTTTCCCTTTGTTTTATCTTCTCCTCTAGCTACACTGCTTGAGGTCCCTATGTTAACACTTGGATCATCTTCGCGTGGTTCAGCCCTCATCATTTGAAAGTTTGGAGTAGGCTGCTGATTCTTCTTTTCTTACATTTTCGCCATAAAAATAGGAGAACCTTCTATTGCATGGTCGAACTGTCTACAATACTTACAGGAAGGGGTAGTGTGGTTCTTAAAATCCTATGCAAAATGTTTAGATTCACCACAGTTATAACATATAATCTAACCCCAATCTTGTCGAGCACCTCCTCCTCAACCTCGCCCTCAACCTTGAAATCCTCTGCCGGTTGTAGGTGAATCACGATCTTTCTGCATGCAAGCTTCATCTTAAATTTTGTACACCACAATTTTCTCTATCATCAAATCATATCTACGACAATTTCTTTCATCATGTCCTTCTGACCGACAAAAGTTACAAAATAACTTCTTTGCCTATTGTACATACTTTTGTAACAAAGAATAGTGGTCAGTCAAGTGTTGGCTTGCGACATGAAAAATACTTCACCAGCTACTCGATCCAGTACATGGCGCAACACTAGGTTCTGGCTTCAAAGTATTAGCACCCCCAGTAGCCAAATAATCATGATAGAGGGAACACTAGTCCTTATAAAAACCTTCAACTTTACACTTTATGCACCAAACATCTGAGCGCATATCAAGCCGAAATTCTTTTCACTTCTTGAAATCTTGTAACTCCATATGTAAGCTCGCTAACTGGATCTATATTTTCTTAACTCCAACGTAATTATCCTGTATCGATGATGCTGCTAGTTTCATCGTAATTTCTAAGGCTGAAGCTTGTCATGCGATATTTTGTTGTGATACGGGTAATCTAAGATGCAGTAATAACACAGTTATATACCACTATTTGTGTTGCTCATTGGAGATCTCAAAGTTGACTTGCCCCAACAAAAATTTTAGTCTCTGATCTAATTCCCAAGCAGTCTTGTTGATTTCTTTCTTAATCTCTTTTACCTCCGTAATGCACTGTGACTGCAACTTTGGTTTCTTGAACTTTGCGTTCAGTTATTTCTTTGTCTTAGCTAGCGAAGTAGTTGGGTTTGTCATACTATACTTAATATACCATGAAAATTCTCTCTCCTGTAGTGTTGTGACAAGCTGACCTTTCTTCATACCTTAATCATTGATTTATTGTGCATTCCATACAGCTTCTGTGACAAACCAAAATTGCTCGGCATTGTCTTATCCCTCACCCCTAAAATGAGGCATCTTAAGTGTGTTAGCCATATTAAATGGGGGAAGTGGAGGTGGAGGTGGAGGTGTAGGTGTATGAGGTTGGGGTGAAGTTGGTGATGGAGTGATCATGTGGGGAATCCTAGAAATGCCTTGATTATCTCACTGTGATGCACCTCTAGGTGTGCTAGGGTTGCTTCTTTCTTCTTCTCTTTCTTATTCACCCAATAATAGATTGTAAATAGTTTCAATGAAAATATCGAAGCCTATTATGAATCTCTTTCCACTTTGTGTAGATCCAATATTTATTTTAAACATCAATCCACTTGCATGTGCAGTAGACCATTTTCACATAACAACATCATAATCCATATCTTTAAGGAATTCAAATACTTGCCTCATGGACCCTTGAAAAACCAGAACTCAGCTTCACTGTAGGATACCGATGTGTCAATCTAAAATTCAGTAATAAATCCTTTGAGAACACTATTGATCCAGTAATCAACAACTCTTGTGATCTTATTTTTAGTCTCCTTGAGTCTCTTAATCAACTCTGGAGTCCACGCAGTAGGCTAGTCGCACTTCCAACTGGTCTTTTGTCCAACTACTTTTGAAGTCCACTCGTGCAACTCATTCGTGAATGATGAAAATAAGATCTCATGTTGTTTTGTATATATATACTTTTGGAACCACCTTTCTATTGACAGGTGTATATTTCTATTCGCTTATGTTACAAATTTGCACAACTTTAGATTTGCCCAATCTTGAATCTCTTTTCTAGTCGAATGCCACATCAAATATCCCATAGATAGACCTCGGTCCTAGAAATAGAACCATTTTTTGTCTTGAGGTGTACAGACCCAAGTTCAGAGTTAACTGCACTAACCAACAAAACCATATACCACTGACCCTTTCGGTAATGATCTACTCACGCAGACTGTAGTCTCACTTGACGTGATATTGGGGGATTATGGAACTAGGTTTCTACATCCAGAAGGATATGGAGTGTGGATCTTGGCTTAATATTACTTACATATATATTAGTGTCCTACACCATCTTACACAATATTATATTGAATCTTATCTATTCATACCAAAAGACTACTCGCAAATATAAAATTCCATCTACTGTGCATGAATCAATGGATATTAATTATAATTATTTGTAACTGCATTGAGATATGAATCTTGATCTTATATTTATTGTGCAACACAAAAGTAAAGAATAATCGCATAAAGTGGAGTAAAAAAGCTAATTACATATATCTTCCTTTGAAAGCTTCTTTATTAACTTTAGATCTTCACAATTGCAATCTTTCATACCCTGCACACACAACTGTAGGGGCCTGCGCAAAAAACACTAGACTTATGAAGGTCTCCATGCACACAGCTGCAGGAGCCTTCCCCTGCGCTCGAGCATAGAAAGATATGACAATTACAGACTCAAAAGAAGAGAAAAAATTGGTGACCTTTCACTTACTAAGGCAACCCTTTATATATCGTTTTCCTCTTACAATACCATGGTCCACCAACCATGGTCAAAACTCAATATTAATCCCATCCTTTTACAAAATAAGGGGCTTTGACCTACCCTAAAGTCCCTATGACTCCTAAAACGTTGCGCCAAGCACGTTCGCTCCTCAAAATGTGGGTTCTTTACAAAACTTTGAAAAAACTTTGACCTAGGGGGACACTACCCTACATAAATCTTTGACCCTAGGGAGATTTCTATTCTCTTGTGCTACAAATTCACAAAACTTCAGATAAACCCAACATTGAATCTCTTTTCTGGTCGCATGCCATATCACATATCCCTCAAACAGATTACGGACCCAACAACAGAACTATTTGTTGGCTTAAGGGGCTCATACCCAGGTTTATAGTTTTTTGCACTAACTAACAAAACCTATACCACGGACCCTTTCGCCAACGATCTTCTTGCACTGACTACAGTCTCACCTGAGGCAATATTGGGGGAAGTTGGGACGAATTTTTTGGATCTAGAAGGATATGGAGTGTGGACCTTGGCTTAATCTTACTTATAGATCAGTTACTGTCCTACACGATCTTACTCAATATTGTATCGAATATGATCTATTCACACAAAAAGACTACTCACAGATCTAAAATTCTATCTAATGTGCATGAATCAATGGATCTTAACTATAACTAATTGTAACTGCATTTAGAGATGAATCATGATATTATCTTTATTGTGCAACACAAAATAAAATAGTAATCACATAAAGTAGAGTATAAAAGGTAAGTACACAGATCTTCCTTCAAAACCTTCTTTATTAACTTCAGATCTTCACAATTATAATCTTTCTTACCCTGCGCATAGAGTTGCACAGGCCTACCCACATAGCTGCAGGGTCCTACACCCACAGTTGCAGACTTACCAAGGTTTTCATGCACATAGTTGCAAGAGACTTCTCCTTTGCTCAAACACTGAAAAATATGACAATTGTAGAGTCCAAACATGAGCAAAAATTGATTACATTTCACTTACTAAGACATGCCTTTATATATCCTTTTCCTCTTACAATACCATGGTCCGGAAACCACAGTTGGAACTTAATATTAATCCCATTCTTTTAAAAAAAGGGGATTTGACCCACACTAAAGCCCCTATGACTCCTAAAACATTGCACAAAGCATGTTCCTCTCCTCAAAATACAAGTTCTTTACAAAACTTTGACAAAAATTTGACCTAGGGGGATCCTACCCAACAGTGACCATAAACAAGCTCCTGCCTTGAATTTCTAGAAAACTAGGTTGGTTCTATTAAACAATGATGGCCTGATAAATGCTACTCTCTCTTGGTTTCTCATCTTGATGAATCTTCCTTCTTGACCGAGATCTTTTAACTTTAAGGATGCATATAGAATTTCATATAAAATACAATGTAACCTGTTAGCGTCCTGTTGCAACAGGTGTTCATCTTTCATGATTGACATTTTCACATGCCAAATATGTCATACTTTGCATGCTGCAATGCTCCATATTTCCTAAAAAGAGGCCATGAAAGTGTGCCAGTCTAAATGCCACTACTGTATCCCAATTTTGATGAGTTATCCATTTTTGAATAAGTTTCTGTTAAGGGAAGTCCAAACAGCCTAATCTTGGTTTCCCTAGGTTTCAATTTTTTGTTTTAGAATATAGAGAGTCATTATCTAACCAAGCAGTTCAATCTTGGCAGATTTATAGATAGGTAGAGAAACAAAGGAGCCCAACTGCTTAATCTGGGCCCTTGGAAGAAATAAGTGTAGACTTAGATAGAGGAATAGCAAAAAGAGAAAAGGATAATCTGGGTCTGCAAGTCCAAGTGCACCTATGCAAAAAGAAGAAAAAATGCTAGGTAAGTAGGCTGGGTAGGTAGTTTTGTGGTTGCAAAATCATGCTCTGTAATCCATTTCATGTTTTCAGGTGTTATATCTTCACAGATTATAGTTATGATGCAGCTTTCCATTCGGAGGAGCTCAAGTGAGGCATGTCTAACTCCCCCTTCTTCTCATTTCCCAAATCACTCACTAACTTCCCTGAAGGGGTCAAGATCTGCTTAATACCTCTCACTTACATCATTTTCCATATCATTTTCCTTGGTAAAGATCGGCTTTGCTCAAGGCATGTTCATACTTCCTATATGAATCATTTTCCCCCCTATTAGCCTAATATTCACATACTTAGCACTTTCTTATCACTTGTCATATTAACTACTAATTTTACTATGTAGCTCCCTATCTATTTCCCCTTCCCCTACTAAAACTATGTTAAAAAACTCCCCTATGTACATATTCCCATCCCCAGGCACTATAGCCCTATTTTATCAGTTTGGGAAATGCTAAGTCCATTTGGGGCTTAGCATTAGCCTTCCGTGTCCTAACCAGGAGTTAGTCTAACATCTGGTCACCCTAACAACCATTTCCCCCTAAGTCCCAACCCTACAATACCCATTCCCCACCCTTATCCTAAGGTCACGCACATAAATATATTTCCCCCGCTTGCAAATAACCCAAACCCACATTTATAATGTTTAAACCCCCCCCCCCGCGCCATATAAAAACACATAATTAAATATGCGCGGGCCCCATCCCTAACCATCCGTCGCCTTGCTCGTACTGCTGACCGTCAGATCTGGCATGCCCAAAATCTATGGTTGGCGGGCCTTTTTGTGCCCCGATGTGCTGACGGTTAACGCCCGGGAGATGGGCGGTTTTCCTGCCGTACTCCCTCCACGCGTCACCCTCTCGGTTGTGGTGGAGCCCCCTCCTCCTATACCGCCTGCCCACAAAAGCGGTGCACCTGAAACCGGATACCGCCTTCCCCCCTCCTGCGTCAGCGCCACGTCATGCTGACATCATCATCTTGTGTCAGCCTACTACCGCCATGTCCTTGCCATGTCACTGCCACGTAACCTCCTCCACCGTACCGCCACGTCACCCACTTTACTACCACGTCACCCTGCTGACGTCACCCTACCATGTCACCCATCATACTGGGTCCCACCGCATGACGTCATGCTGACGTCACCATCAAAAAGTGCAAAAGGCGCAAATCGCAGCCTAGGAAGCTCGGAATCAAAATCTGAGGCAGATTTTCATGCGCGATTAGCGAGCGCTAATCGCACATGGCTACGGGAAATAGGCTGAAATGGAAATTCCTTTTGTGGCTCGGCTTCAGCAGGCCCGGAAGGCGCAGAATGACATGAATTTCTTCGCGCAGCATTCAGAAAGGGGCAAACACAGTTTTAAAAGCAAACAGAGGGCCGAACAGTAGCCATGAAAGGTCGATGCAACGTTTCAAATAGTATTAGGAGTGAGAAAGGCGCACATTCAGTGCCAAATCATATCAAGGAAGCGGCAAAGAGTATCAGTCGAATGTTTTAAATGAAAACCTTTATTCCTAGTGCAGGTGGACATTGAATGACCTCCAACAAAGTCAAAGAAAGCAGTAAAGGCAAATCAAGGCTCTCCCATCACAGTTAATGCTCCTCAGAACCACTCAAGAGCATGGATCAAAAGCCAAAGCATAGTTATGGCTAAGTGATCAGCATAGAGCCATAAAGACAACACATTAAACTCCTTTTGGTACAGCTGCACCCAGCGTAGCTCGAGGATATTTTCCCACATTTATTTTAGACATGTATTAGGTTAAAGACACTTATTACAGCAGATTTGTTTGAGATCTGATCTTTATAGATATTTTACTTATAAAAATGACCCTAATTCACTGTAAAAATGGTTGGTTGGTTGTATAGCTCCAAGAGAGACTCGCTCTGTATACCTGATGTTTTACTTAATCAAAGACTGTTGAAAAGCTTGGAGGAATGACTGTGTGCTATGTATGAATGTTCTGAAGAATTGAATGTGGAATTCTTGTGCGGCAACATGACTCAATAAGTGTTTCTTATCTTTGTTTTCCATTGATGTACAATCCAAAATAGCAGAAAGAATGAATAGTTTAGAACTGGTTTAATTGCCCTCTCTGCTCAATTTCTGTTGTTTCTATATGTTTTCATCTGAATTAGAAATGAATATGAATTCCCTGCGGCTCATATTTTTCCTAATTCACTCATGTTTGACAGTTATATAGAGATTCTTTACTTCTCCTAGATAGAGCTCATTCACCTTCCCTCTGCTAAGTTGAGCGAGAGATTCTTAACTGCCTCTCATTCCTAGCCTTCACTCCATCCTTTAGCTTGAAAAATTGTTTCATGTGCAACTAGCTTGCTCCATATTCCCTCTTGTGACCCAGAAAACGCACCAGCAGTCCTACTCCTTAACTCCATGGCCAATGGTTCTAAAAATTTCATGCTATCTCTACCTCTTTACTTGAAAGCATCATCCATCCCACCAAAACTAAAACAAAACCCCTTTTACCCAATAACTAGCCTGAAATCATCATCAACAAAGCTAAATCCTAAAGAGAGAGACCTCTCTGACTGTTGGTGGGCTAGCACCTGTAGTCCAAAGATTCGTTTGTCGTTACCTTGGCCATATCCCTCAAGGAGCTAAGGGACAACCTGAGTGATAACATAACAAATTAATGTAAACACATGAAAAAATAGCAATCATAAAGCAACCATGAGATGAAAGGCACACAAATGATTTGAGTACGAATTTCACCCAATGTGGGCTATGTATTGAGGCCATGCTTAAAGTGGGGAGGCCTCTTTCATTAAATGGAATCTAAAATGAATTACAATGAACTTTACATAAATGAACCTTATACCTCATAACCTATCATGGACAAAAAATTGAAAGCTCAAATGCAGAAACAAAAATCACCATTGGATTTGTGGCATGAAATCATGTCAAACGGCTATAAAAATGACCATATTATGAGAAAGTGACCTCTAGAGGTATAATGAATCTTTAGATTCCCTTAATATTCCCTGCAAGAATATTCTCCCAAGATTCCTTTAGAATCTTTCTTGGTTTCTGTGACTATTGAAGTGTGGTTCTGACCTTGGTGCCCTTGGTTCTCCTTGCACACAAATTTGCAGCTCCTCAGTCTACCACACCTCCATTCGAATGGAAAATAATTGAGGTTTTTATATTAAACTGAGGGCAAGGCCAATAACGTATGAGTCGTTGGCTAGTTGGTGGAAGAGGCAACTAAGGTGGGGGTGAGATGGGTTCAAAAACTCATCGCACCCATATTTGGTTTGTTGTTTGATTAACATAGTCAGCACATCATTTTGAATATTTGGTGATTATTTTATTATGGTCAGTGCCATTTATTTTTGGATGGTTCGTTGTATGGGGCCACTCGTATCGCGGGCCGACTAGCTGGCTGGGAAGGTTCAAACCCCATCACCCCTGATGATACGCCATTCTTGGTATGATGGTCGGGTGGAAAGTTAATGGTGATCCACCCTCATTTTAGTTTTGCTATATGATACATAATACATATGCAGTTGTTGATGGGGTTTGACCACCCACTGACCCTTTTTATTTTAAATCGACCGTTGGGGGGGGGGGGGTGGTGGTTCACCTCACAATATTTTAATATTTTTTATATTTTTTCATATATGTAGCCCAAATGCATAATTTTTTTTTTCAAACTTTTAAGGGTTACTGGGAAGATTAAAGAGGTGACAAATTTACCCTTTCCAACCATGATTTTCCATGTGCCATCCCTTCGCCAAATTGTTGCCTCGTTAGTGACTGCCACTTGGCCTACTTTGAACAGAACTTTGACTAGTTATACTCTGAGCTTGCGAACTCAGATTTGAGTGTTGTTCACACCATTGGAATCAGGGTAACGAGAACTACAATCTGGTCAAATTTCACTTCCATCTAATGATTTTTATTCTTGAGATTTTTCAAGGCCACTTCTATTCTTGAGCCACGTGGACCATTCCTCCCCACTAATGAGATTTTGGACCACAAAAAACTTTATCAGTCAATTAGAAAGTGAGGGAATTTCTCCTTGACTTTCTCCTTTTCAATCCATCGAGCCTTACTTGGACGCATTACTTTGAAATCAATATGAATGTACTCCATGTCTCCCTCATCGTGAAGTCCTAGTCTTCCTGTCAACAATGGTGTTCTCTGATAGCTTGTCCAAGTACTCAGGTGAAAAATAATCCATTGTAGGAACATGTCCAACCTCTTTGGTGTCCATGATCAAATGAGGCTCATGAAGCTTCAAGTTTTCAACGTTCACCATTGAGTACATATGCATGTGCTAGAAAATTGAGACGAAAAAAATTGACTCTAATATTCTGTAATATGTTGAATGTGCCATATTGGATTGGTTTCAACTTATTTGCTTCCCCTTTCAATCTATCTTTACTGATGTGTAGCCACACATTGTCTCCAACTTGGAATTGGTGATCGACTCAGTGCTTGTCATGTTGAGCCTTGTATTGAGCTTGACTTTTATTCAACTACTCTTGCACTGTCTGGTGAATCATCTGAATTCACTGAATGAACTTCCGTTCTTTGTCCCTGTCATATTTCCCATTGGAATATTCATCTCTCCCAAATTCCATGTCTAACGGACCCTTTGGAGCATATCTAAAGCATGTCTCGAATGGTGATCTCTAAGTGGATGAATGCACTCCATGGTTGTATGCTTGTTGTACATAGGGAAGTTGCTTGTCCCGCAACTTGGGATAGTTGCCACAATAGCTTGATAGTAAGTGTATCACTATGTGGTTAACAAACATTGTTTATCCATTGGTCTATGGAAGAAATGTCATGCTCCTCTTCATCTTGGTGTCCATAATTCTCCACAAACACGTCTAAAACTCTCCAAGAAAGTGAGAGTCTCAATGAGACACAACGGATGTGGGCAGCCCAAAGTGGACCCATACAAATTGGAAGAAGAGATGAGCAGTCTACTCTATAGTGACCTTCTTTTACAAGGCATTATTACACACATCTTTCTAATTCTATCCAAAACAACATACAAACAGTCATGACCTCTCCTAGACAAAGGCAAAGTGCCTACAAAATATATTGACACACTTTCCCAATGATGACTCGGAACAAGGAGTGGCATGTAGAGCCCCAATTTTCTATTAGTGGGCTTGCTAAATGAACACAACACACATCCCTTTACATATTGAGTCACAACATTTTTCATGTGAGGCCAATAACAGAACCTCTACAAATGACACAAATATTTCCCTACACCAAAATTACTTAACACAAGAGAGGTATGTGCCTCTCTAATTACATATATTCTCTCATTCGTGAGGATATAAGTTTTTCCAAGGTGATATAACAACTTTTCCTCCAAATGCTAATTGTCCACCTGTGATCCATGAGTAAGCTTTGCATAAATCTCCTTGAAATCATCATAATGAAGATACTTTTCAACATAACTTTCAAAGGACAAAAAACATTTTTCAAAACTATAGATGCATAAATAGGAGGGCGAGGAAACATATCTGCCACTTTGTTGCTAGAGCCATTTTTGTATTTTATTACCAAGTGAAACTTCTAGAGGAATCCGTTCCATCTCAAATGACATGCTTGTTGAAGTTTGGTTTCCAAATGAAGGTAATGCAAATGTTGGTGATCTATGTGAATGATGGTCTACTTGTCGATCAAACAATGCTTCCACTTCTTCATGCTTTGAACCAAGGCATACAACTACTTTTAGTATGTGTGATAGTTCATAGCAACTTGGGAGAATGTCTCTGAATGGTAACATATATGTTTGTTTTGCTGCATCAACACTTCTCCCATGGCATATCAACTGGAATTTTTCTTGATCTCAAAAGGTTGCTAGAGGTCAAGTAAGGCCGAAACGGGTGTGGTATTGATCTTCTCTATCAGTATATCAAAGGCCTTTTGTTATTTTCCTCCCCATTGAAAGGTTTTGTTCACACTCGTCAATGCATGTAAGGGGGATGGTGATGAGCCTCATCATTAGGTAACTTTATGGACCTTAATACACCTCCAAGATTATCTAAATCAACTCTTCTCATAATTCCTTACATATTTTGATTATATTTTTCTTAATGAGATGAGTAAAAGTGAGATGTTATGCCTAGTGGACTAATGTGCATTGATTGCAGGTTTTTGAGAGAAAATCATGGAAAGTTTGGCTAATTAATGGCAGAAACTCGAATGAGACAAGGAGGAGAGATTGTAGGAGATAGATCCTCCTCATTTACTCCTCACTCATTCGAATATTTGTCCATAAAATCACACTAGCTTGGAGTTGCAAGCAGCCAAGTCATGAAGATCAAAAGGCAGCCGAGTCACTAATAGTTGAAGAGCCAATTCATCTTGAGTTTGGGAGTTGAGCCTCCCTAGATTTAAGGAAGTCATTGGAGACTTCAATTGTATAAATAAGGAATCATAGAGCCTAATTAGGATTCAAATTTTTGATGTAAAAGAACTAAGCATTTTTCGAGTTCAAGACTTGTGCAAGACATTGTTATGTAATTTTTTGATTTCATAATGAGAATGACCATTTCCTTGATCCATCACTAAGTTGAATCTGAGGGATGAAGCTCTTGGGTTAGGTCCCAACCCTAGTAGAAAAGGCTCCTCTTCTTGTATTTGTATGCGTAGTTGATTTCATAGATTAATGGTTGAATTGTCTTTAGCATCATTTCATTGCAAGTAGTTGTGGAATTAATTAGTTTTCTTCCATTTGTGCATTGCTTCAGCATTAGCTTAGGAAGATAAAGTAATATCAAAAATATGATAGTAGGTAGCTTTGGCCTCACTCCACCCTTCAAGGACCATGGTTTGAGGAAAGAACTCCTATGCAGCCCCAAAAAGACAGAATTCTGATTCCTTATGGAATTTAGGGTTTTATGTTACTTAGGCCAATATTTTACTAGTTTTAAGAATAGGATTTAATTTTAATTTCTCATAAATTTAGCCTTTCACGAGATCTCCTAAAGGTTTCAGATTATTTTGAATTTTTTCCCATGCATAAAATAGGCAACTAGATAATGAAATTCTATTTTTCTTTAGTTAATTGAATCTTTCTTGTTTGACATCATTTATGGATAAATGTTAGTGATTGATGCAGTGCAGGAGATTTAGCAGTACAAAGAGATTTCCTGACCAACAACCCCATCCTAGCCTCATCCATATATGATTATCACTTTTTCCACTAATTCCCTTCACCAAATTCATCATTCCATAAGAATACTTCTCCAATCTTGTTGAGAAAATCCAACCATATCACAAACTCTGTTTTGAGCTTTGAAGGTGTCTTAGGCACTCCCTTGCCTCATTTCTCCCACCATTCACCCTCACTAAGCCCTACACCACCTTCTAAATCCCTCCTCTGGCTCTTGGTTGTATCCTATAGGAACACAGGGGATCCTGTAGGAGAGTGAGGACATCCTCTAGGAGTCATTAGGACATCCTGTAGGTTGACCTGTAGTGGCCTGTCTTGAGGTAGAATTGTGGAAAAGGAACCTAGGAATATAGGAGAAGACCACTACTTGCCTCCCAAGACATCTGACCATTCACCATCATCCCTAATTAACTTTCCACATCACCAAGAGAAGTTATCATTCACATTTTCATACAAATAGACAAAAAGGAAAAAGAGTTATTTTGTTCATTTACATGCACAACAGTAGAATGTTTGGATGTTTCAAATTGCATCCCTAGTACAATAGAATTACACACCTGTTAACTTAGCATTCTTTTGAAGCAAATACTCTTAGAATTTAGTTAGATGAATGGTGTGTTTAAGCATTTGATTTCAGTATTTTCCTTACTACAATAGACAACATTTCATTTAGTGAAAATTTCCCTTTTCCTTATTGGTAATCAAGCTTCTTCTGAATCAATAGAAGGATGGCTTGAGAAACTTTAGTGGTCTACCGCCAGCTTAGTAGTGACAAAGAGTGGACCCATCAAATCTACTTGTGTATACAACATTGTTGCCTCCAAGTTTGTACGGACCCCGGGTTGATAAAGTGAAGTTGGTACCCCCAGCAGTTGTAGCAGTCTTTCTACAATACTGGTGCTCATCACTTTTTACCATTGTTGCTAGGTAGGTGTCTGAGTAAAATGTGATTTCTACTTTCTTTCTTCCATTTCTTATCTCTGACATTCCTCTATTAGCTTCATTTTTTCACAAGTAATTGTAACTTAGTTTTCTTTCTTTTACATTCTACAAGTGAGGTTTCATTCAAGCAGTCAGTTTCCATTCAATTTGTGATTTCAATTCTGCAATTAGTCTCAAAGCTTGAAAAAAAAAAAAAAACAAAAACACTTCTTTCATGCCTCATAGTAATAGGGATAACTTAGGAAAATTTCTACCAAATACTCCCACCACTTCAAACAACAAACCTTCCTTCTTCTTCTGTGGCTGTGAATTGGAGGACCCCTTAGGTGAACAACCAGAGATATTTGAAGAGCCTATAGGGGAGAAGAAGAAGGAGAACCCATTCCAACTAACCTAATGGCTAAGAATACAAATGAAAAAGGAGATACATAAAGAATTGAGGGTGCCTTTCCCATCAGAGAAACTAATGGGGATACCAAGATGAAAAACATAAGTCCCTCTCCTCTTCCTCATTTCCATGTCCTGACCCCACAAGATCTAGACACTTTCTTGTTTGAGTTTGTTGTTATATGCAGAACTTATGATTACACCACTGATGAAAATAATTTAAAATTATTCCCATCCACTCTTAGGGATGCAACTCTGCGTTGTTTCATGGGTTTACCTAGGGATAGCATTACAACTTGGGCTCAGATGCAACAAGCCTTCAACAACAAGTATCAAGACTACTGTAGGTCCAAAGACACTAAAGAAGAAATTTTTAGGATGACCTTAGGGCATGATGAATCCCTAGAGGATTATAAATAAATATTCCAACTTAGCTACACAAGGGCCAGGTGCACACTTGATCCTCAGTCACTAAAGTTGGTCCTACTCAGAGGGGTAAGGGAAGATACTTTGGATACCATAAACCTACTAGCAGGAGGGGACATCTACCAACCACCCTATGAATATATCAAGATTGTCTTTAGGAATCATTCTAGAGAAGCTAGGAAAAAGGGTAGGGGTAGTCAACCAATGGGAAACCCATCCTCTTCCAACACATCCATCGAAGGTGAAATTGGGAATATGCTGGAAGATTTCAAGAGTGAAATGCTGCAAACCCTTGCCCTACAGATGGAAACTATGCACATGAAGGGAACGCAGGAGGAAGTAGAGAGAGCATTAGCCATATTCTGCCCTAGATGCACGAGGAGGCACCCTAGGAATTAATGTCTATTAAATCTGATTGAAATATGCTCAGTCTGTGAAGAAAACCACTCCACATATAAGTGCCCTTCTCTACGTGGACTAAAATTTGTGTATCAGGGAATTGAAGGGGTGACTGAACAACTCTACTACACAAATCAAATGAGACCTCATGGGCCTCAACCATACCTGCAGGGCATGTAAGGGTCATCCCATGCATATAACCAGAACAAGTCCATTCCCTCTTGGGGACCCCCTGGTCATCCCTCTTGGTCTATACCTCCTCCTTGGTCTTTTGCACCTTAGTACCATTCCCAGCTGACCAGCCAGTCATTTAATCCATATGCTCCACCACAGCCTCAGTGGAATGCACCACCCCAGGGGTGGAGGCCCCCATACAACAATGCTCTAGATTTATTGCCTTCACCTCCTACTCAACAACAACTTTTACACCCTACTCCTCCTAAACAACCTCAGATGCCTACCCAACCAAATCTGAACATGAACAATAGGCAGGCACAACAAGTGTATAGTGGAGAGACATCCTACCATGCTTATGTTGTGGAGATTTAGGAAATCAACCTAAGATCTGGGAGAGTACTCCCAGATAACCAACCTCCACCTCCACCTAAGGACATTGAGGAGGAAAGAGAGGAAAACATGCTTAGAGTGAATCCACCACCCTTTCTTGAAAGATTAATTTATCCAGTCCAGCCTACCCTAGAAGAGAATGAACTTTTGGGTGAATTGAAAAATCTGCGTGTCAAAATTCCACTTCTCCAAGTCATCAAGGATGTACCTATTTATAGGAATTTGATTAAATAGAAGTGTTTCAAACATCCAGGGAGGAGAAAAAGAGACACCCCTACCATTAATGTTGTTGTAAAACTGTTTGACTTAATGTTGGGGCAGGTAATTTGCCCAAAGTATTTAGACCCTGGAAGCCCTGTAGTAGATGTGCACATCAATGTGACCATTGTCCCACACACTTTGATTGATCTTGGGGCTTCCATTAATGTAATTACTAAGGACACCATGCTCAAGATCAATCTCCAGGGTTCATTAAGAAAGACCACAACAATCCTGCAACTTACAAACCAATCCACAGTAACCCTTGAGGAGATTATTGAGGATGTGATGGTATCCATTTACTCTTGGGATTACCCTGAAGACTTCCTAGTTCTCTAGTCTAAGGCCAAGATTATTAGTTATCCTCTCATACTCGGGAGGCCTTGGTTAGCCACCGTTGATGCCTACATTAGCTGCAGGGATGGAAATATGACTATAAAAAATGGGAATCTGTCCAAGCAGTTAGCCTTGTACCTTCTTGCTCAACCATCTCTAGAACATGACTTACCTTTATGGCTAGAAGAGGAGAAAGAAGATGAAGTCTACTCAACCAAACTCTATACCTTAGAGATAGCCATGGGAGGAGGAAAACTGGATGAAGATGATTTGATTGAACACATACTCCAAAGTCAAACTCCCAACACCTTGTCCTTAGAAGAAGTAGTAAAGGAAACCAAGAGCAACCATCAAATTGATCTATGCTTAGCTGATTCAAACCCTAACCGTGGCAAAACCATATAATTCGGCCCTAAAAGAACTTTGAAAATCAACTCTTCTCTTTCTGTATACCAAGAAGAAAAATTGTGCAATATGCTAAGGGAACATCTAGATGCCTTTGCTTGGAGTTACAAGGAAATTAAGGGAGTGCACCCCTCAGTGTGTACTCACCAGATTTATATCAAAGAAGGTTGCAAACCAATCCAACAACCACAAAGGAGAATGAATCTAGCTCTCTAGGATATAGTCAAAGAAGAACTGGAAAAGCTGCTAGATGCATGATTCATTTACCCTATCTTAGAAAGTGAGTGGGTTTCTCCTTTGGTGATGGTTCCAAAGAAAAATGGGAAGTGGAGGATTTGTGTTGATTACAGAGAGTTAAAGAAACAAAGAGGGATCATTTCCATCCAGCTTTCATTCACCATGTGCTAGATGGCCTGGCAGGGAAGAAGTTTTTCTATTTCCTAGATGGGTTCAGTGGGTACTGTTATCACTCAGGTTGTTCCCTGCCTCCTGGAGGGAATACGGTCGAGGTAACCACTAACCAATCTTTTAGCTGCAGGTCCTAGCCTACCTACAACTAGAGAGGGCTCTCTCTTTGTAATTTAGCTTTGTTTTGAAATATTTTATGCTAGCTATGATGCATAGGGTTCTGTTTTAAGTTTGTTGGATGGTGATATCAAATAGAGCTGGATGCAAGTACAAAATAGTTTATACTATTGGGCAATGGAGTCAATGATGGTGTACTGCTGAAAGTGTTTCTTGGGTAAATGGTAATGCTACAGAGCAAGATAGGTAGTCTTGGAGCAAACTTAAAATCTGGAAATTGATGGAATGAAGTCAAGGAATGAAAGGCAATCAAGAATCTTTCATTATGCTGGCAGAGAGAAAATGTATGAATATTATCCAGGAGCAATTAAGAATTCCTAAACAGTATTCGAAATGAAGGAATTAGTGCAAACATGAGCAGTTAAGATTTCATATTTATGACTAATCCTGAAGAAAACATAATTAATAGCAGAGATTGAGCAGAGGGCGCATTAAAAAAAATCTTGGGTTATTCTTCTTCTCTGTTACTAAGATTATGGAACATATGTGAAATTTACAGAAACAGAAAACTTAAAACATAGTTTAGAATAACTTATTGTTCCATAGAATGACACAGGAATTCTATAGCAGGTCCCAGAAAATCAAATCCACATCCAGATAATCATCAACATTGAACTTCAATAGCTTTTGTATTAGAACATTCTGATATTTTACAGCGCAGTCCAGAAAGAAAATCACCAACCCCTAATACATTCTATGGGGAGGTATTTATACAAAAAATGAGATACAAAATATCTTATGGATGAGTCTTCATGCAATAAGTTCCCTCACCAACTCTTCAAAAGAAGTAAATGAAAGAAATAAATGCTGCAGTAATTGTTGGTGTGCTGGCTGTTTAGTCTATCAGAGATTTTCTGACGTTTTTGACTGAGTGAGACGGCTGAAGCTGCGTATTTAATCTGGAGTTGCTGTGTTTGATGTCCTGCTATCTTTGCTGTGTCACCACTTTGTTGTCCTGCTTGGTCTTTTATTAATAAGCTGTAGTCATAACTTGACCCTTTCTTTGTGTTGTTTTCATGCTTTAACCGGTGGCCTGTATATCCAAATCTGCTGACTTGTAGTTGGTTTAAAGTATGTAACTGATCAAAAAGGGAACATAAATCAAATTAACTGGGTAGAATTTCCAGCATTGATTGCCACTAATCCTCTGTAGGCAGCTGATGTCTTTTGTATTTTAACCAGTGTTTCATCAGCTTCAGTGTATCTGTAAAAATTGGGTGGAACCTCAAAAAGATGATTTATTTCATGTTCAATGAAGAATAGATTCTATAGCTTGTCATAAATATTCTGTCCAGAGGGAGGCCCTGTTTCTTCTGAAGTACTTGAGGACGTTGTAATATGATTTGAAACATAATTGTTCATCCTGGTAGCATATTGCTCACGGGTCAGCAGTCTTCCAGTGCTGGTTAATAGGTTGGGCAATCCTCTGCTCTATAATGCCGCAAGCTTTAACTTGAAATCATCTATTTCTGCCTGCATTTCCTAACACTTTCTTTCTAGAGTTTGGACAAAATTTCTTAGGGTCAGCACCTTTTTTGTTGTCAGAATAGTATCTGTCCTACTATTGATGTCTAATGCTGCCAATTCCTCTTTGGTATGAGTGTTTAGAAGGTGAATCATTATGTTTTCTTGCTCAGGCATGGTTCCTAATGCTGCTCTAGCCCTTTGAGTCTCAAATTGAGCTAGGCCTATCAATTCTCTTTGTTCATGTATGGTCTGAATCGATTTCCATTGGTCAGTGATTGACTGGCCAATTTTGGCCCACAAAATGATTTCAGCTAGAGTTTTTTCTAAAGTCAGCTCCTTCTCTAAGGCCTTTATCTTGCTGTCCAAGTCTTTTATTTCTCTTTGTTTCTTAGCCACTGTCATCTTGGAATTATCATAGCTTGCCTCCAGCTTGGCCAACTTTTCTTTGGCCTCTTTCACCTCTGTCACCTGAACTTCTAGCTCTTTGACTGCTTTCATCATTTCTTCCATGCTCATGTTAGATTCAGGCGCTGTTGTTGTTGCTACTGCTGTAGCATTTGTAGTTGATGTAGTTGTTGTGGATGCTGGGATAATAGGAGGGATTGTTGCTGCTTGTGTGGGAGGAACAGTGACAACAGTTGCAGATGTTTGAGGTGGCTGGGAGGTCGACTCTCCTTGCTTGCCTTGCAATGCTTTCTCCAACTCTTCATCCATTTGGATTACTCTTTGATTCATCCTCATAAGCAAATCCATTGTATCTTCACCTTCTTTCTCTTGCACAAGTTCTGCAGTTTGAAGGTGCATGGTTGCAGGTATCCTCAATTGTTTTCTTAGTGCAGCAATATCTTCCTCTTTTTTCTTTATGAGGGCTTGGATGGCTTTAGCATCCTTCTTAGGATCATGTCCCAGTTCTACAATGATCTCCTCCAATGTCTTTATTCTATTATCTTTAGTAGAGGAAGACATTCTTTCCAAGTCCAATTGAGTGTTTGTGTTTTCCAATGATTCCTTGAGTTGATGAGCCAGCATGGCCTTGTCTGCTAGGGTGACATAGAACATTTCACCCGTTTGCTTGTGTAGCTCTATCTAGTCCATTAGGTGTATGTCCTTGGAGAGGACCTCTAAGCTTGTCTTTATATAATATGCATATGTCTAGGGTTGTGGTATCTTGGGCTTGAAATGACTCGGAATCATCTTTTTCTCCTTAAAGTCATAAGTTGCCATTAATCTCTGCCATTTGGAGGGTGTTGTCTTGAAGAATTGATCATATAGTTGTACTCTTAACAACTCATTTTGAGCCTTGATTTCCATGAAAATTCATTTAATCCCAGGCGGTTGCTTGCTTTGATGCCTTGAGGAAGACACCTCCATACCATGCTGCCTCTCTTGCTCTCGCTGGAATGAGCTAGTAGGTGTTTGCTGGCTAGTTTCTCTTCCACTCCTCGGGCTTTCTATGACTTCTTCAGTTATTTCCTCCTCAACTTGAGGATCAACTCTCTGTCTTTTGGCTTCTGGTTTCTGTATTGACCCACTTGGGGGTGTGGTCTCTTCCCTATCCCTCTGTTTACCTCTTTCCTCATTAAGAGGAGTCTGTAAAGCTGGCACCTGTAGTGCCTCAGTTTGTTGTGAGGGGCCTGCCCTTGACTCTGCTGCTTTGAGGTGGTAGGCTGTTCTGTCACTATTTCCTATTCTGCATCCATTACCTCCTTTCCCTTTGTTGTACCTGTTGCTGGTGTAGATCTTTCTTGGGCATCTTGTGAAGGTGCAGCAGTTGATGTGCCCTCTCCGACTTGTTGTGGCAGTTCGAATATTACCCGCTCAAAAGAATCCAAGTCAAGAGTCTTTTCCAAATCTTTTACATTTTGCTCCATAATTTCTTCTTAGGTGAATTCCTCAACTAGTGTCCCTTGCACCCACTCATCTTGGTTGGAAAATTGTTCAATTTGTGGGATTTTACAATGCTTAGAGGCTGACAGCCTATATTTTATTTTGCTGGCATTAATAAAGCCATCTGGGTCATAAAGGACCCACCAAAAACTCCTCTTTAACTTGAGTTTCTCCACCAATATTTGATCAGCATCTTGCCGACCTTCTTTCTTGTTCATGACAAAGGGGCCTAGTTGGTCTTTGAATTTCAGGCGAGCATTTTTCTTGGCACTGTGAAAATGAGTTAAATCTGAATTGATGAGTTGCCTGTAATACTCCAAGGCAAAAAATCTCATTCGCACATATCTGCGCAGCCTGTACGGACAGAGCTCACAACCATAGATCCTAATGACAGTGTGATTCTGGTAAAAGTACCAGTCACCTATTTTGTAGTTCTTTGAAAGCTGCAATATTTTCTGCATGTCATAGGATAACCTAGCAGGAGGAGCTCTCTTTAGGAGACAAAAAACTGGATAGACAAACAGGTCAATGAACTCACAGTAAGAGTAGGGGGAATTGTGGACTTCATGAAAGACTGATGTCCAGAAAATCACAGACCTCTTTTCCCCTTTAGAGTCCAATCATTTGATGGGGCATTGGAAGCAGTTTGGCTGATAATACATAAATAGATGGTAGATGTAAGAAGAGTATTTGAAGACTCCCTCCCCATCCAGTTTTATTAGTTGGTCATGTATCTTATTGGAGATTAATTTGGCATAATTATACTTGACAGCAGGGGGCTGTCCTGGGCTAAATGCAGACAACATGACTAGTATAGTTTCATCAATGTGCTCACTTGTTTTGAAACCTAGTACATAGGATATCATATCAACTAGTAACTTGGCCACTTCATTGAAGCACACATAGAGGAAAGGAGGTGGCCCTGTTGGCTGGCGATCTGCTCTCATGAATACTTTGGCAATTCGGGCTATCTCAGAGCTGGAAAGTTTAGGACCTTTATCAAGTAGGAATTTCATAGAGAGAGGCATCAGAAGCTGAGTTTGCTTGAATTTTAGCATTTGGTTGATTGAGTCAGGAGTTATTTGGAAGAGGGTGCTCCCAGGTGGAGACTTGACTGCTCTTTGTGTTGGGTCATAGTTTTCACAGCCAAGGCGAATAATTTCAAGGAAAATATTGACAAAAGGGAGGAAGTAAATGGGAAACTTTGATTCCCGAATGGCATAAATGTCACTGTTGTTCAACTAACTGTTCCTTAGCTGACAGAAGGTCTGCAAGTGGTTTCTGTCACCAACCAGGTCTTGAATTAGGTGGTCCCTATCAGCCAAAGGCAATGCTTCAAGTTCCTTGTGAGGTGCATTGAGAGGAGTGATGTTTAAGGCCGTTGGAGTGGCCATCTTGAACGCTCTGTGTCTATAATCTGAAATTTGGATTGGGGTAACAACTTAACAGTAAAACTTGTCTTTGAAGCTTTGTAAGGGAGCTAGCAAACTAGACCTTGATGTGGCCCCACTGTGTAAATTTTTATGGTAAAAGAGCAAATTCTGCAGAATTTAGATAGGTTTTTAAATGAATTCACTGGATTGATAGGCTCTGTGGGTAAACTGTAGAGGAAGTGGGAATGTTTTTTAGCTAAATGAGTGAAATTTTGCAGAGGATTTTGACAAAGGGAGTGAATGCATGGGCAGTTTGCAGACTCTGCCGACGGAAACGAAAAATGCGTTTTTAATAGTGAATTTGCAGAGGAGGGCAAATTTGCCGGGTTGCTCTTGAATAGGGGGTCAACTAGTGAGTTTACAGGTGGAATTTCAGGGGCTGGAGTGAATTTTGGTGTGAATTCGTAGATGTTCAATCAATTTTAATGGAGAAACTGCGGAAAAACAGGGTTTATGGGTCAATAGCAGGTAAATACCTGTTTTTATGGCACCGAGGGCAACTAGCAGGTACAATTCGAGCTACAGGGTCGGGCTATGGAGCCGAATTTGCAGGGTGGAGGACTATGCGTGTTTGGTGGCAGATTTTTCATAAACCGCATGCACATTCTTCGCTAGAATAACAATAGAAAATAAGCTAAAATGGTTGTTTTCATGACTTTTTATTGAATTTTGGACATTTTGGTGCTTTTGGCGCTTTTTGGGGATGATGTCAGCATGACGTATTTTTGGTGCGTAGCGGGTACGGAGAGTGACATGGTGGCTGACGCATATGGTGATGTGGCATGTGACACGGCGACAGGGCAGTGACGTCAGCGAATGATGTGGCAGCACTGCAGAGGGCTGGGGGTGACGTGGACGCGCGGTCAGGCGGTGACGTGGGCCTAACGTCAGCGGAAGGAGGCGGGTGGTTTCTGGTTTTCCCCGCACTACTTTTGGCCCAGGCTGGTATTGCACGGGGGGGGCTCCAATCATGTCGGGCGATTGACGCATGGTGGGGGTATGACAGCAATACCGCCAATTCCCCGGAAGCTAATCTCCGGTAGATCGGGGCATGCGATATTTGCCACCAGCTGTTGGATTACGGGTGCAGGATCAGATGGCAAATGGGTATTTAAAGCCGCGGGGTTTCACAATGAGGGGGCCCGCGCTATATTCAAACGTTTTGTAATATATGCGGGCTATAAAACTTAGGTTATATGGGTTATGTGTTCAGCGTCGGGGATATGGCTTATTTGTTTAATCAAATATCAAACAAAACCCAAAATATATGAGCGTGGAGGGTAATATGGTAAGGTTTATGTGCAAGGGGGTCAGCATGGTTATTAATTTAACCAAATGTTAAATTAACCCCAAAGTATTTTGGATGTGGAAGGGCTAATACAAATCCCAAATGGACTTTAGTATTTCCCAAACTTAGGTTATATGGCTATAGTGCCAAGGGGTGGGGATATTTACATTTTTTGGGTCCTTTATATAGTTTTTTGTATGATAGGGATGGGGAAATGATTTAGGGAGCTAAAATAATAGAGTTAAATGTTAATATGACTTTGTGGAATGAAACAGGATAAATAAATGCTAAGTTTACAGAGTGAAACTTAGACATAGGGAACTGGAAAGAGTTTGGAATGATGGTTTTTACACAAGAAATGTGGCTTCTTTTCACTAAGTAAACTTAGAATTTAACTTAGCATTTCTCATAGGAAGAAGTGAAACAGGACTTATTGGGCAGATCCCAAGGTCGTTGAGGGGATGTTAGCAAGTGATCTTTGGGGGAATGAAGGGGAATTAGTCATGCTTCCATTGTTATGCAACCAAACAACTGCCATGGTACCAATGTCATTGATGAGATGAGTATTTCTTGACAAGACAAAATTGGTTATAAACATGCTTCTGCAACCTAAAACTGCCTACCCAGCCTAATACACCTAACATATTTTCTTCCTTTTCATTGGGTGCACTTAAACTAGCAAACCCAAATTGTCCTCTTTTCTTTTGACTGCCCTCCTGTCTAAGTCTACCCTTATCTCTTCCAAGGGCCCAGATTAAGCAGTCGGGCTCCTTTGTTTTCTCTACCTATCTACTTATCTGCCAAGCTTGAACTGTTTGGACAGATATTCATTCTCTATTCTACAACAACAAATTTAAACATGGCATGGTCCAGATTGAACTGTTGGGCCATCCATCAAATATGATAAACAACAATATTTTCACATTGTGAGCTTGCAAACAAGATAGCAGTGGCATTTTGACTGGCCACTTTCCTGGTCTTTTGGTTTGGGGTTCATTTCTATTGTTTTTTCTGACCAATTTACTCTTTTTTCCCTTTGATTTTTATTTTAGTGCATACCCTCTTTACATTTTTTAATTTTATTTATCCGTATACGAAATATGGAACCTTTGCAGCATGAAAAGATGAACATATTTGGCACTTCCATAGTCAATCATGAAAAATGAAACCTATTGGTATAGGAACCTAACAATGGCTCCACTTGGGGATGGCTTTTCCTAGTGGAAAGCCAAGAACATTAGGTCAGATGGCCTTATTCTTATATGGATGCTGTAATTCAAAACTTCCTTCTCCTGGAAACTAACGATCTGAATCTTTGTAGCCTATATGCAATCCTTATGAGCTGATCTGTGCAAAACTACATCTCTGTCTTTTGCTAGTTTCTCTAAGTATTTGGTTTCTCTAAGTATTTATCATCATCTTTATAATTCCCAAGTCTTCTTTTTTATTTCTTGTGGTAAATTCAAAATATGCACCAAAAGTGGTGTAATTCCTTGACCTTTTCCTCTAAATCTGTTGCATCGTGTTCCTTATCTAATCATTGTAAATGAAAGTTGATGGACATACAAATATTTATGTACAATATACAATTGTGTTATGTTGATCACATGGAATCAAAATAATGCTAGAGCATTCACCCATTGACTGGGCCTTCCTCAGTATCAGTGCCATCCAAACTCTTCAAAAAATAGGTGTTATTTCCTTGTACAACCTGAATAACAAATGGTTCTTTCCAGAGAAAAGCAAATTTCCCATGTTTCTCTTTATCTTCCCTTCTAGAGTCCCATCTCAGCACTTTGTTTCCTATGAAAAAGTCCTCAGCTTTTGTTCTTTTGTCAAAGATCTTCTTGAGTTTATCTTGCAGAACCTGGGTTCTCCGATATACTTCCTCTCTTATCTGCTACAAGTGAATAGTTTGATTGATCCTTCTCTGAATATCATTAGGCTCAGCTTGTATTTCTTGCAGTAATTTGATCACAGGGATTCCTAAGGAGGAGGGGAAAACAGCCTCTAGACCATATACCAATTCATATGGACTTGTTCCAATAGATCTTTTGGTGGTCAATCTGTCTGCCCATAGTGCATTCACAAGATTTTTGTGCCAATTCTTTTTATTCTCCTCCAACACCTTTTTGATGATGTTAATGAGGCTTCTGTTGGATGGATCAGCTAGGCCATTACCTTGAGGGTAATAGGTTGTGGAGTGGCCCAAGGTAATGTGGTACTTATGACAGAAATTGATCATTCTTTTGGATTTGAAGGCTGCTACATTGTCTGTAATAATTTTTTCCGAACAGCCAAATCTAGACAAGATGTTGGTTTCTAAGAATGGCATGATGATTGAGTCATTGGCTTGTCTACAAGGGATGGCTTCTATCCATTTGGTAAAATAGTCTGTGACGGTCAAAATCCACTTGTGTTGGCCAAAGGAGGAAGGGTGGATTTCACCAATGAAGTCTAGACCCCATTGTTGAAATGGTCTTTCAGTCGAAATGGGTTTTAGGGGTAAAGGTAACAACTTCCTCTTGCCTTCAAAGATCTGGCATTTATGACATGAAACAACAAATTTTTTCACATCAGCAAATAGGGAGGGCCAATAAAATCTAGCCCTTAGGATTTTATCAGCTGTTGATTTCCAGTATAAGTGTCCTCCACAGTCTCTTGCATAAAATTGCTTGAGTACATTGTCAGTTTCATCCAATGTTAGGCAATTAAGCAAAATACCTTCATGAGTTTTCCAAAATAAAACATTGTCTATAATACAAAACTTTGATTCCTTCATTTTCAAGAATCTCTTTTTAGTCCTGGATAACCCTGGCGGAGCTTGCAGGTTTAATAAGATAAAACATATGTCAGCATACCAAGGTGATTGTAAAAAGGCTTGATTGATCTGTGGAGTCGCCATCTCCTATTCGTTATCCAGTTCATTCATGTCAAGGGCTTGAAAATTGGTTTCAGTCATAAGCTTGGCTAATCCTTGTCCTTTTATCAGTTTGGTGGGCTTGATTTCAATGTCATACTCTAAAATGTTGGCTATCCATTTGCCCCTTTTACCTTCAATTCCTTCTTGAGTTAAAATATCCTTAACCATAGCATTTGGAACGTAGGCTATCACATGTGAGTACAAGATATAAACTCTGAAATCCTTGATGGATTTTACAAGGGCATAAGCTTGCTTTTCCATGATCTGATATTTTAGGGGAGCATCTCTAAGGGCTTTGCTGAAGAACGCAATGGGCTTTTCACATTCTTGGTCATCTTTTTGTAATAGGACAGCAGCAATAGTATACTCAGATGCAAAGGAAAAAGTGATGAAATCTCTGTCAAACTTGGGACTTGTGAGAACTGGTGTTTTTGTTACGGCTGTTTTGATGTCCTCAAAGGCTTGTTTAGCTTCCATCATCCATTTGACTTTAGAATATTTCTTCAGCATGTTGTTTAACTGTCTTATCAGCTCGGCCAAATTGGGAATGAACCTTCTTAGGAAATTGATCTTTCCTAAAAAAGCTTGCAGTTCTTTAATGTTTCTTGGATGAGGGACTTGGAGAATAGCTTGAATTCTGTCCGGGTCAATCCTGATGCCATCTTTTGAAATTATATGATCTAGGAATTTGCCTTCTTCTAGGCCAAACAATGATTTCTTTGGATTCAATGATATGCCATATTTTCTGCAAATTAGAAACACATGTCTCAAATGTTCTAAATGTTCTTGGTCTGATTTTGAAAACGCAGTGAGATCATCCAGGTATATGACTAAGAAATCATGGATTTCTTTGGCAAAGGCTATGTCCATTGCTCATTGAAATGTGGCCCCTGCATTCTTGAATCCAAAAGGCATTTTGACATATTTGAAGGTTCCCCAAGGTGTTGTAAAGGCAGTTTTGTCTTGATCATCCAGGTGGACTAAAATCTGATTAAATCCTGAGAACCCATCTAGCAATGAGATCCTAGAAGCTCCCACTACCCTTTGTAGGATATGATCCATTTTTGGTAAGGGGTAATGGTCCTTAAGAGAAACTTTATTCAAATTTCTCAAGTCAACACACAGTCTTATCTCTCCAGTTTTCTTCCTAGTAGGCACTAGATTTGAAATCCACTCTAAGAACCTGATAGGTGAAATGATTCCAGCTTCATACATTCGTTTAACTTCTTTTTCAATGAAGGGAAGAAGGATGAGATTCACCCTTCTAAGCTTCTGTTTAAAAGGTTTTTTATTCTCTTTCAAAGGTATAGTGTGTTGGATGACCGAAGTATCATAGGACTTGAGGTCATCATAACTCCAGGCGAAGACATCTTGGAACTCTTTAAACAACTCAATGTATTTTAGCTTTTGATCAGCGGATAATGTCTTAGATAGCTTTATCATTTTAGGATTTTCTATGGTTCCAATGTTACAGTCCTCAATTTTTGCATTGAGAGGTTGCATTTTTGGCTTCCTTGAAATATCATTTGAATCAAATATGTCCTCTAAAGGAGTTAAGCCCGTGGGCAGAAAATTGTCTTTTAGTTCAATTACTTGAGCTTCTGCCTTAGCCATTTCATCAAAATCTGTTTTCTTCAGCTCTTGTAAGCTTTTTTCATCAAAAGTTGTTGGGTGCAAAACCAGATTTGATGTTTCAGCTGATATGCTTTGTTCACTTTTGTCAATTTGTTGTTGATCATCCATAGTGCTAGTATCAATGTTTATGCTGGAGAATTCCCCTTTCAAATTTAGGAAATTATTTATCTGTGTATCATTTTGAAAGACCTACCAATTTTTGACATTATCTGGGACAGCAGGTCTGTGTTTGATTTCAGCAGTGAAATGGTGGTTGGGTTCCAATGGTAGCTTGCAAGTGCTGGCAAAAGTTGCCAAGCTATGTGCATGTAATTTGTGCTTTCTTGGAATTTTGGTGGGCTGAGATTCTGAGAAGGTGTTAAGTATTTCAATAGTTGCCCCTCTGTAAGCTCTCAACCTAAGATCATTTGTAACAAAATTTCTCTTCATCTGCTGTATAATCAAATCTAAATCCCCTAGAATTGAAACCTCGATTGCCCCTAGACCTCTAATCAGTTTGAGACCTAAAAAAAGGGCTTCATACTCGGCCATATTGTTTGTGCATCTGAAATTTCACCTATATGTATGACCTTTAGCATGGTCATTTTGCATGTTGTGTATCCAAACTCCTGCCCCTGCTCCTAATTTGTTCACAGAGCCATCTAACTCCAAGTACCATAAGATCTCTTGGTCATGATTAGCCTTAAGAGTTTCAGAAGCTTGTTCAGTGGGCAATTTGACTCTTGTAACTCATATGATATGTCATTTCCCTTTATTGTATCAATAACATCAACAGTTTTCTGATCTTGGGCACTAGATTGTTCATTCATGCTTTCTGTTTGTGCTACTTCTAGGAATTTGACATCAGTTTTCGGACACATCCCAGCATTATATAAAATGAATGAATCCATGTCGGAATGCATTGAACAGATGGGGAAGTTTTGGGGTTTTTCTTGACTGCTAACCACATATTTCATTAGTATTTCCCGGTATAATCTCTTTGGCTATCCAAAGACTGAAATAGTGGCATAGGACATGTCTAGCTGCAAAGATCCTTGGAGTTTCGCACCCCAAGATCTGGACAAAAGCATACCATACTTAGGTGGAATATCAGCTACCACCACATACATCAAGATTGTCTTAGCTAGATATTGGACTAAAGATACACAAAGATCTTTGATTAGGCCTAGGCACCTGACCTGGCTGGAGTCGAATGAGAACAAGTCTTTGTATGGCCTTGTGATATCTAGGTCTAGTCTCTCCATCACAGATTTAGGCATTAGGTTATGGGAGGCTCCCGAATCAAACATAGCATTATGCAACACCCTGTCATGAATGTTTAAGCTGACATCGAATGGAGGAACCCCTCCATCTACTATTTTACCATTGACTTCCGGACCGAAAATCAACTCTAGTTGATCATCTAGAACATTGACTGCATCCCTATTCTCTGGTATTTGGAGTGACATATTGATTTTTTGTCTGTAAACTTCATGTTTGGCCAATTCAGAGAGAGGAATAGCTATTTTCAGCTTACCTATTTATGTTTCTAAGTTACAAGGTTTTTCTATCTGCATTTTTGCATTATGGACAACAGGCTTTTCCTTTTCAGCTGGATTTTCAGTGATCTTCTCTTGATTATGAGTGTTGTTATGAGGTATGATTGAAATTATTTTCAGGAGAACAGTTGAATTTTTCTTTTGAAGAATAGGATGTGAATGACTGGTTCTTTGAAGACTGTAAGTCTGATATATCTTCCACGGTGACTTCCTTTGGGTCTGGGTCTGTTTTATTAGAGGGTTCTATCGTGACAACTTTATTCTTTGTTTTCTTTGGCTGCTTGGTATCCTTCTGCTTGATAGGTTCAGGCACATCTATGGTTCTACTTCTTAATTTGTACTGTTTATGAACCTCATAGACTGTTGCATCATAGCCTTCCCTAAAATCAAACGACTCGCCTGATTTGGTTTGAAATTGATTGATATTATGAGCTTCTTGGTCCTCTTGCGTTAGAAAAATTTGTTGCTCACTGTTTAACCCCATTAGATTGATTTGGGTGTCCTCTGTTGGTTCACTAGAGGTTGAGGCTTTGGCATAGTTCTCTTGAAATGGAGTTCTGATGTTCTGGTCAGGGCCAGCCCTTCCAACATTTAGATTATGATTTTTTCTAAAGTTTGGGTTTCTTGCAGTGTTGCTTGGTTGACCTTCCCAGGATGACTTTCTTTCAATAGTCTCCACCCTATCCCCAATTTTGTCCATACCTTTGATGATTGCATCTATTTTTTGTTCGAATGCTGAAGGTTCTTCTTTGAAAGTTGTTCTTCTTTCAGCTCTTGCCCGATTTCGTTTAGCAATTAGGTTTGCCTCCACACTAACAGTTATATTCTGCATGTCTGCTAAGATTGGAGGGGCTCTTTCCCTTAGTTGATATGCCATGTCAGAATCAAATCCATCAGGGAACTTGATCAAAGCTAAATCAGGTGGAGGTCTAAGGTTTTGAGGAATAGAATTATAAACATTGTTGAACCTATCACAATAGTCTTGGATAGTTTCTTGTGGCCTCTTTTCAAATTGTCATATTCTGTCAAGATGTGGTCTTTCTTATTTTCCCATCTGTTTAAGAAGGATTGATAAAGAGCTTCTGAGTCAGCTATTGAGTTTGCAGCAAGTGCTCTAAACCAAATCCTTACATCACCAGTTAGACTTTGGACGAAAATCTTCATTCTCGCGTCATCATCATCTATTTCATAATTTTCAAAATAATCTTGCATTTTCTTAGTGTGTTGCTGGGTTGTATAGGAGCTAGTACCATCAAAATATGTGATTTTACTCTGATAATCCTTAGGCATAGCCCCTGGATTTCCAGGCAACTGAAGAGGAGCATAACGGTTTGCCATATTTATGGGGATAAATGGGGCAACAGGAAGAAATGGTACAACTGAAACAGTAGGGACTGCAGTAGAAATATGTGCAGTGGATGGAGGTGTGGAGAAGGTGCTTTGGGAGGTGGATGAAGAACTAGGAGAAGCAACAGTAATGTGAGGACGAACTGATGCTTTCACAGGAGTTGGGATATAGTTCTGCTGAATTGTTTGAAGGTTTTGAATCAGCAAATTTTTCTTATTCTTCTTGTTTCCTAAGGGTCTTCAGGATCAAGTTGGGATTTTCAAAAACAACTGGAGGATCTGGGTCAAGATTTGACCTTGTGTAATGAGTTTTCTTCTTTGGAGCCAGCTTCTAAATTTGCTTTTGGTATTTTCTAGCAATGTTTCAAGATCACAGTTTTTTTTTTTTTACAATATTCTACAAGGATTTCTTTGAAATATAGGAGGCTTTGGGCCTTCCTTTGAATATGTTGAAACAAGGGAACTGATCAAATGTTTGGAACAGTTGTTTATAACCTAAAACTATACTGGACATTGACTGAAGCAGCTTTTATTTACTCCTGTAAATGCAAAGCAAAGACAGTTTCAAAGGCTACCTGGCTAACTTCAGGCTCCATATGTAGCTTTAGAAAATAGACATCAGTTATAAACAAACATTCAGATTCCCCAGTGGAGTCACCAATGATGTTATCATTCAGGTTATTCCCGGCCTCCTGGAGGGAATACGGTCGAGGTAACCACTAACCAATATTTTAGCTGCATGTCCTAGCCTACCTACAACCAGAGAGGGATCTCTCTTTGTAATTTAGCTTTGTTTTGAAATATTTTATGCTAGTTATGATGCACAGGGTTCCGTTTTAAGTTTGTTGGATGGTGATATCAAATAGAGCTGGATGCAAGTCCAAAACAGTTTATACTATTGGGCAATGGAGTCAATGATGGTGTACTGCTGAAAGTGTTTCTTGGGTAAATGGTAATGCTACAGAGCAAGATAAGCAGTCTGGGAGAAAACTTAAAATTCTGAAATTGATGTAATGAAGTCAGGGAATGAAAGGCAATCAAGAATGTTTCATTATGCTGGCAGAGAGAAAACATATGAATATTATCCGGGAGCAATTAAGAATTCCTAAACAGTATTCGAAATGAAGGAATTAGTGCAAACATGAGCAGTTTGGAATTCATATTTATGACTAATCCTGAAGAAAACATAATTAATAGCAGAGATTGAGCAGAGGGTGCATTAAAACAAATCCTGGGCTATTCTTCTTCTCTGTTACTAAGATTATGGAACATATGTGAAATTTGCAGACACAGAAAACATAAAACACAGTTTAGAATAACTTATTGTTCCATAGAATGACACAGGA
Organism: Pinus tabuliformis; assembly: GCA_031772625.1. Lineage (NCBI taxonomy): Eukaryota > Viridiplantae > Streptophyta > Pinopsida > Pinales > Pinaceae > Pinus > Pinus tabuliformis. Next base: position 353,055,532 of record CM062812.1, read on the forward strand.
ATTCTACAGCAGGTCCTAGAAAATCAAATCCACATCCAGATGATCATCAACAATGAACTTCAATAACTTTTGTATTAGAACAGTCTGATAGTTTACAACGCAGTCCAAAAAGAAAATCACCAACCCCTAATACATTCTATGGGGAGGTATTTATACAAAAAATGAGATAAAAAATATCTTATGGATGAGTCTTCATGCAATAAGTTCCCTCACCAACTCTTCAAAAGAAGTAAATGAAAGAAATAAATGCTGCAGTAATGTTGGTGTGCTGGTGGTTTAGTCTGTTAGAGATTTTTTGACTGAGTGAGATGGCTAGAGCTGCGTCTTTAATCTGCGGTTGTTGTGTTTGCTATCCTGTTGTCTTTGCTGTGTCACCACTTTCATCTCTGTCACCTAAACTTCTAGCTCTTTGACTGCTTTCATCATTTCTTCCATGCTCATGCTAGATTCAGGTGCCGTTGTTGTTGTTGCTGCTGTAGCATCTGTAGTTGATGTAGTTGTTGTGGATGCTGGGATAACAGGACGGATTGCTGCTGCTTGTGTTAAATTGGCAACTAGGGCCAAACTCCATGTGGGTCGGCTTATTTATGGCAGTTGATATTTTTATTGGATCCCTCTCGTCGAGAGGTGTAGGATTGATCCAAAGATCATCCGATTCCGATAAGTATTTATGGAGATATGAATTTATTTTGTTTATGTAATTATTATCAAGCCGACCAGCACTTATGTAGGCTCTAGAAGCCCAACCGACGTGTCTATTCAACCTCTACATTTTTAGTATAAATAAGAGAGGGTTTGATGTCATTTAGATCACACATATTCTTCAAGTGATCTCCTCCTCTCCACGTCTTGGGTTATTGGTGAAGGAGAGACACTAAGAAGAATACGTTGGCCTTGGATGATACCCTAGCTGCTGTACGTTGTGGAGATGATGATCTAGCCGTAGTTCTGCTGTGCCACAGTTCAGACGTGCCTTAGCCGCAGTCAACATGAGAATCTGCTCCTGGAAGAGCAGCAGTCATAACACTAGTCATGAAGGACCACGAAGCCACGTTCATCTATGTAACATTCACACAACTCTTATGCACTGTCAACGATGCCACAGTCATCAAATCATAGTCAATAGAGGCTATAATGTTCTCGGATCTGTAAGCAGTTCCTGAAGGTCATGACACATACAACAGATACGCTATTCAATGATACATTGATATGCTTTGCTGTTACGTTGTTCATTACGCTGGTTAATCTCTGGAAAATCCACATACAGGTATATGTCACAGTGGAAGGGCTACCTACGCAGTTCATATTTACGCAGGGCTGAACGCTGTGACACTATCTACGCAGTTTCATATATACACAGTCTTTACGCAGGGCTGAAAGATTAATACACAGTCTTTACGCAGTTCATATATACACAGTCTTTACGCAGGGCTGAAAGATTAATACGTAGTCATGGTGACACTATATATGCAGTTCATATATGTTGTTCTTTTCGCAGGGTTGAAAGGTTAATACACTGTTCATATATGTTGACACATATATGCCGTTCATACGTAGAGCACAGGGTCATGATAATGAATCTGCAGTGAGTAACAAAGCTGTTGTCAAGGTAAAGGAATCCGCAGTAGGGCATGGTGCTGTCATGGCACGCAGAAATCGCTGAAACTCTCAATGTATGTGGATTTCGCAGCGTAGAAGGGTATGGTGCAGTCATGGCACGTAGAAAATTGTTGACACTCTCGATGTATGTAGATCTGGCAACATAGATCCAGGAATAGAGAATCTAGTCACATAGTTTCATGAAGACTTATTCATGGAGACAGTTAGCAGTCTATGGAGACTCTATACGATGCAGGTCATGGAGACATCAAAGCACTGTCATGGATATACACAGTCATGGAAATATACATACGCTGTTGTACACAGTCATAGACATATGTTGTAGTAGACAGTCATATATATAATGGAACGCTGTCAACAGGGATTATATACTGTGTTCAGAAAGTGATATTGCTTAGATATATAAACTTCGGTGGCATAGAGATAAGAACGTTGTATGATCTGGGCACATATATATAATGCAGTCTTGGGCAGCAACATGATATATTGTAGATGGGCTGTGCAACGAATACATGGAGCATGGGCAGCAGCATGATGGGCAGCACTATGAAATCATGTGCATGGGCAGCCCAATGATACATTAGAAGGGGCAGCAGCATAATAATGATGCACATAAGTCTGAGAAAGATCATGGACCTGGACAGCAGCATGGGGCAATATGCAGTAGTGCCACTAGAGGACGAGATGCAGCACGATGATAGGTATCAGTTGAAGCAAAATGTCTTCAACTGATCTCGTCGTTATAGGAGATGATCTATGCTTAGATCTAGACAAGTCAAAGTGTTGACTTCTGTTGTAATTGTACTATCTCTCTCTCTCTTTCTCTGCTGAACTTTGAAGATAAAAGAAGATTTGATCAAAGGGTTTCCCCACACATTGTGGGGTTTGTCCCTGGCTCGCGCCACATCTTGTGTCCTCTTGTCTTGTCTTGTCTTCTGTGTTTTATATTTATGTTCTATCTGCAGTTTATCTTAATGTTGATGTGATTGCTAACTGTGAAAATTTAAATAAATTGCTCTAGCATAGAACATACCTAATCTTAACATGGTATCAGAGCTGAGGTGAAGACAATGCCCAAGCAAGAGTGAAAGAGCAATCACCGAAGACAGTTGGGACAAGAGAGAAGGATCAATGGGTTCCTCATAATTCACCTAGGGTGAAGTCAAAGCAGAGAATGTTATTAGAATGGCGCAGCAAAACTTCTCATGACATCACTTCATTGGGAAGTTCAGATCTAAGGGTAGGAAGGAAAGGTAGATGTCTTGGTTATGAGTTCGGCCCTTATGCGAAGGAGTGCCCGAATGACAGAGATGCGGGTCATCTAAGACAATGGTCGACTCTTCCACGAAAGCAAGGAACCCCAAAATCTCTTTTATGTACCTGATTGAACCTGATGTCCATCTCGGAAATGGAAGTCAAAGGTTACAAGGTGGCACTTATCGATGGAAAGGTTCGTGTTTGAAAATAGATCTTTTAAAGATGTTTTTCAGTTCAGGGTTGTATTAAGTTGCAGGAAGTCCACTAGGGACCATGTCCATTGACTCAGCACCAGAGATCTGTGAGACAGATGGTGACTAGGATGCCTGAATTCAAAAAGAAGCATGAAGGTACATGTCTGAAATGTATCGAAGGAAAATATTATAAGGGGACCATTCCCCTCTTGTAGCAGGTTCACAGGTTTGGAACAACCCGAGGAGTTTGAGAATCATGATCAAGGAATCTCATGCATACAGGTGGAAGAAAGCCCTCTATGGCTTGAAGAAAAACACCTCGGGCATAGTATGAGAGGATTGATAGTTGTCTAATGCAACTGAGATTCACTAGGAGTGAAACTGATCCAAACCATTACTCAAAGGTTGTGGATGATAAACCTCTCGTACCAGCACCTATGTCTGACAGGTTCAGACCCTCTCATTTATAGGAGATAGAGGGAGTTGGATTCAGAATGTGGGAAGATAAGTTGCAAGCTTGTGACTGCCTCGAGGATCTTAACTTTCAGAAGTTATATGGTAATGATGTCGGACCAGATTTGGGAAATGCCTTTGAGTTTCATAAACTCATTCGCATTGATGTTCTTGGAGAACCTCCGTTCGAACATATGTGTTGCAGTTAGCATGGTGAGCTCATATTTGGTTGAACCTCACTGGATTGGTACCAATAATATTTTGAGATATCTTCAGGGGCATAATCTCTCATGGATTGAGATACACTGCCGAAAATATGAAACCACATGATTATTCGAATGATGAGTGGGCAGGCAGTGTGGAGGATCACTAGAGCACTTTTCAGTGTTGGTTCTCTTTGGATTCTGCTTTGATATAGGAAGCAGAAGTCGGTCACTATAAGCACCGCCAAGACCAAATAGATGGCTACGAGTATGATCTCGTATGAAGCTGCATGGTTGCGGAATTTCTTAGCTGTTTTTGATTATTGAGGAATCCTGTATTCGACAATTTCTCCAGTGGACAGACATCAGATATTGCCTTATCTGGGATATGGAAAGTCGATGAGCAAGGAGGCTCCATCGCACTGACATGATATATAGGTCGCTAAAGCCCCGGGGGAAAGATCAAATTTGTGATTTTCCCGAATGACTTGGAGTCATTAAGAGACCTTTGTAAAAGGGTCCTGCATGTTGCATACATTGAGCTCTGGGAGCTCTAGGGGGCTTGCAGAATCTACTGGAGCAACATACGACCATAGGGTGACTCACCCTCCCCAGGTGGTGTGCACTGGAACAAGATGATTCGCTCTCTTGTGGGACAAGATGATTTGCTCTCTTGTGGAACATGATGATTTGCTCTCCTGTGTATCAGGATTGATGTGTTCTCCTGTGAGGCCTAGATTGATGTGTTATCCATGGTGGCCTGGATTAATGTGTTCTCCATGGCGATTGTAGCAGGATTGATGTGTTCTCCTGTGAGGACAGGATTGATTAAGTTCTCCTGTCGAGGCATCCTACCCATGCAGTCTGGGACTCATGGGAAGTACCTCTCATCTGATCAATGAGTAGGGAAATGAAGTTAGGGACCATAGTAGTACCGATGGACGCATCGTTGTATCTACCATACTCCCTACGCTAGGATGTCCTCCATTGATCTGGGATCAATAGCACTGGTCTGGGACCAGTGGTAGGAGTTGTACATACTATGACGCTGACTTCGGGTCGACTGAGACTGGTCTGGGACCAGTGGTACATACTCCGAGACTGACTTCGTGCCAGTGCAGGACTGGTCTGGAACTAGTGAGAGTGGTAAATACTATGACACTAACTTTGGGTCAGTTGAGACTGGTCTGGGACCAGTGGTACGCACTCTAAGTTTGACTTCAGGTCAGTGGAGAATGGTATGAGACATTATCGATCAATTCTTCTTCTTCATAGTTCAGCAGAGCTAAGCAAAGTAGAGCTAGCAGAACCAGCATCACTGAGCAGAGCTGAGCTGAGCAAAGCAGAGCTAGCAGAGCCAGCAGTGTTGAGCAGAGCATAGCAGAGCCAGCAGAGCTGAGCAGAGCAGAGCTAGCAAAGCCAACAGAGCTGAGAAGAGCAGAGCAGAGCTAGCAGAGCCAATAGAGCTGAGCAGAGAAGAGCTAGCAGAGCCAGCAGAGCTGAGCAGAGCTAAGCAAAGCCAGCAAAGCTGAGCAGAGTAGAGCAGAGCCAGTAGAGTTGAGCAAAGATGGGCAGAACAGTGCAGGGAACTGATGGCAGAGATAATACGGTCGGACATATGGATCAGTAGATGGAGTTCCCCCTAGTTGAGAGGGAGTGTTAAATTGGCAACTAGGGCCAAACTCCATGTGGGTCGGCTTATTTATGGCAGTTGATATTTTTATTGGATCCCTCCCGTCGAGAGGTGTAGGATTGATCCAAAGATCATCCGATTCCGATAAGTATTTATGGAGATATGAATTTATTTTGTTTATGTAATTATTATCAAGCCGACTAGCACTTATGTAGGCTCTAGAAGCCCAACCGACGTGTCTATTCAACCTCTACATTTTTAGTATAAACAAGAGAGGGTTTGATGTCATTTAGATCACACATATTCTTCAAGTGATCTCCTCCTCTCCACGTCTTGGGTTATTGGTGAAGGAGAGACACTAAGAAGAATACGTTGGCCTTGGATGATACCCTAGCTGTTGTACGTTGTGGAGATGATGATCTAGCCGTAGTTCTGCTGTGCCACAGTTCAGACGTGCCTTAGCCGCAGTCAACATGAGAATCTGCTCCTGGAAGAGCAGCAGTCATAACACTAGTCATGAAGGACCATGAAGCCACGTTCATCTATGTAACATTCGCACAACTCTTATACACTGTCAACGGTGCCACAGTCATCAAATCGCAGTCAATAGAGGCTATAATGTTCTCGGATCTGTAAGCAGTTCCTGAAGGTCATGACACATACAATAGATACGCTGTTCAATGATACATTGATACGCTTTGCTGTTACGTTGTTCATTACGCTGGTTAATCTCTGGAAAATCCACATACAGGTATACGTCACAATGGAAGGACTATCTACGCAGTTCATATTTACGCAGGGCTGAACGCTGTGACACTATCTACGCAGTTTCATATATACACAGTCTTTACGCAGGGCTGAAAGATTAATACACAGTCTTTACGCAGTTCATATATACACAGTCTTTACGCAGGGCTGAAAGATTAATACGTAGTCATGGTGACACTATATACGCAGTTCATATATGTTGTTCTTTACGCAGGGTTGAAAGGTTAATACGTTGTTCATATACGTTGACACATATACGCTGTTCATACGTAGAGCACAGGGTCATGATAATGAAGCCGCAGTGAGTAACAAAGCTGTTGTCAAGGTAAAGGAATCCGCAGTAGGGCATGGTGCTGTCATGGCACGCAGAAATCGCTGACACTCTCAATGTATGTGGATTTCGCAGCGTAGAAGGGTATGGTGCAGTCATGGCACGTAGCAAATTGTTGACACTCTCGATGTATGTAGATCCGGCAACATAGATCCAGGAATAGAGAATCTAGTCACATAGTTTCATGAAGACTTATTCATGGAGACAGTTAGCAGTCTATGGAGACTCTATACGATGCAGGTCATGGAGACATCAAAGCACTGTCATGGATATACACAGTCATGGAAATATACATATGCTGTTGTACACAGTCATAGACATATGTTGTAGTAGAGAGTTATATATATAATGGAACGCTATCAACAGGGATTATATACTGTGTTCAGAAAGTGATATTGCTTAGATATATAAACTTCGGTGGCATAGAGATAAGAACATTGTATGATCTGGGAACATATATATAATGTAGTCTTGGGCAGAACATGATATATTGTAGATGGGTTGTGCAACGAATACATGGAGCATGGGCAACAGCATGATGGGCAGCACTATGAAATCATGTGCATGGGCAGCAGCATGATAATGATGCACATTAGTCTGAGAAAGATCATGGACCTGGACAGCAGCATGGGGCAATATGCAGTAGTGCAACTAAAGGATGAGATGCAGCACGATGATAGGTATCAGTTGAAGCAGAATGTCTTCAACTGATCTCGTCGTTATAGGAGATGATCTATGCTTAGATCTAGACAAGTCAAAGTGTTGACTTCTGTTGTAATTGTACTATCTCTCTCTCTCTTTCTTTGCTGAAAATTGAAGATAAAAGAAGATTTGATCAAAGGGTTTCCCCACACATCGTGGGGTTTGTCCCTTACTCGCGCCAAATCTTGTGTCCTCTTGTCTTGGCTTGTCTTCTGCATTTTATATTTATGTTCTATCTGCAGTTTATCATAATGCTGATGTGATTGCTAACTGTGAAAATTTAAATAAATTGCTCTAGCGTAGAACATACCTAATCTTAACAGCTTGTGTGGGAGGAACAGTGACAACAGTTGGAGCTGTTTGAGGTGGCTGGGAGGTTGACTCTCCCTGCTTGCCTTGCAATGCTTTCTCCAACTCTTCCTCCATTTGGATTATTCTTTGATTCATCCTCATAAGCAAATCCATTGTATCTTCACCTTCTTTCTCTTGCACAAGATCTGCAGTTTGAGGGTGCATGGTTGCAGGTATCCTCAATTGTTTTCTTAGTGCAACAATATCTTCCTCTTTTTTCTTTATGAGGGCCTGGATGGCTTTATCATCCTTCTTAGGATCATGTCCTAGTTCTACAATGATCTCCTCCAATGTCTTTATTCTATTATCTTTGGCAGAGGAAGACATTCTTTCCAAGTCCAATTGAGTGTTTGTGTTTTTCAGTGATTCCTTGAGTTGATGAGCCAGCATGGCCTTGTCTGTTAGGGTGGCATAGACCATTTCACCCATTTGCTTGTGTAGCTCTATCTGGTCCATCGGGTGTATGTCCTTGGAGAGGACCTCTAAGCTTGTCTTTATATAATCTGCAGCTGTCTGGGGCTGTGGTATCTTGGGCTTGAAATGACTCAGAATCATTTTTTCCTCCTTAAAGTCATAAGCTACCACAAATCTCTGTCATTTGGAGGGTGTTGTCTTGACGAATTTATCATATATTTTTACTCTTAACAACTCATTTTGAGCCTTGATTTCCATGAAAATTCCTTTTATGCCACGTGGTTTCTTTCTTTGCTGCCTTGAGGAAGACACCTCCATACCATGCTGCCTCTCTTGCTCTTGCTGGAATGAGCTAGTAGGTGTTTGCTGGCTAGTTTCTCTTCCACTCCTCGGGCTTTCTATGACTTCTTCACTTATTTACTCCTCAACTTGAGGATCAACTCTCTATCTTTTGGCTTCTGGTTGCTGTATTGACCCACTTGGGGGTGTGGTCTCCTCCCTATCCCTCTTTTTACCTCTTTCCTCATTAAGAGGAGTCTGTAAAGCTGGCACCTGTAGTGCCTCAGTTTGCTATGGAGGGGCCTGCCCTTGACTCTGCTCCTTTGAGGTGCTAGGTTGTTCTGTCACTGTTTCCTATTTTGCATCCATTACCTCCTTTCCCTTTGCTGTACCTATTGCTGGTGTAGATCTTTCTTGGGCAGCTTGTGAAGCTGCAGTGGTTGATGTGCCCTCTCCGACTTGTTGTGGTAGTTTGAATATTACCCACTCAAAAGAATCCAAGTCAAGAGTCTTTTCCAAATCTTTTACATTTTGCTCCATAATTTCTTCTTGGGTGAATTCCTCAACTAGTGTCCCTTGCAACCACTCATCTTGGTTGGAAAATTGTTCAATTTGTTGGATTTTACAATGCTTATAGGCTGACAGCCTATATTTTATTTTTCTGGCATTAATAAAGCCATCTGGGTCATAAGGGACCCACCAAAAACTCCTCTTTAACTTGAGTTTCTCCCCCAATATTTTATCAGCATCTTCCCAACCTTCTTTCTTGTTCATGACAAAGGGGCCTAGTTGGTCTTTGAATTTCAGGCAAGCCTTTTTCTTGGCACTGTGAAAATGAGTTAAATCTGAATTGATGAGTTGCCTGTAATACTCCAAGGCAAACAGTCTCATTGGCACATATCTGGGCAGCCTGTAGGGACAGAGCTCACAGCCATAGATCCTAATGACAGTGTGATTCTGGTAAAAGTACCTGTCACCTATTTTGTAGTTCTTTGAAAGCTGCAATATTTTCTGCATGTCATAGGATAACCTAGCAAGAGGAGTTCTCTTCAAGAGACAAAAAACCGGATAGACAAACAGGTCAATGAACTCACAGTAAGAGTAGGGGGAATTGTGGACTTCATGAAAGACTGAGGTCCAGAAAATCACAGACCTCTTTTCCCCTTTAGAGTCCAATTTTTTGATGGGGCATTGGAAGTAGTCTGGTTGATAATACGTAAATAGATGGATGTAAGAAGATTATTTGAAGACTCTCTCCCTATCTAGTTTTATTAGTTGGTCATATATCTTATTGGAGATGAATTTGGCATAATTATACTTGACAACAGGGGCCTGTCCTGGGCTAAATGCAGGCAGCATGACTAGTATAGTTTCATCAATGTTCTCACTTGTTTTGAAACCTAGTACATAGGATATCATATCAACTAGTAACTTGCCCACTTCATTGAAGCACACATAGAGGAAAGGAGGTGGCCCTGTTGGCTGGCGATCTGCTCTCATGAATACTTTGGCAATCAGAGCTGGAAAGTTTAGGACCTTCATCAAGCAGTAATTTCATAGAGAGAGGCATCAGAAGCTGAGTTTGCTTGAAGTTTAGCATTTGGTTGATTGAGTCAGGAGTTACTTGGAAGAGGGTGCTCCCAGATGGAGACTTGACTGCTCTTTGAGTTGGGTCATTGTTTTCACAGCAGAGGCGAATAATTTCAGGGAAAATATTGACAGAAGGGAGGAAGTAAATGGGCAAGTTTGATTCCCAAATGGCATAAATGTCACTGTTGTTTAGGTAACTGTTCCTTAGCTGACAGAAGGTCTGCAAGTGGTTTCTGTCACCAACCAGGTCTTGAATTAGGTGGTCCCTATCAGCCAAAGGCAATGCTTCAAGTTCCTTATGAGGTGCATTGAGAGGGGTGATGTTTAAGGCTGCTGGAGTGGCCATCCTGAATGCTCTATGTCTATAATCTGAAATTTGGATTGGGGTAACAACTGAACAGTAAAACTTGTCATTGAAGCTTTGTAAGGGAGCTAGCAGACTAGACCTTGATATAAATGTGGCCCCACTGTGTAAATTTTTATGGTAAAAGAGCAAATTCTGCAGAATTTAGATAGGCTTTTAAATGAATTCACTGGATTGATAGGCTCTGTGGGTAAACTGCAAAGGAAGTGGGAATGTTTTTTAGCTAAATGAGTGAAATTTTGCAGACGATTTTGACAAAGGGAGTGAATGCATGGGCAGTTTGCAGACTCTGCCGGCAGAAACGAAAAATGTGTTTTTAATAGTGAATTTGCAAAGGAGGGAAAATTTGCCGGGTTTCTCTTGAACAGGGGGTCAACTAGTGAGTTTATAGGTGGAAGTTCAGGGGCTGGAGTGCATTTTGGTGTGAATTCGCAGATGTTCAATCAATTTTAATGGAGAAACTACGGAAAAATAGGGTTTATGGGTCAACAGTGGGTAAATACCTATTTTTTATGGCACCGAGGGCAACTAGCAAGTACAATTCGAGCTTCAGGGTCAGGTTATGGAGCTGAATTCGCAGGGTGGCAGACTATGTGCGTTTTGCGGCAGATTGTTCATAAACCGCATGCACGTTCTTCACCAGAATAACAACAGAAAATAAGCCAAAATGGTCATTTTCATGACTTTTTATTGAATTTTGGACATTTTGGCACTTTTAGCGCTTTTCGAGGATGATGTCAGCATGACGTAATTTTGGCACGTAGCAGGTACATAGAGTGACATGGTGGCTGACGCGTATGGTGACATGGCATGTGACACAGCGGTAGGGTGGTGACATCGGCGGATGATGTGGCAGCACTGCAGAGGGCTGGGGGGTGACGTGGACACGCAGTCAGGCGGTGACGTGGGCCTAACGTCAGCGGAAGGAGGTGGGCGGTTTCCAGTTTTCCCGCACCGCTTTTGGCCCGGGGCGGTATTGCAAGGGGGGCTCTGATCACGCTGGGCGATTGACGTGTGGTGGGGGTACGACAACAGTACCACCAATTCCCCGAACGCTAATCTTCGGTAGATCGGGGCACGCGATATTCACAGCCAGCCATTGGATTGCGGGTGCAGGATCGGACGACGGACGGGTATTTAAAGCCGCGGGGTTTCACAACGAGGGGGCCCATGCTATATTCAAACGTTTTGTAATATATGCGGGGTATAAAAATTAGGTTATATGGGTTATGTGTTCGGTGCTGGGGATATGGTTTATTTATTTAATCAAATATCAAACAAAACCCGAAATATATGAGCGCGGAGGGTAATATGGTAAGGTTTATGTGCGAGGGGGTCAGCATGGTTATTAATTTAACCAAATGTTAAATTAACTCCAAATTATTTTGGATGCGGAAGGGCTAATACAAATCCCAAATGGACTTTAGTATTTCCCAAACTTAGGTTATATGGCTATAGTGCCAAGGGGTGGGGATATTTACATTTTTTGGGTCCTTTATATAGTTTTTTGTATGATAGGGATGGGGAAATGATTTAGGGAGCTAAAATAATAGAGTTAAATGCTAATATGACTTTGTGGCATGAAACAGGATAAATAAATGCTATGTTTACAGAGTGAAACTTAGACATAGGGAAATGGAAAGAGTTTGGAATGATGATTTTTACACAAGAAATGTGGCTTCTTTTCAGTAAGTAAACTTAGAATTTAACTTAGCATTTCTCATAGAAATAAGTGAAACATGACTTATTGGGCAGATCCCAAGGTCCTTGAGGGGATGTTAGCAAGCGATCTTTGGTGGAATGAAGGGGAATTAGTCATTCTTCCATTGTTATGCAACCAAACAACTGCCATGGTACAAATGTCATTGATGAGATGAGTCTTTCTTGACAAGACAAAATTGGTTATAAACTTGCTTCTACAACCTCACACTGCCTACCCAGCCTAACACACCTAACATATTTTCTTCCTTTTGATTGGGTGCACTTAAACTAGCAAACCTTGATTGTCCTCTTTTCTTTTGACTGCCCTCCTGTCTAAGTCTACCCTTATCTCTTCCAAGGGCCTAGATTAAGCAGTCGGGCTCCTTTGTTTTCTCTACCTATCTACTTATCTACCAAGCTTGACCTGTTTGGATAGATATTCATTCTCTATTCTACAATAGCAGATTCAAACATGGCATGGTCTAGATTGAACTTTGGGCCATCCATCAAATATGATAAACAACAATATTTGCACATTGTGAACTTTCAAACAAGATAGCAGTGGCATTTTGACTGGCCACTTTCCTGGTCTTTTGGTTTGGGGTTCAGTTCTATTGTTTTTTCTGACCAATTTACTCTTTTTTCCCTTTGATTTTCTTTTATGTCATACCCTCTTTACATTTTTTAATTTTCTTTATATGTATACGAAATATGGAACCTTTGCAGCATGAAAAGATGAACATATTTGGCACTTCCATAGTCAATCATGAAAAATGAAACCTATTGGTATAGGAACCTAACAGGTACAATCAAATCCCCTAGAAGACTAGGATAAAACCACCTTCATTTGTCCTTGGGGTGCTTTCACTTATTGGGTCCTTCCTTTTGGCCAATGTAATGCCCCTGCCACTTTCCAGAGGGCAGTCCTGAGTATCTTTGCTGAGTTATTCCATGACGTAGTAGAAATTTTTATGGATGATTTTCCACCCTATGGGTGTGATTTCCAGGAGGCTTTGTCGAACTTGGGTAAGGTGCTGAAAAAATGCATTGAAATGAGATTGTCCCTTAGTCCCAAAAAATGTGAGTTCTTGATGACTGCAGGGACTGTTCTAGGTTATTCAATATCCCAAAAAGGAATACAGATGGACCTAAATAAAATACCCATCATCCAAAGGGTCACACCTCTGCAAAAACAGAGGGATGTCAGAAGTTTTCTATGTTTAGCTGCATACTATTGGAGATTTATAAAAGACTTCAACAAGTTAGATTCTCCTTTATTTGGGTTATTGGCCAAAGAATTTGAATTTTTATCATCAAAAAGTTGTCAAGAGACCCTAGACACCTCGAAGGACAAGTTAACCACTGCCCCTATTCTCTGAGACCCAAATTGGGCCCTTCCTTTTCCTATGCATGTTGATGCCTCTCGCAAAGCCATAGGAGTAGCTCTAGGCTAGATGGATGACAAGTTACCATATGCCATTTACTTCATCGGTAAGAATTTGTCAAAAGTTGAACTGAACTATATAGTGACTGAGAAGGAGCTCCTAGCTGTTGTGAATTCATTGAAAAAATTTAGGCATTACATTACAGGTTACCAAACATTTGCACATACTGATCATGCTACAATTAAATACTTGATGAATAAACCTGATGTAAATGCCTGGATTATTAGATGGTTACTTTTAGTAGAACAGTTTGATCTAACTATTATTGATAAGGCTGGCAACGAGAATTTTGTTGGAGATGTTTTATCGAGATTAACTTTTCATATGGTGGAGGAAGCAATGGTTGATGATGAGTTACTAGATGAACACTTATTTTCCATTTCAATTCTCTCTCCATGGTTTGCTGACTTAGCAAAGTACTTGGTGTCTGCACAGTTTCCACCAAACTTATCCTCCAAAGAAAAAAGCAAGATTGTGAGGAAGAACTCACTTGGATTGGGGGTAACCTCTTCAAACTAGGCCTAGATAAAATTCTGAGAAGATGTGTCAAGGAGGAGGAAGTCTTTGACTTCCTTCTAACCTATCATGATGGTCCTTGTAGAGGTCATTTTGTAGACAAGAGGATAACATTCAAGGTGCTACAAGCTGGTTATTACTGGCCCACTATCCACGAGGATGTGAGGAGGTATATTAGTTAATGTGATCTGTTCCAAAGGATGGGGAAACCTACCCCAAGGGATGAATGCCTCTATAGCCTCAAGTGACTTTCGAGCCATTTGACAAGTGGGGCATCGATTTCATTGGACCCATTGACCTCCATCAAGGCAAAGGAATACATCATTGTGTTCACTGATTATTTAACCAAGTTGGCTGAGACCAAGGCTATAAAAGAAAGGGAAAATATATTTTATAAGTTTGGGTATCCTAGAGAACTGGTCACTGATCAGGGCAACCAGTTTACATCTCACATGATTGAAAATTTGTTAAGCCAACATAATATCAAGCATAGAGCATTCACTCCTTACTAGCCACAAGCTAATGGGAATGTGGAGGTGATCAACAGAGTGCTGGAGGGAATTCTGACCAAAGTAATCAGTAGCAGTAGAAAGGATTGGGTAGATAGATTAGTTGAGGCCACTTGGGCCTACAATACCACCAGGAAGGCCACCACTGGGTTCAATCCTTATGAGTTGGTCTATGGGAAAAAGGCCCTGTTGTCCATTGAATTTGAATAAAACACCTTAATAAATGGAAGCACAACTATATCTAGATCTCACCGGGGCACAACAAGAGAGATTGATCCAGCTGAATGGGTTATATAAGTTTAGAATGCAGGCCCTCTTACACACAGAGGTGACTCAAGTTCAAAGGAATATCTGGCATGAGAAGAACATAAGGACAAATAATTTTAAGAAGTTGATTGTGCTTTGTTTTATGATTCCAAATACAAGGATTTTAAAGTCAAGTTAAGGACTAGATGGTTTGGGCCTTATATCATAGAAAAATGTCATCGTAATGGTTCAGTGTAGATAAGAACCATTGACGTAGAGGTTATTCCTTTACTTATCAATGGGCATAGATTGAAGGTCTACAAGAAGACCTTGTCAAATAAATAATTCATTAATGGCATCAACAATACAATGATGGTAGTGGAGCAAGTCTCAGTTTCTACCCCATCAAGTCACTGAAAAAAAGAAAAAGAAAAAAAAAGAGAGAAAAATAAATAGACTCAAGTGAAGACCTCCATGAGGCACTTGAGTCCCACTGTTGGGTTGAAAACCTCTTTTCAGGCACTAAGGGCAAGCAGCTAGGATGAAAACCTCTTGGAGGCAGACTAGTTGTTTTCAAAAAAGAGAAAAAAAAAAATATAGAAAAAAAGGAGAAAATAAAAAATTTGAAAATGTTGTTTGTAGGACAACAGGAGGAGGATCAGAGCAATAAGAGAGGAGAAAAAGGACATATATAGTTCATATTTCCATTCCTCCATTACATATTTTTCGTAATCCCAACATTCCCTCCATTTTTGCACTCATCTAGCTTAGTTTGCAAGGGTTCTGTGTTTTCTATAGGATTCGTTGTAAACCTACAGGATTCCCTGAAAACCTACAGGATGATCCTGTAGGAATTACAGTGGCTTGGGAATACCAAGAAAAGTGACCCTAGAGCAAGGGGATGACATGGTTGTGTCAAAAGAATAAATGTTTACTTCACCACCTCATCATCATGCCTCTCTCCACAATGATTACCCCTACATTCATCCAATAAGTCAGTTTAAAAAATATTATAGTTTTCAAAAAAAATGCAAATAAAAGAGGATAAGAATAGAGGACAAGGGGACAACACCTGAAGGCTATACCTCTCACCTATCGATCATTGGACCCATTCTCTACCCATGACAACAATCCTCATGCTCCAAAAGTGAAGGAATGACTGAAAAATTAGGGCAGAGGCAACTACAGGACATCCTATAGGTTTCCTATAGGAAATCCTATAGCAGCCTATCCCATAAAACAAAAATTACATAGGTTGCAGTCAGCTTCAGCATGGAGATCCCAATGTTAAGGAAGCTCCTCCAAAGCTTAGTAGTAGTAGCAGGATCAACAACATCACCATCCAGTACCTGCACATCAAAGAAAAAAGCATCAGAGGGAAAAATAGGAAGAGGAAAACACACACAACAAATACACAACAAGGACATCAATCTCCAACAAGCAGCATCAAGGAATCTTACCACAGGTATGTCACCTTGCTTAAACTCTCTCATTAGCATAATATGATCAAACATGTAGATTTGTTAAAGAGTTGGTTTTATAAGAAAAGGTGGCCAATTAACTTGGACACCTTCGACTAGTCAACGAGGAGAATACATTTAGTTCCCTACACACGTGGAAACAGTCACACCAAGAGAAAGAGGAGATAAGGCCAAAATTGGTTAAGTTACAGATGACTGAAGTGGGAGACAATTACGAGGAAAGGAGAAATGATGAAGTGGTAGTGGGACCAATGGTCCAAACGTGGGTGCTTGTACTTCGGTCACTAGCACACCATCCCACTCAATCACCCATATGAGGAAATAAATCATTGATTCCCCTGCTTAGGAGGCATTCACAATCTCAAGGATAAATTGAAGCAAGGTTTCTCTCAGCCCCAGAAGTAATTTCTACAGAAGAGACAGTGAGTAGTTTGACAACATAGCAACACTTATAGGATCCTACAGGAAAACCTACAAGATCCTACAAGAGAACCTACATGATACATAACAGTCATCTAAAGGATTTGTGGTGAGAATTTTAGAAGGTAAAAACCGAAGGTTCACTTCATCAGGCAGTGGCAAGGATGTAGGAGCTATACCTTCCCACATTTTCCAAGTTAGAAATGTAATAAAAAACCTTCTATTGCATTAAGGAGATTGTAGTCTAGGGGAATTGTATATTGAATTGTCATTTCAAATCTCTCACCGATTATAATTTGGAATTAAACCCCTACAAGCTTCCACAATCATCAGAGGAAAAATGACAGGGGGATTTAATAAGAGGGAACCCACAAACACAATGATAATTCATCGGTACCCTCCAGTAGTAGAGATCTTCACAAGACACAATTGGATAGGTTTCTTTGGAAAAATGATGGGATATGATGATGAGGTAGCTAGAGACTTTGCTCTCTTACTCATACCACTGACTAGGACCCATGCCATTACTGTGGTGAAAGGCCTCTCTAGAGAAATTGGCCCTGAAGTCATAGGAAGAATCACCACATTTCCTTTAGGGTTGCCTTGGAGAAAGGAAGATAAGGGTGACAACCAAATTTCAAAGAAGAAATTATTTTTGGAAGGAGAGGAGGCAATGGAAGACAAAAATGGGGTTAGAAGAGAAAGCCTGCCATATCCTTGGAATGAAATTAGATACCACCTCATTAAGTATATATCATGTGAAGGTAGGTACAATGTGGTATATGGATACCATTTCATGCTTCTCCAAGAACTGAGATTTGGAGTAGACACACCTCCTCAAAAGAGACTAAGCATACCCTACTTTCTTCTTTAATCGGTGATAGCTATGAGAATCAAGGTGTAGGAATGAAAACATCAACAATTAGCCCATCATGGGTTAATTAAACTTATCCTAGAATATTCCCTCCAAAACCTAAGACTCCCTATTACACGGAAAACGTTTCGAGACATGCAAGTAGAGTGAGACATAGAAGCTCTTAAATATGACAAAACCCCCATTGCTAGCGAGAGGGATGAGGAGGAAACAGAGAGGGATGAAGAGGAACAGAGGAGGAAGAAGAGGAAGAAAATGAGGAGAAAAGTGATGAAGAGACAGAAGAAGATGAAAAAGAAGAAACTGATGAACAGAGTGAGGAACTGGGTGGAGAAAAGGAAGAGAGAGACAAGGATGAGAAGGAGAATGGAAAATAGGAAACAAAAGGCAAGGAAAAACAAAGGTCTACAATTCCAAGCAAAGAAGGGGAGGAATCACCAATGGTATCTCTGGAACCTATAGAGAAAGAGGCAACAACCACCCTCACTGCGCTAAGTACCCCTATCAAGAAAAAAGGGAAGAGATAGATACAAACCCCATTGTACTTTAGGACAAGAAAAAGTACAAGGATCAGCTAAGAAAAACCTCAAACACCCACCAAAGTTCCTATTGTCATTGAAGACTCCCCAAAGCAGCAGGAAAATGTAGCTCCCCTTCAGAAAAATTAGGGAGAAGGATCATGAGGGAAAGCCTCTCCAAAATTTCCCATCACTTATGTTAGGAGGCCAGTCACCAGATCTACCTCATCCAAAGGAAAAGGTCTCCTACAGGAGACACAGAAGGACCTATAAGAAGAAGACGCCATCCTACAAGAAACTCTGCTAAACCTATAGGAAACTCAGAAGATGGACCAAGAAGGGATCATGCAGCAAGAGCAACGAAGGAGGATCCAAAACTGAGGGAACCTAGTCCTCAGCCCAACCTTGACGCTTACAACAGGTTCATTGAAGCGGGCAGGGTCGTTCCACTGAAATTTTCCATCCCCTTATTCTTTGAGCTTAAGAAAAAAGGGCAAGAACACATAGGTGGATGCAAATTTTCAAATCTAAACGAGTGGAGGATATAGGCCACATGGAGGAGAAAGTAAAGGAGATGTGAAAAGAAATAAGCAACCTAAGGGACAGAATGGCAATGATGAAAGCTTAGTTGGAAGCAAGGAATGCATGGCTAAGGGGACAATTACAAGAGAGAGAAAGTCAATTCACATCCATGGCCAGTTTATCTTTAGAGGCAATCCAGTGTAGGATGCCAGCAAAGTCCTACGCATTGTATCTTAAGGAACAATGGCTACAGTTCCAAATCAATGCTTTAGCACAAAGAGGCACTATGCCCTTCCAAGATTACAGAAAAATCATTGGTCTCTGTGATCAAAGAACCTTGGAATGTAGAGCTAAAATGTTTGAGTTTTATCTACATAACTTGGCCTTGATAGATCTGAATGTGTGGGACCCTAATTCAAAACTAGGGGACTTACAATTGATGGCCTTGGCATCATGGATGAATCATGAGGAGGGAAGAGATGCAGATATGAAGAAAGTAATGGAAAGAGAAGAGATAGAACCCCTCATGATAAGAGTTGAGCGATCAAATCCAATGGTTGTCATCAACACCCACAACCTGATTGAAAATGACCCTCAACTGGCACCTAGGTACCTTTCTGCCCAAGACCAGGCAGTCACACACTTTGAGGACATTTTCAGGTTGTTAGGGGACACAAACTTGCCAAAGGAGATGGAACACTTTTCCCTATAGCTATAAAATGAGAGAGTACAATTCTCCTCAAAGAATGAGAGAGGCACTAAACAAAGCACCTATGTACAAGAAAGCTCTCCAAAGACTCAAAGTCAATTGGATTGGCTTGAGACTTAGTCCACCAGTGCTCTTAGGAATGTTGGAAGGAAGGAAGGAAGAGGAAGAAAGAAAGCAGTGGGAGGAGATAGAGAGGAAGGCAGGATTCTATGCACAAGAAGAGGAAACTACAACAGAAGCATGGGATGTCAAGGAGTCCACTAGAGCAATGAAAGACATGGATATAGATTGAGTTTCTTAGAGGATGAGCAACACTTTTAGTAGGGGTGTGATGATGAGCCTCATCAGTGGGTAACTATATGGACTTTAATACACCTCAAAGCTTATCTAAATCAATACTTCTCATAATTCCTTACATATTTTGAGTATATTTTGCTTAATGAGATGAGTAGAAGTGAGATGTTATGCCTAGTGGACTAATGTGTATTGATTGTATGCTTTTGAGAACAAATCATGGCAATTTTGTCTAATTAAGGGTAGAAACTTGAATGAGACAAGGAGGAGAGATTGTATGAGATATATCCTCCTCATTTACTCCTCACTCATTCGAATATTCCTTGATCAAATCACACTAGCTAGGGGCTGCAAGCAGCTGATTCATGAAGATCAAAGGACAGGCAAGCCTCCCTAGATTTAAGGAAGTCGTTGGAGACTTTAGTTGTATAAATAAGGAGGCCTAGAGACTCATTAGCTTTCAATTTTTTTATGTAAAAGCACTAAGCATTTTTCGAGTTCAAGACTTGTGGAAGACATTGTTATGTAATTTTTTATTTGATAATGAGAATGAGCATTTCCTTGATCCAACACTAAGTTGACTCAAAGGGATGGAGCTCTTGGGTTAGGCTCTAACCCTAACAGCAAAGGCTCCTCTTCTTGTATTTCTATGCTTAGTTGATTTCATAGATTAATGGTTGAATTGTCTTTAACATCATTTCATTGCAAGTAGTTGTCAATTTAATTAGTTTTTTTCCATTTGTGCATTGCTTCATCATTAGCTTAGGAAGATAAAGAAATATCAAAAAATTGATAGTAGCTAGATTTTTCCTCACTCCTCGCTTCAGGGACCATGGTTTGAGGAAAGAACTCCTATGCAGCCCCAAAAATACTGAATGTTGATTCCTTATGGAATTTAGGGTATTCTGTTTGATAGGCCAGCATTTTACTAGTTTTAAGAGTAGGACTTAGTTTTCATTTCTGATATATTTAGCCTTGCACTAGATCTCCTAAATGTTTCACATTATTTTCCAAGTTTTCCCATTGCAGAAAATAGGCAACTAGATAATGAAATTATGTGTTTCTTTAGTTAATTGAATCTTTCTTGTTTGACATTATTTATGGATAAATGTTAGTGATTGATGTAGTATAGGAGTTTCAACAGTACAGAGAGATTTCATGACAAACAACCCCATCCTAGCTTCATCCATATATGATTATGACTTTTTCCACTAAGTCCCTTCACGAAATTCATCATTCCATAAGAATACTTCTCCAAGCTTGTTGAGCAAATCCAACCATCTCAAAAACTCTATTTTGAGCTCTGAAGGTGTCCTAGGCACTACCTTGCCTCATTTCTCCCACCATTCACCTTTCCTAAGCCCTACAACACCTTCCAAATCAATCCTCTTTTTCTCGGTTATATCTTGTAGGAACACATGTGATCCTGTAGGAGCATTAGGACATCTTGTAGGTTGACTTGTAGTGGCCTCGTTTGAGGCCGAATTCTGCAAAAAGCATCTAGGAAGATATGAGAAGACGCCTATTTTCCTCCCAATCCATCTGACCATTCACCATCATCCCTAATTCACCTGCCACATCAGCAAGAGAAGTTAGCATTCACATTTTCACACAAAAATACAAAAAGGAAAAAGGGTTATTTTGTTCATTTACATGCACAACAGTAGAATTTTTGGATGTTTCAAATTGCATGCCTATGATAGTAGGATTACACACATGTTAAATTAAAATTATTTTGGATCAAAGCCTCTTAGCAGTTAATTAGATGAATGTTGTGTTTAAGCATTGGATTTTAGTCTTTTCCTTACTACAGTAGACAACATTTCATTTAGTGCAAATTTCCCTTTTCCTGATTGGTAATCAAGCTTCTTCTAAATCAATAGAAGGCTAGTTTGAGAAGCCTTAGTGGTCCATCTCCAACTTAGAAGTGAAAAAGAGAAGACACATCACATCTACTTGTGTATACAACACTGTCACCTCCAAGTTTGTACAAACCCCGGGTTGGTAAATTAAAGTTTGTAGCCCTAGGAGTTGCAAAATTCTTGCTGCAATACTGGTGCTCATAAGATGGAATGACAGAGAAGTTGTCAATGAACCTTCTCCATTATTGTACTACACCCAAAAAGCTATGAATCTTTGTAACATTGGTGGGTATAGGCCACTTTACAATCACATTAATTTTAGAAGAATGCATTTTTAATTGACCACCTGCAACAATGTAACCCAAGTAAACCAAAGAGGTGTTACCAAATTCACACTTAGATATTTTGACGTACAATTTTTCTTTCTAAAAAACATCAAGCGCCTTTTTAACATGACTCACATGATCTTCCCATGTCCTACTGAAGAAAATAATGTCATCAAGATACACAAGCACAAAATCATCAAGAAAAGGTCAAAAAATATCATTCATCACCCTCATGAATGTGGTCGGAGAATTACATAGTCTGAATGGCATCACTACTCATTCAAACAACCCTTATTTTCTCTTGAATGCAGTCTTCCATACATCATGTTCTACAATCCTAACCTAATGATAACCACTCCACAAGTCCGGTTTTGTGAAATAGACAGCATTTTTCAATTGATCTAACAAATTATCAATGTGAGGGAGAGGGTAATGATTCTTCAACGTTATTTTATTAAATTTCCTCTCGTCCACATGCATCCTCCATGTTTCATCCTTCTTTGGCACCAAAAGAATAAGTGAACTACATAAATAAGAACTTAGCCTTATGACCCCTTGGTTTAACAATTCTTGTACCTGCTTCTTTATCTCCTCCATCTCAATGGATGGCAACTTTTACATATGAATTTTGGGTAAAGCAACATTCTGCTGCAATTGAATCTCATGTTGGATCTCATGCTTCAGAGGCAACCCACTTGGTTCCTGAAAAATCCCATCAAAGTTAGAAACAAATTCTTACAATTCCTTTTTATGAGTGGGATCACAACCTTGGAAAGCTTCATATGTATCTCCATATTTTTCTCTCAAAACCATGAGCATGCACCCTTTGCTAGAATTGATCAACATCTTCATATAACTTACACTTACAAATTTCTCACTGATTCTAAAGCGATCAGCTCTAATAATGTATTCCACCTCATCTTTTGTGAGATGATACTTCTTTTCATGGTGAAAGAAAACTTCTTTCCTGTCATAAAAATATGGACTCCTCAATACAATACTATAGATATCTAAGGTTGCAACATCAAGGTCAACTTCATCTACTCGTTTGGATGCAATCAAAATCTAGCTCTACACTGCTTGCTTATATGTAATTTTGCTTTATCACACACCCAACAAAGAGGGTAAAGTTTTGGATGAGACTTTGTCTCTAATCCTAACTTTTTAACCAAGGATTCTAAAATAAAATTTCCTTGTGAGGCTAGCTCAAACAATGTTTCCACCTTAGTATGTTTCATTATGACTCTAATGTGGAATAATGCAATTTTCATTCGTTCATTAACAAGTGGCTCATTTGAAGAACTTGTAGTTGCATGCAATTCAAAGTTTTCATTAGCATGAAGAGAAATAGTACCTTGTGTGCTCACTTCTGTGATCAATGTCTTATCACCGAAATCAAATCCAAGGTCCTACTACATGGCATCACCATCATTTTCTTTTCCTTCCCACCAAATCTCTTTGCTTTCAACTATGGATGCAACTTCCAACACTGCTCATCATGATGGCCTTCCTTCTTACAATCTGTTCAAGATGGTTTTTCTCCGTCATCCTTCTTGGTTGTAGCTTCCTTCTTGTCCTTTCCCTTTCCTTTTCCTTTGAACTTAGCATGATGAGGTTTGAAATATGATTTCTTTGGTTTCTCTTCTTTATCATTCGTTCCCCCGCTTTCAAGGTGAATGCCCTTCACACTAGCCGCATCAATGGTAGTAGGCTCAAATAACAATAAAGAATTCTTGATGTAACTATGTAAAGCACCAATATACTTTGTTATAGTTTTTGATGAATCAAGTGAAATGCCCAAATTCAATGCCTGTTTTCTAAAATATTCTCTAAATATTTGTACATTTTGACCCTTTTTTTGTCTGAAATATTTCAATTCCATTAAATCCTTTTGTCGATAACCCAAAGAATAAAATTGATCTTTTAATGTAGAAACAAAATTGGACCGAAAAGAAAGGAGATTACCAATGTTTGTGCTGCCTTTCTGCAACTTTCTCTTCCACCAGACAAGAGCAATTCCTCTCAGCCGAAGAGATGCTAACTAGATCATGGCCACATATTCCTTGATATGTTGAATCGAGGAATAAATCTTGATCTCTTTAATATCATTTTTTAGCTTCTTTGTATTACATTCTCCATTATCTGTGGGTAAATCAAACTTTACATCTAGCTTAAAAATGGCTTCTTAGATGTATTACTATGATGCCTATTAGAGTGATGAGAAGAAGAAGAAGGAAAAATGTCACTAGAGGATGGAGAGGGCAGTTAGGGAGGATCTCCTCTTCGACCTTCATGATTTACCGATGCATGGTAATCAGGTTCTTTCTTCTCAGGCTTGATTGTCTTCTCATATTCTGCAAACAATTTTTCAACTTTCTCTACCATGGTGAAGAAGATCTTGCAATAATTTCTCTCTTCCTCCATTTGACCTTCGTCATCTTCCATGTTCCATCTTTGTGGTGCACAGCCCACTTCGATATCAAAGGATTTAAGTTTTCCTTCTCCTCTTTGGAGCGTGTCCCTAGTTAGCATTCACTCATGCAGATCGCATCAAGACAACCTATTCTAGTACCACTTCAAGTGATCAAGCTTATTCTGAAGGACTTACTCTAATACCAATTGTTATGAAAAATACTAAAAGGGGCGGTAAATCATCATTTTTACACACTTCAATTTCAATTTCTTATTATGATTACTATACACAACTGTTGTAAAGGAAACTCGTGTATGTATGTGATTGTTACTATAGAAACCTGTGTATATCTAGGTAACTTATCTGACCATCTCTCCAACATTAATCAATGCATTATTATTCCATTATTCATTAATAAAATAGTAACTATGAGAAGTTGTGAAGTAGATATAACATTAACACACACAACCATATGAACACTGGGATTTTTAGGTTGAAACCCAATGTGGGAGACAACCACCATTGGTGTCATCTTTGTCTTCTTCGTTTATTAAAATTAATCTTCTTACAATCTTGTACTGGCATATACTTTAACAAGTACATAGGCTCGTACCTGTAGAAGGATACAATCTTCTATCGATTTCTAGCTCCTACTAGAAAGGAGCTACAACCCCCCTTGTGAATACTCCTATCCTCATCTCTTTGTGGATCACTTTTCAGAATGTTTCAAACTGGATCCACTCTCAACAATTCTGAAATCAACTATTCAAATACTGAATCATCAAATCTAATAATGTAACCAGTGAAACTTTATAAAATCAGAATAAGTCATACCAATGCATAGCCACTCCTTATTATACAAAGTCAAACTTTGTTACCCATCATAGGAACCAATTTCTGCCACTACAAATACTGATCAATCATGCATCAAATTGTATACACTACTATTATCAATCATACCTACATATGTATGTTCTTCTCCAAAAGAATACCCATGTATATATCTCAAAATATTTATAACTAAATCTCAATCATTTTGCCACTAAATCAATCACCCATACAGATATTGAAGCCAACATAGATCACTGAACCAAACACATAGTATCACAAAGTAACATCATCACTTAGTCAAGCTCTAATTCATAATCATTATAACCCAATCAGTAATGTTCAACAAAAATTATTGTAAGAGAGACTACATCGATAGACAATAGAAAACACAACAAAACAAATGAACCATTACGATGAGTTCATACTGAAAAACCCTAGTAGATGTACAAAACTATTATAAATCACATTCTCCTATGTACATGATTTTTAGACTTGACTCCAGCATAAAGATCTTTCAATACTGCAAAATATATATACTACTAGTCAAAAGGACATCCAGATATGTACACGATCTTACAGAGGCAAACCAGTGTATAGATTGTCATACTTTTGCTGCAACCATATAATATACTTTGCAACCATTAATATCTTATAGTCATGTCAGATTATCATTAACACCATAGACCTATCACAGTTAGATAATAAGCAAATAAAAAAGTACATATGGTACCATACTTCATATTTTTAGATTTGTGCGTTTTCATTGCTCCTTGTATTGAAAATACCATGGTGCGGAAATTTTACACGACTCTTAGTCACCATACCAGCGTATGGATGCGACTTTGATTTAGAGGAATCACGTATACTTTACAACCTTCACCTTTATCATTTTTTTTTCTCTGAATTGATATTCCTTTGTCTATGTCACTTGTAGCATCTGCATAACCATCATGTGGACATTTTTATGAAGTAGATTTCCATCAAGGACAACACATTAGTCATAATGCCAAGATAATGAATGGAAAACCCTCTTATTTATAAAAAACGTATTGGGCTCAATTACGAATTGGAAAATAATAAAATATTATTGACCAAATGAAAATCTAGCGATTAGGAATACTTTATTTTATTTTTTGGAGAGGGGAAATATATTCAAAATGGTCAAATATTTTTATTTAGAAAATGGTTGAAGTAATTAACAAATAAAATTATTTATTAATCACTTTGTGAAGATTAAGAAAAGTGTAAATTTGAAATAATTATTAAATAATAGTTTAACAATTATTCCAAAAATAAGAATAAGGAATAATAAATAAATAGTGATTTATTTAGTTATTCCATGGCGATTTAGTCAAATGTGACAAGGAATGATTATCAAATAATGATTTAATAATTATTTCTATAGATATTAAACAAATAATGATTTATTCAATTACTCTCATGAGTTTTTTAAATTTTAATTAGAAATAATCTAATAAAAATGGTTTACTAAATTATTTCCTATGGTGAAAGTGATCTTACTATGGTAAAATTAATCCTACATGGTGTATTTCGATCCACCTAGTTAGAAATGGCTAGGTGATCATCCATTAGGTGATAAAAAATTCCCCCACAATGTATGACGAGAGTCAGAAGTGAATGGTATGATTGGAATATGTTGTAGGTTATACTTCCACTAGACACGAAAGGGGGGAGAGAGAGAGAGATGAAACAATGCAAGGAAGGACAGAAGAATGGAAGGGGTGAGACCTACTAAGCTAATATAACTCTCCTTTTAGTTTGTATTACATGATCGCAAATGAGGCAAGGGAGGCATACCCATACCCATTGAGATAACTAAGTAAAAATAATAACGTGTACCCAACAATGTCGAACTCAGCTAGAAAGTACATCATACATGGTACATGATATGTTGGCATCAATGGGTGAGAATGTGATACAATGATACAATGCATACCAGATAGATAATATTGTTGGAAAATAAAGGTCACGACTGAATATAATGATATTTAAGTACATGAGATAACATTCCCCTCAATTTCACATGGTGTTTGGGAATCACAAACAAAGAATCACAGTTTCACAGGAAAGGGAACTGAATATCTGAACTAATCATCTAAATGAGACACACATGAAGTGGGTACTGCAGGTGGTGATACCTGATCTAGTAAAATCTATAGAACTACATCTGAGGCTGGATCATAATTGGCTGACATCTAGGCATGTGATGGACTTTGGAGTGGGAGCTAGACAAAGGAAAGATAGATTGAGTGGTGATAAGATTGAGGTTGAGTTGAATGTTTTAAGCAAGAAACATCCCACCAAGCAAGGGGGCTTCACTAAGCGAGAAATACCATACCATGTGGGTTCATATTGGGGGATATATATTGAGGAAAAAATGACATAATATATTGGGGGATATAATGGGGATAAAGGGTTTTTATATTGAAAAATGAAGTTGAAGGTTAATGGAAAAATATAAAGGGTATAAATGTTAATAAAAAAAATGGATACCTAAAATATCTATTGAAAGTAGGGGTTTTTAAATTGGCAAGGTGTATTGGGTTCATATTGGTTGGGGGTTAAATAATGTAATTTTTAAAGGTATTTTCCAATATGTAATCAAATTAGGGATATTGTTTAGTATGCCACGAACGCACACGATATGTCAGAAGTTCATTGAGTGAAGCCCCCATGCCACCAAGTCAGAGTTTAAGATGGTCAGGAGAAATATTTGGGATAAGATCATCAAATTAATGCACAACAAGTGGAGGCACCTAAATCTCATTGAAGGGATGATAACAATTGTCAAATCAGCCCGCAGGGAAATGAAAGCACTCAAGGGACCCCTTGGGGAGAACCCGAATAAAGTAGACAAGATTGTCAAATATTTGAATCGACTGGCCAAAATAGAGGTGGTGAAAGCAGGATTGAACTGAACTAACCAAATGAAGAAGAAACAAGGATTGATAGAACTCATCGAAGAAGAGCCAAAATACATGTGGCGGGAGATTAAGGGGTTCAAGGAAAAGTGTGAAGTGCTCTATGATATGAGGCTTCCTTGTCTCTTTGATGGGAAATGTGATAATAACCGTGTAGTCTAACTTATAAACGAAATTAACTTATAAACGAAATAGACTTTTTCACCAGAATCTCGCAAAACAATTTCAAGAAAGAATGTGATTTTTTGTTGTTTAAAATGCTTTTTTAATATATAAATGAAATCAGCACCATGAAAAACCTCTAGGATATTGGAATCTTATAGATTAAACAATTTAAATTCATATTGTGAAAAAACCTATTTAATCTATCACATAGACTAGATCAATATTAATTATATTAAATATAATAAAAGATATTTTTAAAAATTAAAGATAAGTCTTCTTTTAGGTAACTCAATTGGTGATTGTTTTTATATTGAAATGCTTCCCATATATCAACCAACAAAAAAGAAATAGTAAAAGTCAACGACCATAGAATAATTGGAAGTAAAGCTCAGCTATTCAAATCCCCGAGTCTAGCTAAGTGAAAGAAAAAAATACTTTCACATCTTCAAGTATATGTGCATAATTTCCATTGTATAATATTTTAATAAATAATTATATAAGAAAAGGATACATTTAGAACCGTGCGAATTATTATCTTTTACAGAATAAGTTTGAATTCGCATGATGCAGTTTTTGGGTGATATAAACCATTTGCTATGTAATTGACGTATATCGTTTTCGTAATGAAATCGAAATCAACTGGACGAACCAGAAAACTGTTCGACGAATCATGGGACAATGACTCAATATAATTTAGTAATTAAAATAACGGCAAGTTCAACATGCTATTAATACGGACAGAGGGCTCGGAACTCTAAATGATTTTGAAAAACGAGACACTCAGCTAAGAAAAGCCAGACGACAAAAGAGCAGAAAAACGATCGATTTTGACAAACAAGACACTCGGCCAAGTAAAATCATGATAACAAATTTCAGAAAACGGTTGACCTTAAGGCAGATTGAGCAGAGGATGTACTATAATGGACTGGAAAACTGTTGACATTGACACAGCTTGGCTCAGTTAATCAAATATGTCTAGAAAAAATGTACATGTGGACTTTCCTGCAACTGGCAGCGTCTGACTTTGCAGCAGCGAGGCCTATTACAATGCGCAGAAGAGGCAGTTGAAATTGACAAACGGGCAGAAATGTTTGGACAATTTCCCAATTCCAAACCTGCAGCACGTAAGGGCTTGCTCTCCCTCTAGCTTCCAGAAGTTGGGATGCGTTACTTGGAAATTCATACAGTGGATAAAATCCTATGAAGTCGCAGAAAAATTTCGTCATGGTTGATATAAATGGTTGGTGAGATTAGTGTTGGGCTTCAGTAAAGTTGAATTGCTATTCGTTAACATTAATTAAAGTTCACTGGCATCGGTCGTCTGAAGTCAAAGTTATGATTGAGTTTTGTTGTGTTTTAGTTTCCCTGCTTTTACTTGACTTGGATACTTTGTATTGACAAATTCGTTTAGTGTGATTGGTTGTGATTCTTTTTCTGTTATCATGAGGTACAGTGGATTGTGGTTCACAGCGCACATTGGTTGAAAGTGGTAGTGTAGTCCATTGTTGTTGTATTTCATTAATTGCGAGAGACGAGGTCTGATTGTAGTTGACTTATTTTTACACAGCTGACATCTTTGTCTGTGACATCCTCGTATGTCATTCACATTGGTTTTTTTGGTTCACTTAATTTTGTTAACTTTGATTAATATTGGTTGATTTAATAAAAGGTGATATATGATGTTTCCGTTGATTTTGATTGGTTTGAAATTGAGTTGTTGTTTTTCGTTGGTTTCAAATTGGGTTGGATATGCAGGAGTTATCCTAGTTAGTTAGGGTGAGTGTGTTTTAATGTTATTGGTTTTGTTTTTGTTTTTCTTAATTATAGTTGATGCTGGTGTAATTTATTTTATAGGGGTTAAATTTTGGTAGTGGCTTAATTCTAGGATGGTTATGGTTTTGCATAATTGGTTGTGGTTGACTTTGATCACTATAGTTGAGTATGATAAAATATGGTTAATTATATTTGTGTACCTGCGATTGACTTAAATTACCATTGTAAATTTCCATTGATTATAGTTGTATGTGGTTGACATGTCTAAAGAAAAATGGGTTTGAATGTGGTTGACATTTGTTCATTATGGTTTTTGCTAATCTTGGAAACTAGGTAAATTGTGGTTTCCATTATGTAAAATCATCACATACATTAATTGTCAGTAGTCATTGAATTTGGTAATTGTGGTTGAAATTGGAAACTATGGTCAATCATCATTAGCTTCTCCTAACTATGGGTGAATGGCATAAAATATGGTTGAATTTAGTTGAAATCAATTGATTTTGGCTCACTTGCCATAATTATAATTGACTTTTGTCACCTTTGATTGATTTTACTCAAATTAGTTGCTTCATGTAGGGTAGTTGATTATGGTTGACAATTGTTTCCTTTGGCTACCATGGTTGAATGTGGTTGATATTGTTCACTATGGTTAATAATGCTTTAGTATGGCTTGCATTAACATACTATAAATTAATGCCATCGTGGTGTTTAGTTGAATTATATTGATTTAGTTAAACGTAGTTGATCCATATAACCATTGGTAACTTTGGTTCATTGTGGTTGACTTTGGTGACAATAGTTGACTATGATCAAATGTGCTTAAATATAGTTTGTCTACCTTCAATGACTTAAATAATTAAGGTTGACTTTCATGACTATAGTTACTTATTGATGTCTAAGCTAAGTGTGGTTGACTTTTACAAGCATTGACTTGGTTCATTGTGTTTTCGTATTAGTGATTGAGGTTGATTACCTAGGTAGATTATAGTTGAATTAAGTATGGTTAGCCTTTATTGACTTTCAATGATTATTATTGAATGAAATTGAGGACGGTTAAACTTATTTAAATTGGTTGATTGTAGTTAACTATAGCTAATTATAGTTAACGTTTGTAACCCTTAGATGGAATTGGTTGACATTGATGACTCTTGTCTCCCTTACATGATGTGGTTGTCTATCATTAACTTTCATTTCTTTTTGTTAATATGATAGAATGTGTTTCATTGGTTGATTGTGGTTTATTATGTCTTGATATGGATAGATATGGTTCACCATGGTTGAGGTTGGTTGACACTTGTTGATTTTGTTGATTGTGGTTGATATGTTGGAGTATCGTTGATTTAACTTTAATATTGTCGATGTTTCTAACTATGGTTGAATGTGTTTGGCTATAGTTGATTTTCTATGTTTGAGCTAAATGATTAAGGTTGACTTTCATTAATTTTCAATTACTTTAATTACTTATGGCTTAGCTTAGATACTTGTAGTTGACTTTGTTTAATGTGGTTAAATTTGACGATGTTTGATTTTGATTCATTTTAATTAATGTCACATTATGATGTTTTGTGAGGGATAGTTCATATTATAGAATATTGTAAACTGAGTTGTCGTTAAGTATGGTTTTTTGAAAAGTTATTTCGTTTATTTTTTGATCTAATTTGTCTAGAATCTCGCAGGGATTTACCGAAATTAAAAGTTTGATGGGAAAACTCCGCACAATAAGTGCATTAGGGATTTCGAGAGTATTGAATCCATAGGTGCAATAAAAAAACCAGTTTAAATGAAACAAGTCAAGATTTCACCATAATTTTTTTTGTCGGATTTCAGTGAAAAATCCACAAAAACTCAAAAATATTGCATTTAAAGCCAACTTCTTTGTAAAAGGTTATTGTGCATTATGATATTCAACAATTTGATATTCAATTTATGAATGATGGTTTACAATAATTATTTATAATATAACTAATTATGATAAGTTAATGTTAATTAATTATTAATATAGTCAATTATAATATCATAATTATAATTAAGTATTTTTTTTATAAAACAGATAATTGATTATTATGGGTTAAAATTATTTTTAAGTGATGTATGTAGAGTTCATCCACATTGGAATGCATTGCAATAATATTCAATAAGATTGATTGAACAAAACTATAATAAATATCTAAATTGCAAATTAAATAAATACATCAAATTATTTAATTTAAAATAGTCTAACATTTCAATGCATTGCGATATTTTTACAATAAGAATGAAGTAAAAAACATTTGTATTGAATCATACATTCCGAATGGAGTAAAAAACATAAAGTGGTTCGATTTAGCTATCATACTTTAATTCAAAAATCAATACATAAATCTCGTTGATGCATAAATCCCATATTTGTTTTTTTTTGTTGAGATTTAAGTTTAGTGATTATTTAGTTGCAATAGGTTATCAATTCGTTTAAAGGACAAAGAACTATTACTTATACATTTTTATCTCTTTCCATGGTTCTAATTTATATCATTATTTTTTGAAATTTGTATTCTTTTTTTTATTGAATGTTAAATAGGTTTATGGTTAAGAATGTTCAATTTTTCTTTTAAATATTAATAAAAATTTAATTTAAAATTTTGTATTTTATATTATTATTTTAATAAGTAAATGTATAGTTTAAAAATAAATAAAATGGTCTTTTTAAGAATTTAGTAATATAATTTTTAATGAGTGTTGATATTTTTTTTATTTAAAACATATTTTTCAATACATAAATAAATTTAGCATTTTGGAAAATCTCGAAAATACTTAATATTTTTAAATTAAACAACTTAAATTCATAATTTTTAAAAAAACTCAAAACATATTTGAATTTTGTTGGAGATTTCTGAAAGTGAATTGTGTAATGTTTTTTATCTGACCAAAGTTTCAGATGGTTACTCCATCCATCATCAAAGAGCAAAGAGACAAAAGTTTTTTGGTCCCTGATGATGGATGGAGTAAATCTTGGATAAATCAAAAACATTAGGCAATTCACTTCTAGAAATCTCCAACAATATAAATAATTGTAAAGATGTCAAATAACTAATAATTAAATCTATTAATTTAACTTTATGATAAAAAATTTAAATTAAATATATATAATTTCTTTTTTACAAACACCAATAATATTTAATGAATAATATTTAACATTCCTTTCTCATTATTATATTATTATTATATTATTAACAAATATTTTATGTAAATAAAATTAAAATATAATATAAGTATCATTTCAATGTTAGAGATTATATCTAAAATTTTTATCCTCTATCAATTTCAGAATGGATTATTATATGTAACATCGTTAATATATATTGTTTTAAATATAAGTTTTTGATTTTGATTTCCTTTATTTTCTTTTTCTTTTTTTGGTTAGATGAGACGTTGGAAAAAAAAAAACTATTATTATCTTATTATGATAAAATCATAGTAAAGTAAAATAAAAAATTAATATTTGTAATATTATTAAATAATTTTAAATTATATTTATTATGAAAAGTGTCTTCTAGATTATTATGGATATTTTATTAAAGAGTTCACCATAACAAATCAATAAAATTGTACTTAGAATTATGAAAATATATACTATTAGGGTTTGTTTATCTTTAGATTTTTCGATATACAGATTAGTGTTTATTGTGTATAGATGCAAATTAAAATTTACGTAGAAAATGAAGAACATCAAAATAAAAACTCAGAAAACATGATTGGCACAAGATATATCATGGGAAAGGTTTTCGAGAGAAAATCACGCTAGAAATTTGAGGCCACTCTGCTCTCTTTCTTTGAATAGAAAAGGGTTGCGAGTATGAAGAAGTATGATATGTGGCTTTTGGGCTACTACAATGCAAAAATCCTCTCTGTTTTCTCTCTCCCACAATCTTAGCTACTTTGCTTGTTCATCGAACAAATGAAGATGAAAAGATTGGAAACCCCTTTCCCGCTAGTGGCCTAATAATTACACAACTTAATGCCCTAATAGTGGTCTGGTTTGACTTCCTCAACTATTAACCAAAGCTACAATATAGGTTCTGTTTGAGTCTTATTCATCATAATCATGTGGCTATAGGGGGTTAATGTGATATTCTCTTGAACTATGGTGTTGAAAAAAACAAGGTAAACTTTTGGGTGGCATAAATTTTCCATTCAAACATCGATTGGGGTGACTTGTGTGCCATTGGAAAGGTCTTTGTGTGAAGAATATGAAAAAAGGTGCGGCATTAAAGTTACGATGTTTTACCCCCAAAAACCATCTTTTAAATCCTCAAAAACTTGTGCAAGGTTTAAGACTCCAATTTTCCAAAGTGGGTCCCACCGATAAAAATGGTCTTATGCATTAATTCATGCACTTTTTTCACTTTAAAAGCATCGAGATGGATAAAAAACAATATAATTATCCAATCTAGATAAAAAGCAAAGATACTATTAAAAAATAGATAAACGAAAAATGTCAACCTAAACATATTAAGTATTAAGAGAGTCAACAAAAAAGGCCTTAAGGTTGCCATTCTCCTCCTCCAATATTACAATTTTAAAATGAGAAATCTTCTTGGCTAGGAACGATACCTTATATTTTAGTTTCTTGATTTACAGTTGAAGGGAATTTATGCAAAAGATAATCTCCTACGCATATTTTCCTATCTCCACAAGCATATTTCTCATTACCATTTTTATTTTCTATTACTGATTCACCATTTGCAGATACTTGGTGTTTATGTTATGTGTTACCTATATATGGGACTTAATGTACCATATTTTATAATTTAATCATGGTATAAATATCTCCTATGAAAGCAAGCTTTTGCCTTCATGAATTTACCTTCACACCGTCATTGAACAAGTGTGCTCCCAGTAGAGGGTGGTAGAAGCGTTAAGCACTTAATGAGCACATGGAAAGGGAAAATCTTGGTTCCTCTAATTACCTTTATGGCCATGACTAGGACTTATCCAAGGCATGGTAAAATCATGCATGGAAGTAAAAGGAAAAGGGGTGTGAAGAATAAGCGAGAGTGACCACAAGGAATTAAAACCTAACAAATGATGAATAAGATAAGGATGTAAAAAGCCTAAGAAAATGAGATGAATTGGTTTAGAGGAGGAAACAAAGTATATGGGGAAGGAGAGCTTCCACCACTGAGCAACTAGAAGAATCCAAATAAAGAAAAAATACATAGAATATTGGGATAATATAGTTTAGAAAAACACAATTACCAAAAGAGGTGAACTTTGTCTACATGTCAAGAAACTAGGCTTGTGATGGCCTCAAAGATCCCAATATAGTTTATAAAAACACAATTACTAAAATAGGTGATGAACTTTGTCTACATGTCAAGAAACCAGGCTTATTATGGCCTCAAAGAAAACCTTCAATATCTATTATGGTCACAGTTGAACAATGTCACAAGGATGGAATGAATTTGTTCCCCAAGCTATATATAAAAAACACTTGAGGGAGCTTAAAAGTGTCTTTTTTTTATTAACATTATACTCTAACAAGATGTAAGTCAATATACACTAAAGGCCCTTCACACAAGACAACGTTATGAGCTTCATGTTAGTGCAACATCTATCCTTCCATGCAGAGGCCTGATGGGACCTAATAGTTGAGTAACCATTGTTTCATGTGGGCAGAGCATGTCATACACCCAATCTAGGTGTATTCTAAATGTAAGTTATTAAGTATACATATTTGTAGTTTCAATATCTAAAAGATTACCATGTGTGTCATATCAAATTTGATTCAAACTCATATATTATAGTATTTTTATTTTTTTTAATCATTTTAAATATTATCATATCAATGTAAAGAATATATAGTGTTATTTTTGGTTATATATATATATATATATATAGAGGTTTGATTATTTTTTTTTAGTGTTTTTTATTTTTTTAAGAAATTTAAGAACAAATTTATCTATAATTTCATCTGGCTCTAAGAAGGTGGTGTGGGCTGGTGATAGGTGGAGTTTAGCTTTCTTGGAATGTTTGCCATGCATTAAATGCTATAATATGCAATGAATTCAATTGAGTTGGACGTTGGTTTGCATTAAAGTACAAATGGTTCTTAAACTAGTATGCATTCACCCCCATTGCTTATTTATAGTGGTAAATCAAGAGCCATCTAATTAGACTTTCCTTTGTGAGAATTTCTATCTAGTTATGTGGGAGTATTCAACCCATCACCTATTTATAATTTTTCTTTAAGAAATATCTAATTGATATTTTCCTTGTTGAGATTTCTTTGTTGTCTTATGTGGGTTTTATAACCTTAAAAATCATTTCTCTAATCCTTTGAGGATTTGCTAAATTTATTTTCTGAGACACCATACTTTTTCCTAAGATAAATTTTGAGGGATGCCATTCCCATTATTTAGAGTAAAAAATGTATGGTCAAATCTTGTACTTCTTGCAGCAAGTGATGCCAAGTTGCACTACTAATAGCCCACAATATCCTTCTTAACCATCAAATTTGATAACCCCAAGGAGACTCTATGTATGATGGGATAGATACTTCATGCACATTGTGATGAATATACATTGTAATTGAGGATCATTTAGTGCAATATAGCTTCCAAACACATCTCTTCATCCTAATATAACTTCTCCCTCATTTATGTAAGAATGGCCATAGCAAGGTGAAAGAACAAGAACTTTATGCAATTTTATGCCATTGATATTTATAATTCCTTCCAATTCCCTATTGTTCTATTTAGGGCATCTTTATGAAGCCCAAAGACGATTGAGGAAAAGGAGTAAGAAGTGACTTGTAGCTACGTTTTAAGCTAAACTGTTGGCTTAATGGGGCTTGACCCAAGTTCAGAGTTATTCGCGCCAACCAACAAAACCCTAACTGTTGGCCCTTTTGGCAACAACTTACATAGCAGTATTGGGGGATGCTAGAATGAGGTTTCTACATTTAGAGGCCTATGTGATGGTGTCCTAAGGTTCTTATAGCTTAGATTTGCCTTGGCCCAAACCTATCCCTTTCGATTGTCAGCTACTACAAATCTACCGAAACGACCTTCACGTTTTCACGAAGGTACTTGATTGTACTTAATAGGCATAAAAGACATAGATTTGCTACTTTCACGCAATAAACTATATCTTTTGAATCCTTTGTAACCTAGGTATGTCTTCACACAAATTTATCCTTTTCGAGAAGTTAACTACAACAGATTTATTTAACAAATTCCAAAGCTCCGTGAAGGTGGTTAATTATACTTATTGTTATCCTCACTCTCATAATAAGACAATTATAAATCCAAAATTATAATTAAATAAATCAAATCTTGAGAATTAGGAGTTAGTTTCTCAAACTAGGGAGTTTAGATAGGATGAGAGATTCTCTCCAACTAGTTCTCCTAGATTAGTGTGTTGTTGAGATATTTTCTCAACCATAGTGTCCAAGATAGATGTACTCTCTTGAGACCAACTTCCTCATGTATTTATTTGTACTATTATTATTCTTTGTACATTAGATTTATTAATAATGAGAATGTGAGGAATTCTGTAAGGCTGAGGCCTTTTCCACCATGTCTGGTTTTCTTTATGTCTGATATTTATTTTATGAGTGTGAGTTTTTTATTATTAGTTTCTTAAATCTTTTCATGTGGTATCAGAGCCCATATTGGCGTGGCCCTTCATAGGAGTGCTGAAGGAAATCTAGAATATGTGTGTTTGTTGAGAGTAGACTAAAGTTTTTCATTTGCTAGGGAGTGTGTTAGTTTTTCCATCAAATGCATGGTGAGAAAAGATACAACACCATACTTCTCAACTACAGCCGAGAGAACTACCTTGGTAAAGAACTGAGGATGAACTTGGGCAGTCGTCTGAAGGGTTTCGATGGAGGTAGGATTAACAACACCATTGCCATCGACCCAAGATGGAATAAGCTCCAAGTTCTATGAATGTGAAGTGGATTTAAGGCTTGATTTCTCTGAATTCGAAGTGAGTTGTTCTTGAATACTGAGACTCAGAGTGTTCAACCATTGATACCCATAAGAGGCCAACCCGTCTAGCTCCTCGGTGAGTTGTTGATGGAAAAGGAAGCTGGCCCTTGCAAGAGACGACACTAGGCTACCATTGCACTAGTCTAAGGCTAGGAAACCCCCCCACCTTGCTCGAGGCCACATGTGTTATACCAGATTTCTCTATCAATGTCACTTGTGCTCCTCTCTTGGCGAGGAGGTAAGCGGTGCAGACTGCTATAAATTCCTGCAAGATATGAGATTAGTTGTTCGAGTCTAACTCAGGGCGAGTAACACGTTGGCACATGATTATAGATGCCATTTGAATGTCTCATGTATTATAGTGGTGACTATAAGGAATTCATTGTTGTATGACATTCATTGATGTATGTAATTCAATGCATACACTGATGTATAGAGAAGAACGTTTCTCATGAGCAGATGCCAACGTATGTACACTTTCTACGTGTGAGGAATTTACAAAATTTTAAGAATTTAGGCAAGGCTTCATCCTTGTTATTCCTTGACACAACTCTGCGCATCCCATCCACAGTGCATATGTTATTGTTTGTGTAACTATGGAAGGTTGAATGCTGTATTTCTTGTTGGCTACCTTGGATATATGATAGTTCGAGCATTGTATGAAGCACAACATCACCAACATGAGCAACCCATGTTGGGCATGAAGAAAATGCATAGATGTATCAAGCATTGAATTTTCTTGAAGTCTGAATTAAATTGAGAGAACGTATTAAATTATTCAGCAGTGAGATTTGTGTAGTATAGTGCTCCATGCATGGCAAAAATGTAATGAGGAGATTTATGTAGAGCCACAAAGAAAGAAGACAATCAGTAACCCTCACACCTATATTTGGAGCCGGATTGAGCAAAGAATCTATTGTTGATGTGGAATTGGGTGCATTTTGTTGTATGGGTATGACATAGTGGAATTGGAAAACATGAATCGTCTCTTCTTCGGGCCAAAACAAATTGTAAAAAGGAGTTTAAGAAATCAATGTGGAGACCTTCTACCGGAATATTGAAGAGAAACATTGAGTCCAACATCCGTGATTGCATAGTTTATTGTTTTGTGGAGTTAAAGGTGAATTTCTGAAGTGCATAATTTTTTTACTTTCTCACATATGCATTGGATAGTTTAAAGAAAGTAAAAAACATATAATAATAAATTTTATGTTGATGGTTGTTTTTAAGAAAGTGGAGAAACATATAAGTGGAGATTATTGGATATAAGAGAAGTTTGAGAAGGTTAGTATGTAATAGATATTTTTTGAAGTGATTCTTGTACATTTTGGAGGGATAAAGAGTTTTTCGAATTCTTTATGTAATGGAGAAATAAGTGATTTTGTGAAGTCATAAGATGCATATTTTGTATTTGGAGTGATAAGTGATTTTTTTTTTAGAGAAAGTCAATTTTGTACTCTAAAGTAAATTTTTACTTTGAGAGCGATTGAGTCAGTGCAGAAAGTTTTTGAAGACAACTGGCTTCTAAAGTTTCCAAGTGTGACATTCTGATTGAGAAGTTTACACTACAAAGTTGTGACAAAGAATGATGTACTCCAGTAATTAATAAAATCATAATTTTTGTGGTGCTTGTGTTCTAGATCCACCTGAAATTGAATAAGGGGATCTTAGGTACATAGTGTGTAACGAATGCATGTGCATGACTTGTGTTCAAATTATCTCTTTGTATTATGATTAAACAATTACATGCACATAAGCAAGCTTAAGTATAAGAACGTTTAATCAAGCTCCTGTAATCAAGCTTAAAGTACACAAGCACAAAGTGTCACATCATCAACCTGATAAGATGATCTTCCAAGCAAGCACAGTTCACATCATGTAATCAAAGCAATCAACTTAAGGATGCTACAAAATCAAGAATTTCAAGCCAAGAAGACATCAACATCATCAACACTTTTTGTATCACTTGTTGATAAAAAAAATTTAACTAAATTGTATGGGTGAATTCTCAGTTGTAATGGACACCCTAATTTGAATTATTAAGGTGAATACATTAAGTCAAGTAAGTCTTCAACCGAGTCATCAAGATCGAACTTGCCACATTTGTCTCTTGGGTGCATTCTCGATATTATTCGACACCCTTCTTTTGATCAATCATGAGAGTGAGTTCAAGCACGTGCATAGTTCACAACATCAAGCAAGCGTGAAACTAGTTGAAGCAAGCATCAAGCAAGTGAGTTAAGCTCTAAAGAAAGAAAATGTGATATTCAAACAACCATCAAGCACGACATATACAACAAACGAGCCAGTGTGAAGTTGATTGAAGAATTCACAAAGAGTCAGTGAAGCATTCAAACAAAGCAATTGTCATCAAGTGAGCGTGAAATCAAGAGTTCAAGCAACCACATTATAAAACTCTAGAAAGTGTTTAAAGCATCAACAATAAGTAACAGTACAAGTGAGCCTGAATTCAAAGTGAGCAAGCTATCAAGGTGACACACATTCAACTATCCCAATTCTTAACAATTTGATTTTATCATCAGCTGGCGACATGGTGAACATCAACAAAATAACTCTTGCTGATATTCAAGTGCATCTTCAATGTGCACATGAAATGATTGAATTCCTTCAACTAGAGTCACAACTACAAAGAACTGAGTTGCTAGAGAAGAGTGATGCTTCCAAGTATTTGAGAAATACAAATACAACTGATGATTCCAAGTCACTGATCCAACCAACATCAACTGTCGAAGTGGTCCCTGATCTAGTTCAACTTTCTTCCAAACCAATCATCAAGCCATTAGAAGAAATCCAAAGTAACAGAAATTGATGAGGCTTAGGATATGTCAAATATGACACCAACCTGCATATCCCAGATTATTCAAGGCCCATTAAGTTTGTCAGTGTAGGGTTTCTAGCACAAATCACATTGGCTAGTTCTAAGAAAGTTGAAGACAAACAAAAATACACAGAAACTGAAGTTACAGAAAAACATAAATACACGTACACTAAAGTTGCAGTCACACCAAAATTCTTTCATTGTCAAATAATCGGTCATCTCGAAGATCAATGTTTTGATCTCCATCATTGTCACCATTGTGGCAAGTCAAATCATCCATCAGTACAATGCAACAAACAACAACAATCAACTAGATTGAAGATAAATTATTCAAGGGTTGATCCCTGGTAATGTTCACCAATGGTCAAAAGATTGTATAAGTTTTACAATCAAATTCACTCGCACATAATGCAACCAAGAGTAAAAATGAAGATGGTACTCTCATGCAGTTGAATCGGAGAGTACACCAGTGAAACACTCCTACACCTCAAGGGGGGGAGTTCAACAATAATTTGAAGAAGATTGTCTCTCCTTTTAGCTGACAAATGGGGGAAATGCCAATGAAATTGACAGTGGTTGTTAGATTGAAAGTCTCAGCAACATCAATGAAGTAGCC
Source organism: Pinus tabuliformis (assembly GCA_031772625.1). NCBI lineage: Eukaryota > Viridiplantae > Streptophyta > Pinopsida > Pinales > Pinaceae > Pinus > Pinus tabuliformis. Next base: position 353,096,669 of record CM062812.1, read on the forward strand.
AGTGGGCATTTTCATCAGCGAGTGAGGCTAACACTTATTATGCATAAATATTATAGATCTATCCATTTCGCACAGAAATAAAGCATTAATTTACATAAAATAGATCATAGAGCGAAGATACATAAACTTATCTAGAAGTAAATAAACAAGGCACAAATACACAAATTCAGCTCAAAATGGTCTTTATTAAGATGTAAACCTTCAGATACAAGCTTCTTATCCCTGCGCACTGAGTTGTAGGGGCTTGCACACTTAGCTACGGACTTACCAAGGTCTTCGTGCACTCACCTGCAAGAGGCTTCCCCTTTCACCTAAGTGTAGGAAATATACTTTTCCTACCTTAACACCTTGCCCCTGAAACGATTCTCTATCAAAAATTATCTTTTAGACTCACCATGAATCAACTATATATAACATTTTCATTACAATACCATGGCCCACAGACCATGTGTGAGTCTCAAAACCAACCTATCACTTATCCATACAAGGGACTAATGCCCCTCTGACTCTTACTTAGCTTCGCGCTTTACTTCCATACTTCGCAGAGACTTTACATTTTTCACAAAAACTATTAGAAAACTTGACTTTACTCACAAAATTTGATGATAGGAATCCCATCCCAACAAGCCACCAACACCAATATGGTGACTTTCCCTCGAGTCACTCAGCTGGCTTCTCTACTTTGTGGCATACTTCACTAAACTTCATCTTCAAGACTTCAAGGTCTGCTATGCTCTGTATAGTGGCATGTTTCACTTCTTCAACAAGTGTCTCTGTAGTTGGCCCCTCCATCGCAAGGCACGTGGTCCTCTATGTCTGCCGAAAATTCTTTAGTTTCTCTTGGATAGCTAGAGTAATCTAGTTTGCTTCCTCTATCCATGGTTGAATCTGAGCCTTCAAAAAGTGTTGTTTTTGTTGTAGCTCCTCAACTTGTGCTTGCAACACCTTCATTTATTGTAAGCGCACGATGCACTAGACTACACCAAAGTGCACGGAGTCACCGTGATCTCATCAACTCTATATTGTGCCTCTCTGACCTTTGTACCTAATCTCTATAGGTTTGAGTCATCCTACAAAATGGTCCATAGCTCCATTGCATGTTCAAAGAGACAATTACAGCCTGTTACTGTACTATCCATGGTAGACATGTGTTCTCTGATCGCTACACCATGCTACTCCCTCACCTTCGGTGGAGTAGTCGACTGCAGCCTCAATTGAACTTATGAGATCTAAAAATCAAAAGTGACTCAACCTACATCCTCCTTATACTATCGCAATGCAGTGGCAAATTTCTAAACCTTTGTTGAAGCGGTCACATCCTTTGGAATGTGCAGCTCCGGTATGGAATTACACACTTGTGTAATTACTGCTTCGAGGCTCTGGCTTCGCACTGCTATCTCTTCATTTTCCTTAAGAGTCTGAACCTTTTCAGTGAAGATCTAATCACTGTTAATTTTAACTTCATTAATCACGGATAGTGCGCACTGTTCTCTGGTCCGAAGCTCATCTAAAACCCCATGATGAAGTGCATGGAGGGTATGAAGGGGAAGCGTGAGTAAATTCATACCAACGCCCTTGATCTTTTCGAGTTGGACATTATATTCCTATGATTCTACGCGTAATGTCCCTTCTGGCAAGGGAATGACTATGAGGTCCAGAGTCCACTATTTTTCCATTATGCTCTTGCTCGCACATTGTAGGCTCAATTGAACCCTGCTCACTTGTCCAATGCTCATTTGAATTCTGCTTGCTTGGATCTACAACTTGCATAGATCCTTCTAGATGTTGCCCAGTGTTTGTACGTATTGTTGCTCAAACTCTTGCCATAGTTCCATTGTTGTATCTTGGACCTTGTCGCCGATCTCATCCAAGTTCCCTTTAATGAGGACCATTGGATCTGCATGTGCATGTTTGTTTGATTTCTTTCATTTTCCTTTGTCTAGAAGTTGTCTCCTTTTGTCGCTTTGGAAGCCTGAAGGGAGTTCTCTTCTCATCACCCCTGCCTCCTTCCGACTCGGTTTTTTCCTTCTCTTTAGTATGTGGGGAATTTGATGCTTCAACTTCTACTGTTCACTCTTTTACAACACTCTCTTTATCGGCAACTGCCTTAGCAACAGTGTCTTGAGTGACAAATTCTTTCTTCTTCTGATCGGCCAACTCCCGCGCTGCTACTTGTGATGCTTCTTTCCATTTTTGTGTAGCTGTCGTCTATGTGGAAGATATTCCTCTACCTTTGCTAGTACTTGCACCAAGATCTGTTGGTTGTCGCCACTCTATTGGCCATGACCCCATAATCTTCTGTACATCGGCCTCCGTAACTAGGTATGGCAGCTTGTGCCATATCTTCTTAGGGTCTTTCCTTGTGCGAATAGATACATTATGAAAATCGGCTTTAAATTCCACGAAGGCCCACAAATGTTAAAACAACGTTGGAAATAACCTTGGCCTCTGACTAATCACTGTGTAGAGGTCCATCTCAACCAATATCCAGAAGAATTTTGACTCCATGATCCTCTCTGGATCCTTCGTTTCCCATAGCGAAGCGAACTTCGCTACCTCCAGTAATTCCTCATCATACGAAGGGAACTGACTATCCTCTGGTAGTCACCATGCAACTAGTACAATCAGCAGCAGGAGCCAGGCATAGTGAAATGCCTTGCTTTCCTCCTATGTTTCGTGGAAATTTGCTAAAAGTTCCTTGTAGAGGTACTGCACCTAGTTGTACTGGACCACCTTTCTGCATTGTGTAGCCAGTGAAATTACTAGCACCGGAACCTCATCCGTGCAACATTTTCTCATGACCTTCCCAGCCAAAATATGAGTTGCAAACTGCACCACCGGGTCTGCAATAGAGTGGATAGGGTATCCCTGTGACTTCCTAACTAATCCATATTCAGTTTTCATTTTATCTACAAGCTCCTTCTCCTTACTTTTTCCTCCAAATTTCTTAGCTACATCCACCCCTTTACAGGGCAACTTCATAATTCTATGGATCAACATGTTTGTTATGGGGATGGTTTCTCCTAACCACAAACACCCATCGTGCACCAGCATGAGAAATTGGCGCACACCGAATGTATTGATAATTGATCTGTGAAAGTGTGGCACACATAACATATGTAGTAACCCTGCCTGCTCGATGCCTTTTACCCATTTCATCAATTCCAACCTTGTGACCCTAGCCTCTTCATAGTAAAACTTGGTCACGTATTTATTGGTGGCTAAATGAGGAAAGTTTTCCTGGTTGGTGAGATCCCAATCCTCTAGTTTTAACACAGGGATACGCACTAATAGCGTGCCTTAAATACCACTTCTTCCGGTAGTAGCGACATAGAGATCATGAACTTGCCTGAATCTGGGTCCTTGGTTACCTTCTCTTTCCCTTTCTATGGAGGGATATAAATCGGGCGCCTAGTGATAGGCTCACCCTCATTAGCATCCAATTCCTAAACTCCATTGCATATTTCTTCTACGTCTAAATCCATGGGTTCCTCCAGCTGCTTTACCTTGTCCTTTCTCTCTTTCCATCGAATATCTGCAGGGTTCTTGCTTGGTGATACAAGTTGTGGTTTCTTCTGCTTCTCCTTAGCAGCTGATTTCTTCACCCTAGGCGTCCTCAGTGCCATAGGCACAAATGAAATAACTTCCATTGACACAACTTCAAGGGCCTCTTCTTGAAAGACAGTGACTTCAAAACTCATAGGCTCAGCCATCTATTCAAGGATAATCTTCTGGATATATTCGGGAAGTTTCGTCAATGTTGGGCTCGAAATGAAATCTCCCAAGTCTTCTAATTCATAGAGCAAAAACAAGAGGGCTTATAAACAACTTTTAGAAAGAAAAGTTTTCTTTGGCAGACCAACATGTGAGATTTATAGGAGATTTCAAATTCATATCCGACCATTCCCCTCATTTTATGATCATCAATGTGTCTTTGGTGGTAGATCTCCAAATATGTTCGCCATAAATGTCACCTGCTCTCTTCACCTAATGACATTTTTGCTATCCAATCATGAACAGTGAGCTCAACAGCTACTTTCAGACCCAGCTACATGGCACCAACCCCCATGGCACATTGTTCATTCATCACAACTTCTTCTATTTCACCTTCTCTTGGTGCGCTACTTTCATTCCTCGCGCAACCCACTTACTGTGTTTTCTTCTTCTTGGGGTAGTGTATTTTATAGTCCCACTCTCCCTTGCAACTGCTTGGAGTGCTAAGACTATCTTGCTACCATATAGTCATTGCGTAGGTGTAGGATCCCCTGTATACAACTTCAACTGAATTCCATTCACCCTTCCAGCAAAAAATTCACCATTCAGCTTCACGAGTTGAACTGTGCCACCATTCGTGATTTCTTTAACAACATACAGGCCTAACCGGTGAATTTGGAATTTGTCTGGAAACTTTGTGAACTTTCTATCATACAATAGCATGAGATCATTTACCTTGAACGTGCACAACTTAATATGCCTATCATGCCAGGTCCTCTGATGTTCCTTTTGCACTTGCTGGTGAATTCTTGCAAGAAACGGGTCTTCTTCCAACTCCACCAACTGTGCAAGCCGTTCATCCAAGGTCTACAATCTGTCATATATGTCAAAGCCACTATGCACAAGCTTGGAAAAATATATTCCATAGGCATCACCGCGTTGATCCCATAGACCAACCTAAATGGAGTTTGGCCTATCAACTTCTTACACCTTGTCTTGTATGCCCATAAAATGTTTGGGATGCGTACATCCTAGTGGTTCCTCTTCACGTTGCAAACATTTGTCAATGAATTCTCCAGAACCTTATTGAATGCTTCCATTGTACCATTAGATTGAGGATTATAGGGCACACTTTTTTTATGGTACACCTATAATTCTTCGAGAATTGGGCTAATTGTTTCATTTAGGAAATATGTACCCCTATCACTTATCAATTCCTTAGGGCACCCAAACCATGTTAAGACTTATTCAAACAGTAAATTCAGATCAATAGCAGTAGTATAATATTTCATTGGCTGCTCTTATGCCCATCTGGTTAAGTACTCCATCGTAGTAATAATGTACCGCATGCCTGTCTTCCTTCTTGGTGGTTGTATCGAACCTACAAAGTCAATTTCCCATTTTCCAAATACTTTTAATGAAACCTAAGGATTTAAGGGCAATTAATCTCTTCGCAAAGGCTTGCCCATCCTTTGACAAGCATGGCATGTTTTACAAATTGCCTTAGAGTCTTTATGCATTGTCAGCCACCATAACCCTGGGCGTAGAATTTTCTTCATGGTCGCTCTACCTACATAGTGTCCTCCCACCACTCCTTCATCTGCTTTAGTGAGGATACTAGTGCGTTTAAACTTAGGAACATATCGGTACAATATTTAATCTCTTCCCATATTATACAAATGCCCTACTATAAAAGAAAAATTAGCAGTGCAGACCACTAGTTCCTTCTTCTGTTGAGTAGAATACCCTTCCATAGTTTTTCCTGTGGTCATAAAATGAATTATATCTGCGAAATGATCGTCTGCAACGTGCACAGCAAAGAGTTGCACATCTTCCAAATTGGTTGGTTCTTCACCTATCTCAATCTGGCTTAGGTGATATGGTCTTGTGTTCAACCATCCCAGCATCACTATTACTTCAAAGTAATACTCTTGGAATAGCAACAACCACCAATAGATTCCCCCCCGCCCCCCCCCCCAACACAGGCTTGTTGACCAGGTACTTGAGAGCGGAGTGATCTGTGTACAGTTTGAAGCATGTACCCAACAAATATTGTTGAAACTTCTATAATGCATAGACCATTGCGTGCCACTCGTGGTTTGTAGTGGAATAGTTATTTTCGACTTTTGACAGTTTCCTAGTCGAAAATGCTATTGGATGATCAATATCACCTTCGCCAAGCTGGGTCAATACCACACCCAACACAATACATGAGGCCTCTACATGCACATGGAACTCTTTCTTCCAATCTGTAATTACTAAGATGGGCGCAATCACCATCTTGTCCTTTAACACATCCAGACTCTGTTGACACTCGTCCCAAAAAAAAGTCACATCCTTCTTTAATATTTTCTCCGTCGATGCAGTTATCTGGGCATAAGACTTGATAAACTTCTGATAGTAGCCTATGTGGCCCAACATTGCACGCAACTACATAACATTCTCAGGAGATTCTAAATTCACAATCACTGTTATCTTCATAGGGTCCACCATCAATCCCTACTTGCATACTACATAGCCTAGAAAAATTCCAAAAGGAACATAGAATATACATTTCTTCAAGTTTAGCATAATTTGGTATCTACAACATGTATCCAGCATAAAGGACAAACTTGCAACATCACGCTTTACTATTCCAAACACAATCCAGTCACCAAAATATACCTCCAAGAATTTATGAAAAAAATCCTTAAACACCACAATTACTACCGTGGAGAAGATCGTGGGTGCATTCTTCAACCCAAATAGCATTACTATATCCTGAAAGAAACCCCAATACATTGTGAAGGTTTTCTTGTTGTGGTCCTCTAACATGATCTTAATATGATGGTATCCTGAGAATCCATGCATGAATGAATAAGCCTCTTGTCCTCCAACATTCTCTAACACTTCATCTATAGATGGTGTTGGAAACAGATCATGCAAACTTTCATCATTCATCGCCTCAGATCTATGCATATCCTAATTTCACCATGTTGCTTCTTTTCTTGAACCACCATGGGGCTCACCCAATCAGATTCTTTATCTGGCTCAATAATTTCAGCCTCCAACATCTTATCAAGCTCTTTGCACACATTTTCTTTATTCTTCGGATTGAGCCAATAAGGTCTTTTCTTAATGGGCTTCACATCAAGTTTCAAAGTAATTTTCATAACCCCTAAGTCTCCTACAATACCGTTCAGGTCTGAGAACTTCATTGGGAATAGATCCTGGCATCCATGCAGTAGTTCATCCACCTTATCGAATGTATCATCATCCCAATAGTCTCCTATCTTCACAAACTTAGGCTCTGCTTCCGATCCAATATTTACTTGTCGGGTTTTCAGCAGCTCTATTACATCAGGTTTCTCTATCTGAGGTCCTTCAACCTCGCATTAACCTTCAGTTTCTGGAATGTTGATTTTTCTTGGATCATCCTCCTCTTCTTCAACAGTCATACTATAGCATTCCAATGCATGGTGCAACTGTGTACACCAGTTTGGCTGTACCCATTCCATAGGCTCTTCAGGCGTTCTAAAAATAGTGACCTTAATTTCTTGTAGCACCTCATCAATGCAGTGAAACCCATCCTCAAAGATGAAAGTTAATAAGAACCTTTCCCGCAGAATATCCCATTCATATATTCCATGATGTAGCTCAGTTTCTAGATACCAATTCATAGGTATAGTGTCTAAGGTATGGCAAAAAACATGAACCCACTCTGGTTGAGGTTCTTCTCCCCAAGATTTATTCCACCGTGCCAAGTTTTCATGTGGATCATCCTTCATACTATATTTCTTATTCATCTGGGTATTAGCATATCGAAACCTTAGCTTCATCATACTTTTATATTCCTTCTAGTCAATGAAACATTCCTTGTGCCTACCCCACCATTGGGCAGGCATAGCGCGCAACGCCAATTATAGTTCCTGGAATCGATGTTCCTTGGGCATATCCTTTTCAAATTCATCCAAAAATGGATTAACATCATTCAAATTGTCATAGTGAGGAAGATTTCTTATCTCTGCGGATATGCCCTGTAGTGAAATTGTCATCATATTGTAGCACAACATAGATACTTCATGCAACAAATTCTTCCAGTGCTCGAGTTCTTCATCTGAGTCTGAGGTATAGGAAATATCCCTCTCCCACTTAATTCATCCATCGATTGTAGGATTGATGCAATCTTCGTCTCGTGCCATGATCTTGTATATCTCATCTAGATCATCATCATCCTCCACAAAGTCACGAATAGGCTCAGTATAGTGCACTCCTTCAGCAAGGTCTAGTTGCACAATAACCCTGAGTGCCTTCCTCTATAATTTCATCTTCCACTTCTTCAGGTTAATCACCGCATCCATGTCAAAGGCCCAATCAATTGCTAGTGGGTGTTACAGGGAAAAGTGTCTACTCAGAACTGCTTATCCCACTAAGGTGTGATAGCTGCCTTAGAAAAAAACAAAGTAAAGCTACTTTCATTTTTCCTTTATGAAGTATAGATAGAGAAGAACAAAGAAGACCAATCTTTGTCTTCCGCTAATCTCCTGGTTTGATTCCTCTCTTCCTTGATAGTCTTTCGCTACTTGTTCCCTTACACGCCTAGCTTCACAGAGTACCCGTAAGATCACAGTAGCATAGCACTGTACAAGAACATGGATCTATAATCATAAACAATCTAGGATCAGACGTAAATTGACCATATAAATGAACCAAGAGTATGGAGGAAAACTTGAATAGCTTTTATTGATAAACAAGAAAGAGCCAAGGGGAGTTACAACCAGTTGTTCTGACCCAGCATCATCCTCTCAGCAAGGAAGCCCCACTTCACCTCATACAAAGCTTAGATCACCCAACAATCTAATGTTTTATCTCAAGAAACCAACAAAAATTCCTTACAATATGCAAAATTCCAGCCTCTCGATCTGTGGGATGAGGGATCCATATATAGATATCTGTAAGGGAGATGAGTCAGCTTGTGATTTGATTAGTGTCTTCCCTCTGATAGTTCTTGCTTCCACTTGGAGATTGATGATCTCTTACTCATCCCTGGTCGAATTCAGAGAGGCAAGTGTCACAGGAGAAGTTTCTGGAAGATTCCATGCCTCTCCACCTCGCGGAATGACACTGCCATTTGTCATTTCTCACCCATCGCACCCCATAGAAGGGATTTTTCAAATGCAACGCACCCACACAGTGTATTTAGGTGAGATGAAACACAATTAGCCTATGGAGCAGCTGAAATGATCCTGTTTTGACCAATTCTGAGAATTTTTTCATGGGGAACTTCTGGGAGAAGCTGTAATCAGTTGACCTAGCTCCTTTAGGGGTTAGAACAACACTTTTAGGGACTTAGGAGCCCTTGGTTTATGGACATTTTATGCTTGGGGTTGCAGTGCCCAAAAATGTCTATAACAGTTGCCCCCTAAATCATGAGGTCGTTAATCTTTTGATGTCGGGTGAAATGCTTTATTATGAGGATCCGAAGTTCTTTCAAGCCGGGAGGAGACCTGTAATAAGATACAATACAATACATTATCTTCATAATATTTTCATGATCTAGCTGAGGCGGGCATTCCCATGCTCAACTTTATAAATTCATTTTCATGTACATAGGACAGAGAAACGTCTGAGTGTAGACTGATGATTCTGGTAGAGCCATCATCCCTTTGATTGGATGATTATCTATGCAGTGACAATGTACATTTAATGTCTTTATTTCCCTGAATATATATCACAGCCTGGATGGATGAAACTAGATCCGGGGTCTTCAATCTCGTTCGATCTTCACTCGAAGTACAAGTTGATCCATGTGAGATATGTTCTGGCATCGAACGTGGAAAGACATCGCCTGATTACCAGACAATGATGTAAGCTATTAACAGGCGCGAGAGGAATCACCGATAATGATAATGACCCTCAAGGTACTACAGTACAATTCACGTGGTGTGAATAAAGGACTTGGCATCGAACACCACGCAAAATCTTTCAGTCGAAGGCCATTGATGTAAACCTGTCTCCGGAAGTGAGAAACTTGCCGTTGAGGCATGCAAGCTTCAAAGTACTGAATGGGGTGTTCCTAGATCAACTTCTTGGATAATGAGCTGATGTCGACAAGAAGCGATTTGTCATAGGAGGGTCTTGATGAATCCCACATCAATGACACGGAACAGAGCAAATGATTTTAATGGAGGTGAAAACGATCTGGTGATATAAGGTTCAGGGTGGCGGTCATGAAAGAATGGAGTGTAAATGTATTGTAGCGGGTGAGACACAGGTGAATTCTCTGAATGACTTCTCTTGAACATACGGCGACACTGACGTGATGGATTGGTAGCATTAACCCCAAATGTGGATGGTATGATGGGACCATGGTGATGTGACCAGTGAATGAAACAACCCAACCTGACCTCGATGCGGAGTGAAAGTGTCATGTTCAAGAGAAACTTGCTACCAACAAAGTTTCTTCAAGTTTTCTTCCCAATTTTTCCCCAGTCATTGCTGACCAGTACCTCTTTATTTTTGTCAAGCTTGAGGAGGATAACATATTCTTGTTCTATAATTTGCCCTTCGGGCAAACCCATCACTATGTTTTAACGAGCCTAGCGATAGTGAAACTCGTTCTCGTCTATAGACAAGTTTGTCGCTATTAAATTTTAACGAGTTTAACAACAAAGATAACTCGGTCCTTTTTAATTTTAGAGAGTCTGAAAAGGAACGTAAAGGAAACTCCAAAATTCCTTTTTTGTCATCTAATCCCTTAAGTCTAAAAAATTATAAAACAATACAAAAGGGATGAATTTTCGATCCTTTTAACGAGCCGAACAAGACAAGCGCTCGATCTTTTTGTGTAATAATCCCTCAGGTCCAGAAAGATTAAAATTTAGAGGAGGGATAGCACTTCTGGTTCCTTTAACAAGCTGGAGAGGCCAATGGCTCAGGAATCTTTTCATATTTTACGAGTCATTTGAAAAGAGCTTAAAGGAGACTCATCTTTTGAGGAACGAGTGATAAAATTGGGTAGCAACTGATTCCAGGTAAGGTTTGGAATTTTCCAATCATGACAGTGTTACAAGGATGGCTAGTGAGATCACTCTTCGCAGCTATTCCTCAAAAAGGGGTAAACAATCAAATGGAGGTGAATGATCGGCCAATGTAAAAGTGGAGGTGATGGTGCAAACACGACCAAGGCTTTTAAAGGCTGAAGTATTACATTCACGATGGTTATTTACTGGAAATTGGTTCATTTTTTAATGAGCTTAAACTCTGGAGGAACATGTGCTCATTGCTTATGTTTATTTTTTAACGAGCATGAAGTCCGCGCTAAAACTGCTCGATTAATCCAGTCGTGTAATAAGAATGTCCCATTTAAAACGACAATTTTTAGAGTTTTTCCCCACATCCTTTCTTTATGCAAGTTAGGAAACGACCAATCCAAAAAACAGATAAATGATCGCTCTTTGCTTGCACTCCAAAAGGTTTGCATGCCCCCAGGTATAAAACAGAGTTTCAAGGTTACCCCTTCTTCCTTCCATTAAAACATTTGTTTTACCGAGAGAGGTCTACCTCTTACAGGTTACCAAAGATTGTTCTATTCACGGCGTAAACAAAACACTTCTTCGGCGATGTCTACCGAAATAGACAAAGGTGAGTGACAATGCCTGCCAACTCACATAACTTTGACAAGAGAATCTTATTCCAGTCCAACTCCCTCTTCCAATCACGGACGGGAGTACGAAGGTCATATACTCTTGCGGAAACCTACCCTATACCTGAAGTTCTCCTGCCGAAGCAGACCAGGGTGCATGCCCCCTGGGTTTCAGTCATGTCCCCCGAATCACTCGTGCTCATCGGGCGGACGGACTGGGGATTGAGACATTTCTTGCGTGAAAAGACCATTCAGGGATGGTATATGACTATTTGCTATGCGTGAACCGAGGAATGAAAGCTGGTCTACGAGCTTGACTACTCTTCCTTCGTGTGGAAAACACATTACTCTAAAGAGTGAGGAGACAATCGCTCCCATGCAATAAATATAGTCTCGTCCAAGGAGTAGATTATAATCCAGGGGTCCTTGAACTACCATTACGTTCATTTGAACGGTTTTCCCCCTCAATTATGGGCACGTTGGGAAGGATCCCTAACGGTCAACTGGTTCCTTTATCAAAGCCTGTTAGATTTCTCATCTCAGGAAAAAGCGATGGCGAACCAAGCGCTTTCCAAGCAGTCGAGGAAAGGATACTCACTGAAGCCCCTTCATCTATGATGGTACCGGCCATAACCATTCTATATATTTGAACAAAGATTTGGAATGGTACACTAGCCGGTAAGCAGGGTCTGCCTAGTTGATTCCAGTAAAAGGAGACAACTAGGTTGCTTGGAGGTGGGACCGAATAGACGGCCGGGTACGATTCTGATGAACTTCCTTCCTGTGGTAAAGGAATGGGTAAATTTCCCCCATGTTCATTAGGGTCTGTGCTTACAAAAAGAATTTGGACGGTGTCATCCTTGTTCTCTTCGGTGACTGTATCATCTGAAGATGGAACCTCTGAAGGCAATATTGGGTCAACTGCCGCCTCGACCTTTTGACTTTCGTCTGGTATGGGTTCAAATGGTTTGTCTTTAATGATAGACGCTTCGGCCGACCACCTGAGCGGGTCAGCCGGCTTTTCAACTAGTGACGGACTCGACAAGAGCTTTTTATATCCAGGAGGAAGTCGTAACGGTGAAACCAGACGATCATCCAAAACTCTTTTAGCCTCGTCTAAGAAGGGAAAATGGTGGACGGCATGATCGCCTTCGCACAGTTTACAAGGAAATTTATATTTTCCCTTTTGTCCTGGGGCTTCACTTTCACTAGTCGACATTGTGTTTTCAACATGATCATCAGAGGTTGACGACACCGGGTTGTGCAAACGAGGAGACCACTCCCTTAAGATCCGAGGGATGCAAGGAAAATCTCTATGATAGTGGTCTCCTTTGCAAATGACACATGGTGATTTAGGCCTGGTCGGTGCAGTGTGTGGATTTTTGCTAGTCGACGCTTGGTTGCCCCCTTTCGCTTTTGGCTCCTTCTTCTTCTCATCTTTCTTCATATTTTCCTTCTTCTTCTTAGGTACTTGAATTTTGGCTTTACCAGCCCCATCAAGCGAAGAGGAAGGAGGAGAGGAAGAATTGGAGGAAGTAGAAGGTTGGTGGGTAACTCTGGAATCGTCCAGTTGCTGACTCGATTGTTCAGGAATTGTGGTGTTCTGAACGACCGAGGTTGAGAAGAGCCATACAGGAAAGCCGATTGTCAGTCCTAGAAGTGACAATGTGGCCATATGGGGTGCGCCAACATCTCCCCAAGAGGAGAAGGGACTAGGATTTCCTCCAAGGGGAATTCCTTGGTTGGTGGATTCCATTTTCTCAACCCATGATCAACATAGGAAAGGGTGATGAATATTCCGTTTAAAATAAATTTTAGACGCTTTGACACAACTTGTTTTTTCAATTTTTAAGAGTCGAGAAAAAACAAAATATGACTCTAGTCGCCTTTGATTTTTAATGAGCCTGAAGTGACAAGTGCTCAGATTGACCTTTTCTGTTAAAGAGTCTGAAAAGGAACGAAAGGGACTGCTTTGGAAATCTAGGTAGAGGGATTACCAAACCAATCGCAAAACTGCAGAATACTTTTTACGGTACGGCAGTCAATCTTCCTGAATGCTGTGTTCAGTGCATTGCGATCGATAGGGCGGCAGACACGACTTCCTATGGATAAAGGATTAAGCCTATTATGGTCTCCCAAAATATACTCGACGGTACATGGGAGCACAAGTCCGTACTGGCACTTATCATCTCAAAGTGGAGGAATCACCCAACCATCAGTGATAACAATAGTTACCAGACTTTATGATGCCGGAATACGTCTCTAGCCTAGACTTCTAAATGTTGTGCATTAGGTTCCAAAGCGTTGTTAGATTCATTGAATTTATTTTATAGTTGATCTTGTTTATGGAGTTTGCCTTTCAGGTTCACCACGAGATGTAGTATAATTCCTAAAATGCAATCTAAGATGATAAAGAATCTTTTATCTTCTTTGTGCAATGAAAATCCTAGCTACTAAGGAAAGAAAGATAGAATTCTTTCACAAAGAGCAAAGAGCACACTCTAAATGCACTTTCCTAAATCAAACCAGTCAGATAGTCTAAATGCAAATGCACATGCATGTATTTGTTTTCGACTTTCTTAGTATATGAATGATAAAAAGAAAGTTGATGCACAAATCTGAATTTCTTTTCAAGCGACAATTATCAACAAGTTTCTTTTCGAAATAAAAAATGGAGACAATCACAACATTCTATGATTTGGAAATGAATACTTGTTTTCGACACTAGAAAAAATTACAAATTCAGACCAAAAACAATAGTAACAGGATAATCGACTATCTTCAGCAATCAAACTCTTTCCTATGCCTGAAAATGACACTTGTGACGCTTTCAAATCAAAGGACGACAGTACGATTACGTTACTTTTGCAAAGGAGAACTGAAAATGACTCAAAAAACACACAAAAACATTTACAGTTCTTTTGTACAAAGGAGGCGGAATAACAACAAGGAAAAGGGGTCTCAAACAGAGATATACTGATCACAGGCAGCAAAATTCATGAATAGAACTGGAAATAATGAATCACAGAAACCAAAATTGATCAATGCATAGTCTGATTAGTGCACGTATAACACATGGAATTTGAAATGCAGCGCACCTACTACACTCGGGAAGTGCGCTGAATTTTAGATTCTCAGAATAGGACCTACGTTGGGCCAGAGACGAGACTTTGGTTGGGTTCCGGGTCACAGTTTGCAGTTCAGTTCATGGGTTTTGGCCGGCCAAATGGTAATCAGTAATGCAACAATCAGGGGTAGATCTAAGGAGGATCTAAGAGCTATCACAAGGGCAATCAGAGAGTTTGTGAATCAGTTGTTTAAATCATAAACAAATCTCGTAGATTGACTGAAGCAGCATTTATCTACTTTGCATTTGCATAGCAAATGCAGTTCAAAAGCTACTTGGCTCGACTTCAGGCTCCGTCTGTAAGTTTATGAAGTAGACAACAAGGAAGATAAACAAACGAACTAACTCGTCCCCAGTGGAGTCGCCATTTTGTTACAGGGAAAAGTGTCTACTCAGAACTGCTTATCCCACTAAGGTGTGATAGCTGCCTTAGAAACAAATAAAGTAAAGCTACTTTCGTTTTTCCTTTATGAAGTATAGATAGAGAAGAACAAAGAAGACCAACCTCTGTCTTGCGCTAATCTCCTGGTTCGATTCCTCTCTTCCTTGATAGTCTTTCGCTACTTGTTCCCTTACACGCACAACTTCACAGAGTACCTGTAAGATCACAGTAGCATAGCACCATACAAGAACATGGATCTCTAATCATAAACAATCTAGGATCAGATGTAAATTGACCATACAAATGCAGCAAATATAAATGACACAAGAGTATGGAGGAAAACTTGAATAGCTTTTATTGATAAACAAGAAAGAGCCAAGGGGAGTTACAACTAGTTGTTCTGACCCAGCATCATCCTCTCAGCAAGGAAGCCCCTCTTCACCTCATACAAAGCTTAGATCACCCAACAATCTAATGTTTCATCTCAAGAAACCAACAATTATTCCTTACAATATGCAAAATTCCAGCCTCTCGATCTCTGGGATGAGGGATCCATATATAGATATTTGTAAGGGAGATGAGTCAGCTTGTGATTTGATTAGTGTCTTCCCTTTGATAGTTCTTGCTTCCACTTGGAGATTGATGATCTCTTACTCATGCTTGGTCGAATTCAGAGAGGCAAGTGTCACAGGAGAAGTTTTTGGAAGATTCCATGCCTCTTCACCTCGCGGAATGATACTGCCATTTGTCATTTCTCACCTATCGCACGCCATAGAAGGGCTTTTTGAAATGCAACGCACCCACATAGTGTATTTAGGTGAGATGCAACGCACTTAGCCTATGGAGCAGCTGAAATGATCCTGTTTTGACCAATTCTGAGCAGTTTTTCATGGAGAACTTCTAGGAGAAGCTGTAATCAGTTGACCTAGCTCCTTTAGGGGTTAGAACAACACTTTTAGGGACTTAGGAGCCCTTGGTTTATGGACATTTTATGCTTGGGGTTGTAGTGCCCAAAAATGTCTATAACAGTGGTGTAGGATACAAATTGATGTCATCTACTATTTCTATTACTTCAAAATACACTAGAGCACTTGCTCCTTCAATATCTATTGTTACCCCATAAAAGCGCCCCATAGGAATAATCTTCTACCGATTGGCCATGTGTAGTTGTATAGGAGACCATTGCAGTGCAGGTCTCCCCATCCTTTCTCAAGTCCCTTTAGGCATCGCATTTGCATCTAACCCAAAATCCAAGATTACTTGGTCCATTTCATACTCTCCTATCTGCGCAGTTAACCTCATCTCATACCTTTTCCGCTTCTTATGTTTACCTAGCTTTATTACAACACATTTTTCTGCAAGAATCTTAATATTACCCGCACATTTGTCTATTATCTCTGTGAGTTCTTCTACTACATTCTTATCATGTAACAACTTCATATAGGTCTCTAGAAAAGTAGCTAACATTGAAGGATCCACGTCTCGCACTTCACTATTCCCAGCTAATTTCTCTTGACTTCTAGATGTAGAAGCTTCAATGAAGCTATTTTTAGCCTCCATAAAAGTTTCTTTAGCCCGGATGAGGTCAAACCCAACTTCCTTTTTAGCGGCCTTGCACACCCATCATCTGGTCCCTAGCTACTTCCCCTTATCTTCACCCATGGCCATACCACTGCACGTTACTATATTTACACTATGATCTTCTTGATGCGGTTCTACGCTCATCATCTGGACATTTTGTGTAGGACGTTGGGTCTGGGTCTTCTTTTCTTGCACCTTTGCTGTAAGGATCACGCAATATTGTATCACATGATTGAACTGTCTGAAATATTGACAAGATGGATGCATTGGGTTTTGACAGTCGCACGCAAAATGTCCAACTTCACCACAATTATAACAAATAACTTTTCCATGGCCTTTGCCAACCCCTCCTCCTCTTCCTCTTCCATGGCCTTGGAATCCTTCACGCGCTACACCCGTACCCTAATCTGGAGGCCCAATTTCTACCTTTATTTGATAGGTAGGGGTTCTATCCATCATCAATTCATAACTTTGGCAATGGTGCGCATCATGACCTACAGATTTGCAGAAATTAAAAAACAACTACTGAGGCTCTGTACAAACTTCTGTAGTAGATCACAATAGTTTGTAGCATGTTGTCATGTAACCTAACAAATAGCACACCATGGCACTGCTCTTGTGCTCGGCCAAGAAGTATTTTCTGGCTTCAAGGGGACAGCCGCCCCCCCCCCCCACCACCACAATAAGATAATTATGATAAATTGGGAAATGTTCCTTCTCATGCCCATGGCCCTTGCATTTCAAGAACCAAACTTCAGCACTCTCCTCAGACTGGGCTTCCATTTCCTTCTTCAAGCTCTACAACTCTAGGTGTAGACTTTCCAACTGCGAGTGAATCTGTTGTACTCCAATGTTCATATCTTGTATTGGCGAGGCTTCTAACCTCATCGTGATCTCCACAGCTTCTACTTGCATTGTTATCTTCTACTATGATAATGGTAATCTTAAGTGGGGCAACAACGAAGCAATGTACCAATCTTTGTGTTATTCATTTGTGATGTTCATATTAGCCTACTGGATAAGACATTTTAACCTTTGATCGAAATCCCATGAGGATTCATTCACCACTTGATTTATCTCCTTAAACTCTGTAACAGACTGCGCCTAAGATTTAAGCTTCTTAAATTCGTGATTCAATGCTTGCTGAGTATCTGCCAACATCACGATAGGGTGATATTGATAGTACTTGATAAACCAGGTCAGCGTTATATGACTCAGCGTTGTGACTAGCTATGCTTTCTTCAGATTATCATCAGGATCTGTTGTGTTTTCCACATAGCATCTGCAATGAACTAGAACTATTTAGGGTCTTCACATCCTACTATTTTGAAGATCAGTATCTTCATTGCATTTTCCATGTTGAATGGTGGAGGTGGAGGCGAATGTGGAGGCAAAGGTGGAGGTGAAGGTGTAGCTATATGTGGTGAAGGTGGAGGTGGAGGCAGAGTGTATGGATGAGGTATCCGCGGGATACCCTGACTTACCAACTGTAACGCAATTCACAGTGTATTTAGAATTGTTCCTTCATTGTCACTTGACGAGGATCCCAATAGCGGAATATATTCAGAGCTTGATTCTTTGTGCGTTCTGAAGGGTTTTCTGCTTCACGTAGTCCCAAACATCAAGGTAATGGCATAACCCATTTTTCACACAAAAACATATTATTCCAAGTTTTCAAAGACCGTAATTAATTACCTCATGGTCCTCTAAAGAGCATGTGCTTTGTTTCACTATAACTGACAATTGTATCGATCACGAACTCAGTCACAAATTCTCCAAGTGTTCGATCAATCCAGTGATCAATGGTGTGCACGATGTTGTTTTATGAATCTTCCAAGTGCCTCACCAGCTTTGGAGTCCACATAATAGGGCCATCAAGTCTCCACGTACCTTGACTTTCCACCAATCTAGACATCCACTCGTGAAATTTGCAAGGGAAGAAAAGAAAATAGTTGGTTTTGTTTGAGTATAGGTATCTACTCAACCATTGTTTCTTGGAAACCCTAAGGTTTCTGTTCTCTTGACCTGTGAACACATGTTCCTTTCGATCGAGCTAGTTATCAATTTATTTCTTGGTAGGGAACCACTTATTCAACATCACACATTCCTTAGACTGATCCCAGTCCTGACAATGGAACCACTTGTTGGCTTAAGGGAGCCTCACCTAGGTTAAGAGTTATTCGCACCAGCCAACAAAACCCTAATTGTTGGCCCTTTCGGCAATAGCTTTCATAGCGCAAGCTACAGTCTCACCTGAACCAGTATTGGGGGATGTTAGAACAAGGTTTCTAGACCCAGAGGCCTATGTGATGGTGTCCTAAGGTTCTTATAGCTTAGATCTTCCTTGACGCAGACCTATCCCTTCTAATTCTCAACTACTATAACTCTGCTGAAACGACCTTCAGGTCTTCGCGAAGGTAATTTATTGTACTTAACATGCATAAAAGACACAGATTCACTACTCTCACCCAATAAACAATATATTCTGAAGCGTTTGTGACATAGATCTATCTTCACGTAGATCTATCCTTTTCGAGTAGTTAACTGCAACAAATTTATTTAAAAACTTCCTAAGCTCTGCAAAGGTGGTTAATTATACGTATTATTCATAAATATTATAGATCTATCCATTTCACGTAGAAATAAAGCATCAGTTCACATAAAATAGATCACAAAGCGAAGATACATAAACTTAAATAGAAGTAAATAAACAAGGTACAGATGCACAGATTCGGCTCAAAACAATCTTTATTAAGATGTAAACATTCAAATACATACTTCTTATCCCTATGCACCCAGATACAGGGGCCTATGCACTCAGCTGCAGACTTACCAAGGTCTCCTTGCACTCATCTACAAGAGCCTTCCCCTTTCAAATAAGTGCAGGAAATAGACTGTTCCCGCCTTAACACCTTGCCCTTACAATGATTCTCTATCAAAAGCTAACTTTTGGACTCGCTATGAATCAACTATATATAGCCTTTTCATTATAATACCATGGCCCGCAGACCATGGGTGAGTCTCAAAACCGACCTATCACCTACCCATACAATGGGCTAATTCCCCTTTGACTCTTACTTAGCTTCATGCTCCGCTTCCATATTTCCTAGAGACTTTACATATTTTCACAAAAACTATTACAAAACTTGACTTTACTAACAAAATTTGACCCTAGGCAACCCATCCCAACATAAACTCAAATCACTATTATGTTATTTCTTATATGATTAATCAAATGGATCTTATGGATTCCCCTTACACACTTAATGTATTTTATGTGCATGATATATAAATTGGTTTATATCATTTTGATTGATTAGATTATATTTCATTTCAATCAAAACTCTATCATATAAAATATTTTGAGAAATGTATTTCATTTATTTATGACAAGGTAATATGTTGTGTGAGCCATAGCTAAGATATCAAGAGTCGCACCCATCTAAATCACACAAGCAAGAACTTCCGAGAAAGGAACACAATCTATTCTTCTTAACTTTATTGCATGTTATATTCTTCACATTTCAATCTTACTAGGTTTATATATAGTTTTCCTATCATGTATCTTTTGTGAGTCATGGGAAGGATCATGAGAATTCACTGGTCTACTAGAGAGACTCTTCCATTAGAAGAATTGGCGAGTTCACCAGGGAAGGACTTGGTTTTTGTCCAATGCATCGTGTCTTTGAATATATATTATTGAAATCCTTATTGTGTATACTTGCTACTTTTTTATTGTTGAATATTGATCTAGCTCAAGTTTTTTATTTTCATTCCATTATTGGTACAAATTCATGTTTGTAAATTACTACCAATACAAGTGGTCCTGGGCTACCTTCCATCATAGTCATGACTATTTTCATAGCATCACTTTATTTAACACTATCCAATTATGACCACGCAATAATTTTGTAATTTCTTGTTGCTAGGTGATCAAGTATAGTATTTCATATCTCTATTAGTATATATCTAGTCTTGAACTATTGTTTGAATCCCAACAATACCTTTCTTACGTGAAATAAATTTAATGGAATGTGAGTTTCAATTCTCTTGCACAATTTCTTGTGTGCATATTATGGTATGCAATAGTCATTGGTTTATTACTTAGGTTTTGAAGATTGTTATGACAAGTTCTTGTTTAAAAATTCCAATTATGTTTTCTTTCATTATTACTTCCATAATTTTGATTTTAGTATAATTTGACAATTTGGATACAGCTCTTTCCTTTAATTTGTGTTTGAATTCTCGTATATGCATTGAAAGGAACCATATGGTATCCATATCATTATTATAAGTTTAGATTTATTACTTCTTCATTCCAGGCCTTTTTGAGTAAGAAAAATCTCTTTAAAATGAATTCCAATTAAGATGAAATAGGAATTTTATCTTATGGAAAACCAATAGGTCTAAGATTTATCATCTTAGAATAGAATTAGAGAGTAACTCTCTACTTCCAAAATACTAAAATTGTGTATGCTAATGTTTCCTACTCAACTGTCACATTGAATTCTTTCCAAAACACTCTTGTAACATAGGATTTGTAACACTCCCTCCCACCCCCTTTGTGTTCCCAGGTTAATCGGAGGTGTTACCTTCATCTTACCCAACCTCCATTGTCTTTTCGTGAAAATTGGGTTACAAAATTTCTCCTTCAACAAAGTTGGTGGAATTAAAGTGGGTTAAGACCCTTGTGTTCAACTCGTCAAGATATTTTCGACGTTATAAACTTTTTCTCCATCCAATTATTGGATTGAAAGTTACACAAACATAAAGGTTAGGCCACCTTAACCCTGCCACATCAACAAGGATTAGCCAAATGGAATTTCCACCTCACATGAGGTCTAGCATGGAACCAGTGTGCCATAGTGTGACAATAACATTGCTTCAATCTGCTAAGGATATTCTATCCAAATATTTGCACTTCGACGGACTTATTCCTTCCCTGACAGAAAGATACTCAACTCATTTTGTAGTAGGATCCTACATTTTCCTCTTCGACATACATGGTTACAAAAATCATGATGAAACACAAAAATTTCCATTAAGTGAGAGAGAGAACCTTCCTTACACACCTTCTTTCAACCTTGTGAGTTCTATTAAATTTGTAGTTTTCCATGAAATGGATCCACTAATTCTCCTCAACGATCCAAGCTCAAAAGTGATGTGGCCCTGAATATATGTATCACCATGTCAACTAACACATGGCCATCCTCATGCTAAGTTGAACCACAATATAAAAGGATGTGTCCACTAGGTGACACATCAGCATGCTCTCCACATTTCCACCCAACGACCTTTTACTGATGTCATATTCACATTAGGGTGATATCAATATAGCATGTGGCATTCCCCGAGAATGTCATGTATCACCCAAAATATCACTTCTTTTCCATCCAAAAAGGATACACCACATGCCACATGTCACATTGTCAATTTGAGATAGAATAGCCTTGTTATAGCTTGGTTTGGCTTATGCACAATAGACCAGTGTGTGTAATCTTGGAAGAACTCCTCATCACACCTCCACGATGCAATGAAAAAATTGGTGGAAAGTAACAAGCATTTTCGGTTCCATGACCTCTATAATCTGTGCCCCATTATTAAAACCAAGGTCCTTGCATTCCTAGTCTAGTACGATGTGATTAGTACATGGTGGAAAATATGAATTTACCCATCCCACACTCTCTTAACCCAATGCCTTAGTAGCTTCAAAATTCTTCGTTAGAAGTTATCTAGGTTCGTTCGACGCACATGAAATCCTACTCTATGTGAACCTAGACTTGAAGTATTGAGCCCTTTAGGGTATGTATATCCATTCTTGGAATATGTAATACAAGGTCTTAAGAATTAGATTGTGTCTAGAAGTAAAACAATGTCCACCATACATGACCAAGACCCACATAGTCTCTCAACATGTCATAGTATAATTTTAATAATAGAGCTCATAATATCCAAGGCTTGGAGAGTACCTCTTCATTATAACATATAACTCATGGATTTACACATCATAATCACTCCATGGATTTAATTTAGAAAATATTCACAGTATTATCCTTTTGCCTTTAAAGACCTTTAAATACACCTATTCAAGTTGTTTAAGCATAATGGGAGTCACACAGTCACAGTTAGTTGGCCATATAGATATTCAAACATGAGCACATAAATAACATATCATTCAAGAACACACCAACATCACAAGGACCTGAAAGTTCCTTTTAACCATGAAAATCATTCACAAATCATCACATTGTGATACACATGAATACACATCTTCATTGATAATGTTTATACACTCACTATCATACATTAACATTAGTCATCATTCATATTGCACTATTACACATAAGATATAAGAAAGTAACTTATCTTAGTAACCAGATGATTGAAGACTAAGAGGGGAACTTTAAATTTACTATGAATTGTAGGCCAACTACACTAATATCCTTTCTTGCAAAAAACAACCACTGAACTAGATTTAGAGCATAAGGAGTGAAGTGATCAAAATAAATTCACACCATCGATGCACAACACATGGGAATCCAAAGCACATAGTTATGCCTCCACCTAACAACTAGGATTCCAAAGTAAACAATATATCCACCCAGATAACACTTCAAGGAGTCCAAAGAAAATATTGTTCCACCCAATTAACCACCAAAGGAGTCTGGAGTCTAGAGGACCACCACCACTTCACCCTTTAGGGTTACAAATCCCAATGTACCTCCCTCTGTCTCCTTCAATAGTCCAAAGCACATTAAATTTCCACTTCATAGGCTCCACAAGAATCCAAATATCATGGTCCCAACTTGTTAACAATCACATTCAAGGATCTAGAGATCTAGTCTCCATCTAGTTGAAAATACCGAAGAGTTTAGAGAAATAGTCTCCACTTGATTTTACGCCAAACCCAGGAATCCAAAGAACACCCCAATGCTCCACCTAACAAGTCACACAAGATTCCAAAAAACCTTATTCACGACTCATGCTCCCTTTTCTTTTGAATTCCTTTGGTTTTTGTTGTTGTCTACACCCTCCAAATGCATCCTTATATATGCATTCTTGTGATTGAATATCATGCACACTCTAATGGTATTCCTCTCCTCCCATCACTCTTCCTTGGTGATGCATATTTTCAATTTCCTTCATGTTGTGTGTTGACTAATATATATATATAGATAACTATATTCATAATTACAATTACATTTACAATTTTTGACTTGAAAAAAAAATGGGTACGACACACTCGTTTTCTTAGGCATTTCCCAAGTGGCTTCATCTATTCCAAATTGCTTCCATTGCACCTTAATATACTTCATCTCTCAATTCTAGAGTGTGATTTACCTTTCATCCAGAATGAAAATTGCCTCTAGCTGGAATTCTCTCTTGGGTTCCACCTATATCACAAGCTAATCAACAACATGGTTAGCATCATGTACATACATTTTAAGAAAATAAATGTGGAAAAAACCATGTTCCTTCATTGTGGGAGGTCAATCCAATCTATAGGCCACTAGCCCCACTCTTTCAATAATCTGAGATGGTCCACAAAATATGGGTGTTAGCTTCACAAAAGACCTAATCTTCAGTGAACTATTTCATGGTTTGATGTGGAGCTAAACATGTTCCCCCATCTAGAACTCCTTGTGTATCTACATAGATCTTTTCCCCATCCTTAGCTATCTTTGGTTTCTTCCTAATATAAATTACTTCATTATCCATTGTTTTAATCATATCTGGCCAAATATGCACCTTGTTCACTCGATCATTCCAACTAATAGGTGTATTTTATTTTCTGACACAAAGAGCCTTGAATGGAATCATATTCAATGATTCTTGACAACCATTGTTGTTGGAAAACTTTAACCAATGATTGGATCTCTTCCCACTTCTTTGGATTATGCATGGAATACATTCCTAACATGTCTTCTAGCACCCTATTTATCCTTTCATCTTTCCCGTTTGTTTGAGAATGATACACTATTCTAAATACCAATTATGTCCCGAAAATAATAAATAGTGCCCTCCAAAACATAGAGGTGAATTTAAGATCCCTATCTAAGATGACATTTTGGGTAGATAATGTATTCTCACTATTTCTTTTATAAGCATCTGAGAAATATCACTTTCCTTATTAATGGCTTTAATAGCTACAAAATGAACTACCTTGCTCAACTTAACTACCACTACCATTATGGCATCATGTTGCTTAAATACGTTGTAAGCATTTTAGTAATAAATTCCATTGATATGAGTTCCCACTTTGTTTCAAGAATGGGATTTTCTATAGCAATCCATCAGATGCCTACACTCTACCTTCACTTGTTCACATTCTAAGAACTGAGTAATGTATTTAAGCACATCATTCTTCATGCATGCCCAGTAATACATCTTCTTCATAGTGTTATCATTTTCTAATAACTTGGATGACCTAAATATGGTATTTCTAAAACTCATCAGAAAGGAGCTTCTTCAAGTCATCCATACAAGGTATATAACATCTATTTTTAGACTTTAACATTCCATCCTATGGGAGGGAGTAGTTCTTTCTAAATTTCCTTTCTGGATCTTGCTAGATGCGTTCTTTTATTTGATGGTAATGATGATCTTGCTGCATTTCCTTGTTAATATTTTGTTTAATTTTAACTTTACAAGTGCTAATGGTAACTACATGAGGTACTTGTAGCCTTCTACTAAGTGTATCTACCACTTTATTTTCCCTTCCTTTGATGGACTTGATTTTAAAATAAAATTCACTAATCGAGGCTAACCATGTTGCTTTTCTTGCATTCATATTGGGCTAATCAAATACATACCTTAGTCCTCCATGATACAAAATCAAGATAAAATTTCTGCCAAGGAGATAATGCTTCCACTTTTTTAGTGCATGAACTAGTGGTTCCAATTCTAAATCACGAGTAACATAACTATTATCATGCTCATTCAGTTTCCTTTATTCATAACAGACCACTTATCCTTCTTACCTCAGGACTCCTCTAACAACCTCCTTACAAGCATCCTTTCACACCACAAAACCCTTCTCCAGGTCTACATGTGTGAGAAAATATTTCAATTTCTCAAAGTTGGCTTCACATTCTAGTGGCTAATGAAATTTAACTCTTTTTTTTTGCATTTTCGTGATTAAGTCACCAATATTGGAGAAATTCTAAATAAATATTCTATAATACCTAACCAAACCCATCAAGGATCTAACTTCTATCATGTTATATGGAGTAGGCCATTCCATACAATGGCTTTGATCCTTTTAGCATCCACTGCTACTCCTTTTTTGTAAATAATATGTCCAATATACTAAACATACAATTGGAAAAATTCACACTTGTTAAGTTTAGCATAGAGATTGTGCTCTCTCAGCAATTACAATACTTCTGCTAAGTGTTCCTCATGCTCCTCCTTGGTTCTAGAATAAACTAGTGTTCCATCCATGAAGAACAACACAAACTTATCCAAGTATGGACTCAGAACATTATTCATTAAACACATCAATGTCATTAGGGCATTGGTGAGCTCAAATGGCAGCACCATGAACACATAACAATCGTACCTGGTTCTAAATTATATTTATGAATTATATCATCTTTATTTTTCACTTGATGGTATCCATTGCTCAAAGTGATCTTCGAGAATACCACAAATCCCTTAGCTAGTAAAAAGAATCATCAATTCTTCACAAGGGATATCTATTGTTGCTTGTAGCTTTATTGAGGTGTCTATAGTCAATATATAGCCTCAATGTTTTATTCTTCTTCTTCATGAATAACACAACATCTACCTAAGGTGACACACTAGGTGTAATATGTCCTTTGTCCAACATATCTTTCAATTGCATTTTCAGCTCTCCTAGTTTTGGTGTACTCATTTGTAATGGAGATTTTGATACTAACATCGATCCATGTAGAAATTCAATCAAAAAGTGAATTTATCTTCTTGGTGGAAGCCTTGGGATTTCCTTAGGGAAGATGCCTATGAATTGCTTCTAGATAGGATTCTCTTCCCAGTTGTTTCTAGTAGTTTCACGGCCATTGGTCACTTGGACAATGAACAAATCAAAGCCTTTCCTATCACATCTCTTTAGTTGTAGTGTTGTTATTTGAAAAATAGTTACTAGATTCATAGTGTCACATTGTCCCCTTTTCATTGAGGCATTCAATTGATTTATTGAATCAATCAATTTTGATTTTATGGCCTACCAACCATTCCATCCTGACCAACACATCATATTAACCCAATGGTAAAATATTCAATTTTGAATATGTTACCATGCTATTTATTAATACGAGGCATGACCTAACCACTTTTTCAACTCACCTTTTAGTCTCGATGGCCAACTGGAGTAGTCACGACCCCTCATGGCCTATACTTTACAATGCACACCTCTCTGAAATATTGCAGATAATGTAACTGAAATTAGAACTTGGGCTAGTCAGAATTGAAACTGGTTGTTTATGAATTATACATCCCATCTTGAGTATGGATACCTCATGATCATCCTACCTATTTTCCAATGCAACATTGATCTATGGAACACTCTAAGCCACATACTTCACAATCTCTACCTATTGCACATTGTATACTCTTGGACCATTTCACTGCCACTTAGTGAAGTCTTGCTACTGAAGGTTCTCTCCATGCGTCTAAGACTACATGGGTTCTCCTTTGAACCTCTCAACTTATTCTCTTGTAGGTTTGGTTAATCCATCCCTATCAGTAGTTGTGTTATTCTACTAGTGTCTATCCTTGGTGGAAGTCGAAAACTTCAAATTTCCTCTTGCAAGATTCTGTCCTTTCCCTTTAGAACTAGTTTTCCCTTATCCTCTAATCAACATTGAAAAAGCTTGTTCTTTGATTTCTCATACTACTACCTCATTTTCCTAATTGAAAACTTTAATGCTTTAGACTCATCAAATTCTATTGTCCTTGAATTCCTGAGGTAATCCACTAGGATATCTATGAATCTTTATCTTCTCATCCTTTATGTAAGATACACATCTCAAAAGCTCCAAAAATATGGTTTTATATTTGTCAACCCATAATTTCCAGGTCAGGTGTTTAGGCGTAATCAAATATTTATGTGTATCTCTAGTGCAATACCCCGCCAAAACAATTTTAATGGATGTAGTGGTAGCTGATATCCCACCAAAGTATGGAATGCTTCTATCTAGATCCTGGGGTGCAAAGCTCCAAGAATCTTTGCAGTTAGACATGTCTTATGCCACCATTTCAGTTTTTGGCCAGCCAAAGAGATTGTACTAGGAAACATTGACGAAATATGTGGTCAGCAATCAAGGGAAACCCCAAAAGTTCCCCATTTATTCCATGCATTCTGATATGGATTCGTTTATCTTATACAATGCTGAAATGTGTCCCAAGAGTGATGACAATCTTCAACAGTCAGCACAAGAAAGAAGCATTAAAGAAGAATCCACTGCTCAACATCTAAAAATTGTTGAAGTAATTAATGCAACAAACAAACTAGGCAAACCATATGAGTTACAAAATCCAAATTTTCCCACTAAGACAGTTTCTAAAACTCCTCATGCTAGCTGTAGTCAAGAAATCCTATGGTATCTAGAATTTGATGGGTCAGTGAATAAATTAGGAGCAGGGGCAGGGATTTGGATACATAACATGCAGAATGATCATGCAAAAGGACATGCATATAGGCTAAATTTCAGATGTACAAACAATATGGCTGAATATGAGGCCCTGTTGCTAGGACTCAAATTGATTAAAAGTCTTGGGGCAACTAAGATTTTAATTTTAGGGGACTCAGATTTGATTATCCAACAGATGAAGGGAAACTTTGTTACAAACGATCTCAGGCTAATAGCTTATAGAGGGGCAGCAATTGAAATACTTAATACCTTTCTAGAATCACAGCTCACGAAAATCTCAAGGAACCACAATTTACATGCTCATAGTTTGGCAACATTTGCCAACACTTGTAAGCTTCCATTTGAGCCTAACCACCACTTCACTGCTGAAATTAAACACAGACCCACTGTTCCAGATAATTTTAAAAATTGGCAAGTATTTGACAATGACACACAAATCAACAACTTCTTGACTTTGAAAGAGGAATTTTCAAATACAGACATAGACACAAGCACCGTTTGTGAAAAACAGCAAATAGACAAAATTGAAAAACATATATCAGCTGAAACTGCAAATCAGATTTTGCATCCAACAATCTTTACTAACAAAAATTTACAAGAGCTGAAGAAAATGGACTTTGATGAAATTGGTGAGGGAGAATCTGAAGTAATTGATTTGAAAGATAATTTTTTACCTATAGGCTTGACTCCTTTGGAAGATATTTTTGATTCAAATGATATTCCAAGAAAGCCAAAAATGCAACCATTAAACGCAGAAATAGAGGACTGTAATATAGGCACTGAACAGAAGCCTAAAATGATAAAACTATCCAAAGCCTTGCCTCCCAATCAAAAACTGAAATAAATTGAACTGTTTAAAGAATTTCAAGATGTTTTTACATGGAGCTATGAGGACCTCAAGTCATATGACACTTCAGTAATCCAACATACAATACCCTTAAAAGAAAATCAAAAACCTTTCAAACAAAAACTTAGAAGGGTGAACCGAGTCCTCCTTCCCCTTATTGGAAAGGAAGTCAAAAGAATGTACTAAGATGGAATAATTGCACCTATCAGGTTCTCAGAATGGATTTCAAATCTAGTGCCTACTAGGAAGAAAACGGGAGAGACAAGACTGTGTGTTGACTTAAGGAATCTGAATAAATTTTCTCTCAAAGATCACTACCCCTTACCCAAGATGGATCACATTTTACAAAGGGTAGTGGGAGCTTCTAGGATTTCACTGTTAGATGGATTCTCAGGATTTAATAAGATCTTAGTTCACCCGGATGATCAAGATAAAACTACCTTTACAAAACCTTGGGGAACTTTCAAGTATGTTAAAATGCCTTTCGGACTTAAAAATGCAGTGGCAACATTTCAACGAGCAATGGACATCTTCTTTGCAAAAGAGATCCATGATTTTCTAGTCATATATCTCGATGATATCATTGCTTTTTCCAAATCAGATCAAGAACATTTAGAACATCTAAGGCAAGTGTTCATAATTTGCAGAAAATATGGCATATCACTTAACCCAAAGAAAGCATTGTTTGGCCTAGAAGAAGGCAAACTCCTAGGTCACATAATCTCAAAGGATGGTATTAGAATTGACCCAGATAGAATACAGGCTATTCTCTAAGTGCATCACCCAAGGAATATCAAAGAACTGCAAGCCTTCCTAGGAAAGATCAATTTTATAAGAAGATTCATACCCAACTTGGCTGAACTAATAAGATTTCTGAACAACATGCTGAAGAAAGATTCCAAAGTAAAGTGGACAATAGAAGCTAAACAAGCTTTTGAGGAAATCAAAATAGCCTTAACCAAAACACCGGTCCTCACAAGCCCAAAGTTTGATAGAGACTCCATTATCTTTTCCTTTGCATCTGAGCATACTATTGCTGTTGTCCTATTGTAAAAGGATGATCAAGGATGTGAGAAGCCCATTTCTTTCTTCAACAAAGCACTTAGAGATGCACCACTTAAATATCAAATCATGGAGAAACAAGCTTATGCCCTTGTAAAAGCTATCAAAGATTTCAGAGTTTATATCTTGTACTCTCATGTGATAGCTTATGTCCCAAATGTCGTGGTCAAAGATATCCTAACTCAAGAGGGACTTGAAGGTAAAAGAGGAAAATGGATAGCTGACATTTTGGAATATGACATGGAAATTAAACCAACAAAGCTGATAAAAGGACAAGGATTAGCAAAATTGATGACTAAAACTAATTTTCAAACCCTTGACATCAATGAATTGGATAACGAATAGGAGATGGCGACTCCACAGATCAATCAAGCCTTTTTACAATCACCTTGGTATGCTGATATAGCTTATGTATTGTTAAACCTGCAAGCTCCTCCAGGGTTATCCAGAACTAAAGAGAGATTCTTGAAAATGAAAGCTTCAAACTTTGTATTGTAGACAATGTTTTGTTTTGGAAAAATCATGAAGGCATTTTACTAAGCTGCCTAACAAAAGATGAAACTGACAAAGTTCTCAAAGAATTTCATGCAGGGGACTGTGGTGGACATTTGTATTGGAAGTCAACAGCTGATAAAATCCTAAGAGCGGGTTTTTACTGGCCCTCCCTATTCGTTGATGTAAAAAAATTTGTAGTTTCTTGCCATAAATGTCAAATCTTTGAGGGCAAGAGAAAACTGTTACCTCTAACCCTAAAACCCATTTCCATTGAAAGACCATTTCAACAATGGGGTTTAGATTTCATTGGAGAAATTCACCTTTCCTCTTCTGGCCAACATAAGTGGATCTTGACTACCATAGATTATTTTACCAAGTGGATAGAAGCCATCCCTTGTAGGCAAGCCAATGACTCAGTCATCATGCAATTTTTAGAAACCAATATCCTATCTAGATTTGGCTGTCCAGAAAAGATAATAACTGATAATGCTGCTGCCTTTAAATCCAAAAGAATGATCAATTTTTGCCACAAGTACCATATTACCTTGGGCCACTCCATAGCCTATTACCCTCAAGGTAATGGTCTAGCTGAGTCATCCAATAAAAGCTTGATCAATATTATAAAGAAAGTATTGGAGGAAAATAAGAAGAACTGGCACAAAAAGCTTATTAATGCACTGTGGGCAGACAGGTTGACCACAAAGAGATCTATTGGAACAAGCCCCTATGAGTTGGTTTATGGCATGGAGGCTGTATTCCCTTCATCCTTGGGAATCCCTGTGATAAAATTACTGCAAGAAATACAGGCAGAACCCAATGATATTCAAAGAAGAATTAATCAAACAATTCACTTACAGCAGACTAGAGAAGAAGTGTAACAAAGATCTCAGATTCTCCAAGAAAAACTTAAGAAGATTTTTGAAAAAAGGACAAAGGCTGAATATTTTTAAGGGGAAAAAGCGCTGAAATGGGATTCCAGAAGGGAAGATAAAGGGAAACATGGAAAATTTGATTTCCTATGGAAGGGACCATTTGCTATTCAAGCTGTATAGGGAAACAATACCTACTTTTTAAGAAGCCTGGATGGTACAGAATTAGTGAATGGGCCAGTAAATGGTTGGATGCTCAAGCATTACTTTGATCCACTCTGTTAAGATGACAACACTGTAATTTGTACATAATAGTGTTTATTTTCTACAGTTTATTTCAGCAATAAGATAGGGAATAAGATGCAGCAAATTTTGAGAAAAAGGCAAGGAATTGTGCCACATTTTTGTATTACATTTTGAATTTATCAAAAGACTTGAAGAAAAAGACTAGGGAGCTAAAAATCTGATGGCAAACACTCAGACAACCTACTAGAGACAGAGCTGTAATTGTTCAAACCAGCTTATGGGAAAAGTATATATGTTACAAAGATACAGTTTTGTTTGTTTACAGGAAAAGGAAATTTCAGATTGCAGCAAAAGTTGAATATAAGGCCATCTGACCTGTTGTTCTTGGGTTTTCATCTGGAAAAGTTATCCCTAGGTGGAGCCATTGTTAGGTTCCTATACCAATAGGTGTCATATTTCATGATTGACTGTGGAAATGCTAAATATGATCATCCTTTCCATGTTGCAAAGATTCCATATTTTCAAAAAATCAAAAAATTTAAAAAATGAAAAGAGGGTATGCCCTAAAAGAAAAATCAAAGGGCAAAAAGAATGAATTGGTCAAAAAACAAAGAAAATGAACCCCAAAGAAAAGACAAAGAGAGTAGGGCTAGTCCAAAATGCCACTGCTATCCTATCTTTGCAAAAAACTTAAAAATATGCAATCAATGACTTCTGTCACACTTCATGGATGGCCCAACAGCTCAATCTTAGCCCCCCCATGTTTAAATTTTTTTTTTTAGAAATAGGGATTGAATTCTAGCCAAACAGTTTAAGCTTGGCAGATCAGTGGTTAGGTAGAGAAGCAAGGGTGCTCAACAGTTAAATCTGAGCCCCTGGAAGAGATAAGGGTAGACTTAGACAGGAGGACAGTTAAAAGAAAACAAGATAAAAAGGGTTTACTAGTTCAAATGCACCCAATCAAAAAGGAAGAAAAAATGCTAGGTGTATTAGGCTGGGTAGGAAGTTTGGTGTTGCAGAAGCAAGTTTGTGATCAGTTTTGTCTCTTTGAATATGAGCTATCTCATGGATATCACAAATGCCATGGCAAAGTGGCTGCAAAACAGTTGAAGCATGACTGATTTCCCTTCTTATTTCTCCAAGAACATTTACTAATTCCCCCCCAAGGACATTAGGATCTGCTTAGTGGTCCTAGTTCACTTCATTTTATGAGAAAGACTAAGTAAAACTTTGTGTTTACTTAGGCAAAGGAAGCCACATTTCTTGTGTAAAAATCATTTTTCTTCTATTATACCAAGTTTTCCAAGATTCACCACTTGGATCCCTTTTATTCCCGAAGCCTAAGTTTACCTTCAAACTTGGTGTTTTGTGTAAATCTACCTTTCATATTTAGCATCCCTTTCATATTAACATTCTAACTCTATTATAAATCTCCTATATAAAGTTTTCCCCGCTCCTATTATATAAAATACATAAAAAAAAAACCCCAAAGTTTATAATATCCTGCCCCAGGCTTGATAAAGCCATATGTTAATATTTACGGGGGTCCAAGGTTTACCTGGAACCTGTGGACAACCCTTCCCTGTGCGCATATAACATTGGGATTTATTCAATGTTTGGTTGAATAAATAACCGCGCCCGAAATGTTTAACCAAAGTTTCAATACACGCAAAAACATTACAAAACGTTAAAAATTAACATGGGTCCCATACTCCATACACCTCCGCCAACTCCACCCGTCCGTCAACCGTCTGATCTGGGCTTTCCCATTGGACGATCCACGTTGATATTGCGAACCCTCCGATGACCGAACAATAACATCCAAGAAATCGGTGGTTTTTCTGCCGTATACAATCCACGCATCGCCACCAGATTTTATCGCGTTCCCTCTGCCCAAAACCGCCGTTGTCCAATAAGCGGTGCGATAATACCATAAACTGCCCCCGCTCCCCACCACTGACGTCATTGCCCACGTCAGCACCCACATCGACTGCCGCCTCACCACTGTATCACCCACCGTGTCTGCCACGTCACTGCCAGGTTAGTTTCTGTACCCATGCTAGCCGACAAAGATGATGTCATGCTGACGTCACCCAACCAAAGCATGCCAAAAACCCGCCAAAATCAATTTTTTTTTAAAAAGCCATTAAAACATCATTTTTCGTCCATTTCTCTTTGTTTCTTCTGCTCGAATTTTTTCATGGTTTTTACGTTCAAAATGCCATTTCCACTGCACAATCCGCCACCCAGTGAAATTCGCTCCACAGCTCGGCCCCTCAGCTCAGTCTGCCACCCACATTTCGCACCAGGCGTCCATTAAACAGGTACTGACCATAATCCTGCTCGTAAACCTTGATTTTCTAGCTTTCTATGTAAAACTCGCCCTGAAAACAAAAATTCGAATTAAAATGCGGTGCTGCCTTCAAACCTTTGCATCATAACCACTGTTTTACTCATTTTTTCCAAAGAAATCCCTTGAACTCTGTTTCCCTCTGCAAAATTGCCCATTAAGCTAAATTTAACCTCGTTTTGGCCTGCAATTTCAGTAGAAAATCCCACAAACTGTCATTTTACATATTGTTGCTACAAAAGCCCTAACTCCAAGTTGAAAAGTCATAAGATAATTTGAAAAATGGAGGCTCTAGTGGCCCTGAATATTGACCCCTTGAATGCACCACATAAGGAATTGGAATGGCTGCCCCTTTCTGACAGGGATTTCCGAATTAAGGATATGATGGGTGAGAAGCCTCACCTTCAATCTTTTTGTGAAATTAGGAATAGCTACAAAAGCAATACTGATGTCTTTGCAATTTGGGAGTCCAACATGCACATCTACTACCTCCCTTCAATAAATGTTCTTCTTGATCTCATCCATTTATGCTGTGCAAATTATGACCCCACACAAAGAGCAGTTATGGCTCCATCTGGGACTGTCCTCTTCTATATTACTCCTCAATCCATAAATGAGATGATGCACTTTAAGCCAACTCAGCCTCTGGCTCCTCTCACTATGGAAATCTTGCTTGACCAAGGTGCCAAACTACCCAGTTTAGAGATAACTAGAATAGCTCAATTATTCATGAGACCAGAAAGCCAGCCCAGGCAGCCACCTCCCTTTAATCAGGTCTGGTTCAATGAAGCTGGTATATTCATTACTGATATGAATTCCTATATCTTCGACTTCAAAATCAGTGAGCATATTGATGAAACTATCTTAGTGTTGATGTCCATATTCACTCTAGGATAGCCCCCTGATGTCCAATATGATTATTCCACCTTCATAGCCAATAAAATCCATGAGAAATTCATGAGCCTAGATAGAGAAACATTGTTCAAATACACATCCTACATATATCATTTGCTGTTATACAATCAACTTGATAGTTTCCAAATTCCTCTTAGAAAGTTGGACCTCAAAGGAGAAAAGAGGTCTGTAATTTTCTGGACCTCAGTATTCCATGAAGTCCATAACTCTCCTTATACATATTGTGAGTTCATTGACCTGTTCATACATCCAACTACTTTTTTATTATTGATAGCTCCTCCTACCAGACTCTCTATTGAAATGCAGAAAATTTTGCATCTCTCAAAAGACTACAGTATTGGTGACTGTTATTTTTACCAAAATCACACAGTGATCAGGATTTATGGCTGTGAATTATCCCCCTACAAGCTGCCAAAGTATGTCCCTATGAGACTGTTTGCCCTGGAATACTTCAGGCAATTTATTAGTTCAGATTTGACTCATTTCTATGGTGCTAGGAAAAAAGCACAGCTCAAGATAAGAAATCAATTGGGCCCTTTTATCTTCAACAAAAGGGAAGCTTGGGAGGAGGCAGATAAGATTATAAGGGATCAACTTTTGCTGAAACAAAGCTTTTATTGGACACCATATGACCC
The DNA here is from genome assembly GCA_031772625.1 of Pinus tabuliformis. Classification (NCBI taxonomy): domain Eukaryota; kingdom Viridiplantae; phylum Streptophyta; class Pinopsida; order Pinales; family Pinaceae; genus Pinus; species Pinus tabuliformis. The sequence continues at coordinate 353,132,149 of CM062812.1, forward strand.
TGAACATTTCATAAGTTATAGGAAGGTGAAAAATAAGGTTACAGCATATGTTCACCACAAAATCCTCGAAATTCAACAATATGCTAACCAACAAGAATGGGTAGAAGGAACATTAGTTGAAGAAGTTACTGAAGAAGAAAAATTGGAAAAAGCCATGAAATACCTTGAAAAAACACCTCACCTGGACTCTTTTGCACAGGTATCCTTCGAACTACCCCAACGCACAGGAGGTGATACATCTCCTGCAAGGACTTCTCAGTAGCCCACACAAAAAGCCAACATAGGGTCAGCAAAGGGAAAAGAGGTAATAGATCAAGAGCAGGAGACAATGACAGACCAGCCAGCTACATCAAAGGAACAAGGCCAAGGGAAGGTCCCCCCACCACAAAAAAAGGCCGCAGAAATCCCTATACTACAAACTCCTCTAAAGGAGGAGAGAGGCAAGAAAAGGGATAGGCGAGAAGACACACCGATCAGCGGTCCTGAAGGGAAACCATGGGAAAAAAGGTAGAGATTGAACCCCCATTCAGAGGAGGAATTCATTCAGGAGATCACAGACAGTCGAAGGGAAGAAAGAGTGATCAGCCAGGATACATCTCCAGTCACAAAAACATCGGCTAGTTCACATAGGCAGGAGATTGGAAGGCAACACAGTGTGGAATTCTCTTCTGCCAAGCAGCAAAGTAAACAAGGCTCAGACATTAAGAGAACATTCACTGAAATAAAAGCAAAGAATGAGCCAATAAGGATTCAACTTTACAATCATTTGATGAAGATGGCACCTACAAATCAACAAAGGTTAATGTCAGCATATGACATCCAAGAAGGGAAGATGATCCTAAGTCACTTCAAGCCCAAAATGCTGCAGCCACAGACAACTGTTGATTACATTAGGACCAATCTAGGAATATTAGCCAAATATATGCAGCCAATGGACCAAATTGAACTTCATAAACAAACAGGTGAAATGGTATACTCCACATTGGCCAATAAGGCATTGTTGGCCCACAAATTGCAGAATTATTTAAATAATACTTCTACCCAATTGGAATGGGAAAAGGCTTCCTCTTTAGATAAGGATAACATAATTAAATCCTTATAAGAAATTATCATAGAGCTGGGAAATGATCCCAAGGATCCCAAAGGCATCCGAGAATTAATAAGAAAGAAGGAGGAAGACAATGCAGCTCTCAGGAAGTAGCTCAAGCTGCCCATTACCATGCATCCCAAAACTAACAAAATTGTTGAACAAAAATCACAAGAAGATGTAATGGAACTGCTGATGAAAATGAATGAAAGATTGGTAGAAACAGAGAAGGCATTGGAGGAAGCACTACAATGAAAACAGGGAGAGTTGGCCTCTCAGCCATCTCAAACAGCTCCAATAGTTACAGTTGCTCCTTCTACAGTCACAACAGCAGTCCCTCCTACTGATCCAGCATCAACAACACCAAGCACTTCAACAACAACAACAACAGGCAACAACACTACCATGTCTACTGAAGAACTAATAAAGGCCATGGAGGATCTAAAACTCCAGGTGTCATAGTTAAAAGGTGCCAAAGAGAATTTGGCGAAATTGGAAGTAAGTTATGATAAATCCAAGATGACTGTAGCAGAAAAACCAAGGGAGGTGAAAGCATTGGAAAACAAAATAAAGGCATTGGAAAAGGACCTCTTATTGGAAAAACCCCTGGCAGAAATCAGGAGCATTTTGTGGGCTAACATTAGCCAATCCATCACTGATATGTGGAAATCAATACAAATAATTCATGAGCAGATTGATTTGGTAGCAGCAGCTCAAGAAGAAATGCAAAAGGCCAGGGATGCATTGGGAAACATGCCCGAACATGCCAATAGGCTAATATATTTCATGAAAACCCAAACCAAAGAAGATCTAGCAAAACTGGATATCAGGGACAGGACAAGCACTATTTTAATAAATAAAAGGGTCCTGACCATGAGGAATTTGACACAAAATCTGGAAAGGGAGTGCCAGGAAATGTAAATGGAAATTAATGCTTTCACATAGAAATTTAGAGTTTTGGAGGAAAATGGTCTTCCCAATTTGTTAACTGATGACTACAGACTAATGACACATGCAGCCTATGTGCACAAATTAAATACACATGTGGATAGTCAAGCTACATCATCATCAAGTGCTACAGGAGAGAAATCACTCCCATCTGGACAGAGCCTATATGACAATATGGAGAATTTGTTTTTTATGGAACATGAAGTAAGGCATCTTTTCACAGTCCAACCCACCTTTTTTAGGTACACATATGCAGAGGAAACCCTAATTAAAATGCGCAGGCACCTATTACTAGATAATGAATGGTGGCAGAGTATGTTGGAGATTTTGTAGGCAGATATGAAAGTTTTTTCCATATTCCCAGAACGCTACAGATGTTATAAAGTGAAGGAAAGAGCAGATAGAACAACATGCTAGACAACAGTTAATTGAAGCCCAAAAAAAGCACCCAGGAAAGCAACACCAGCAGCGAAAAATTTCACTAATATCCGTCGGCCGACTTACTAGGCAAACAATCAATGAATCTCACCAAGAAAATGGCCAGCACAACATTTCTTATCGCTGCATTCATTTCTCTCTGTTCCCAAGAGAATTTACTCCTTCTGTAGAATAGGTGAAAGAATTTATGACAAGATATTATCTCCTTTGAGATATTTTGTAAAATTTTGTACAAATACCTCCCCAATCTAAGTATTAGGGGTTGGTGAATATCATTCTGGAACTACGCTGTAAATTTGAGAACTCTTCTGAATAAAGATTGCTGGAATGCTTTGCTGATGAACTCTCTAGTTATGGAATTGATGGCAGAAGCCCATGTTGCAGAATTCTTGGATTATCTCATGGATTAATAAGTCTTTTAACTCTTTTTTTACTATTTCTGTGCTTTATATATCATCCAAGTATCATGTTCTAAATTGCAGGAAAAAAGAATAGCCCAGAATTTACTTTGCTCTACTCTGTGTTCAATTCTTGTCATTTTTATGTTGTCTTCAGGACTAGCATAGGTAGGAATTCTTGACTGCTCCTATCTCCCTGGTCCTTTCACGTTGAATATCATTAAGGAGTTCTTAACTGCTCCTTGGTAATATTTGTCCATTTTACCTCTGCTAGCATGATGAAAGATTCTTAATTGCCTTTCATCCCCTGACTCCATTTCACCTGATTCTAGCTTGAAAATTGTTCCATGTTTAATTATCTTGCTCTGTAGTTCCTCCTTTTGTCAAAGAAACCATACCCAGAAATTTATTTTCATTGACTCCATTAACCCAATGGTCTGAACTTCTCATACTTTGCAGCCCTGTTCTATCAAATGTCACCATCCCAAAATTAAACAAATACTTGTGCTTCATAACTAGCCTAACATATAACAAAACAAAGCTAAATCATAAAAAGAGAGCCCTCTCTAGCTACAGATTGGCTAGAATCTGCATCTAAAAGATTGGTTAGTGGTTACCTTAGCCGTATTCCCTTTTCTCACTGCTTTTGGGGAACAACTTGAATGATAACAGATGGCAAAAAATCAGTTAAGAGGAGTAGGTAGGAGTTATTTCTGGTGAAAATATTTGGTGATCTGCCACCAAAGATGCATTTATTATCAGAATTTCTGGGGAATGGGTAGATTTGAATTCAAAAATTCCTTTAGATCACACATGTTGGGCCACTGAAGAACACTTTGAATTCTGAGACTTCTCTGGGTGATTTGTTGTCTAAATATTATGAGTCATCAAGTCTGGGAGGATTTCTTAGCAAGGCTAGCATTTTTTGCCTTACCTACGTGGATCCAAAAGGTCATTTCCCAGAAAATGACCACCACCAACCCCGCAAAAGCCATGCGTTTTGAAGTCATTATTTTCGATGCGATGGGCCCTGAGATATCAAGTATGGAAGATACAACCATTGTTCCTACCGCACTGAGGGCATCGAGGCCGAAGGAATCCTCCACAAAAGAAAAGCAATCTGCTATTAAAGTAGAAGAAGCTGATGTTGGTGAGAATTTCACCAAGGAAGAATATGGAGGTGCGACAAAAGGAGAAAAAATATAAATAGCCATAGAAAGTAGCTGATTTAGAGGAGGAGGAATACCAAGGTGTAGAGCAGTTGGACGTTGAAGAGATCGAGCCTATCTCATGACTTCCCGAGTATATTCCTTTGCAGAAGGGAGGAGCCAAAGTTACCAAGGACCCAGATTCTGGGAAATTCACAGTTTCAACACCCTTGTTGCCTGAACAGGGGAAATTTGAAGGTACTACATTAGCGCACATTCCAGTGCTAAAAATGGAGGATTGGGACCTCACGGACCATGAGAGCTTACTACATCTGGAAACAAACAAGTATAAGACCAAAATATACTATGAGGAGACTGGGGTTATGCTATTAGAGCCCATGAAGTGGGTCAGAGGTGTTGAGGAGGTTGGTCTGCTCAATATTCTTTGTGTGTCGCATTATCATCGATCAACTATCAACACAGTGTGTGTGCGCCAGCTCCTCGTGCTGGTGCATGACAGGTATCTATGGCTTGGGGAGCCCATCCCAATTACCGACATGTTAATCCGTTGTATAAAAAATCTACCTTACAAAGGAGCGGACCCTGCCAAGGGGTTTGGAGGGAAAAGTGGGGAAAAAGAATTAGTAGATAATATGAAGACCAAGTATGGGCTTGTTAAGAAGTCCCGTAGATACTGTGTCTGCTCTATTTAGGACCAGGTGGTGCAGTTCACTACCAAGATTATTGCGAGGAGGAAGTGCCACGTGGATGAGGTTCTAGCACCGTTAGTGTCATTAGTAGCCCAATGCGCAAAATGGGTGCAATACAACTGGGAAAAATATCTATGCATGGAGTTCCTCGCGAACTTGTGGGAGGCTTAGGAGGAGAGCAATTTGTTCCATTATGCATGGCTTTTATTATGTATTATTTTAGTAGCTTGGAGGTTGTTGGAGGATAGTTAGTTCCCCTTGCACAAGGGAGATTAACACCAGGAAGCACGGTTTGCCTCGCTGTGGTCTACAAAGCATATGACAAGAATCAAAGAGTAGAAAATTTTCTGGATCCTGCTGGAGATGGACCTTCGAATGGTTATCAATCAGAGGCCAACATTTTCCCCAACCTTGTTCGAGAAATTAATGGCCTACACAGAGTTCAAGGCTGATTTCCACAATGTGTCAATTAGAGCGTGGAAGGACCCAAAGCACATATGGCATAGATTGCCCTATTTTGTCTCTGAAGCAAATGTGTAGGAGATCGTGGGGTATTGGCTAGCAGAGTGGTGCGAACCCATGGGGCTTGATGTGGGAAGAAGAAAAGGTGCAGATATCTCTACTGCGCAAAAGCATAAGGAATTTGCTTAGAAGGTCGCACGAACTCTCACTGAGTAGAAGAAGAAGGAAGTTGTGTTAGGATGGGTTATATTCTTTGCATGAATAACCTACGTAGTTAACTGGGGGGTTAGAGGAGGGGAGGAGCCCCCCTTTCGTTGTGTTGATTGCACAGTAGAGGGGTCATGGGGGGGTGGTAGCCCACCTTGTCTGGGGTAGTGCCCCAAGATATTTTTGTTTTACCCTATATTATGTTGGGCAGACTTACCTATGGTTTTCATTCCATGGTATTGGATGCTTCGGCATGTATAAATATTTATTCTAAAATTGAAAGGAATATAATGAAAATCAAGCTGGTAGTCCCGGTTTTGGGATCTAGAGGAAAATCTCTCTGTATATGTGTTTTATGTGTTATGCTCTCCCGTTGTTTATTTTTTATGTTTTAGAATTCGTATGTAGGTAATTTCTGTATGGGGTTAAAACCTACAAGCTTCTGCTAAGGCAACTATGAAGAAAGAACAAGAAAATAAAAAGCGCATTGCCAAAGAGCAAGCTGAGAAAGAACGAGAGGATATAGAAGAAGGCAGAAAATCAGCTTTGCAGCACACCGACAAGAAAGAGATGTTAGAACCGGAAGGAGGCAGTGGTGAGGAGAAGAGCACTCCTTTCACGTTGAAGAGGCACGGGTAGAAGTAGACAGGTGGACAACGAAAAAACCATAAGTCTGATAAGCAGACGCACCTTGACCCAATGGTGCTAACCAAAGGTGATCTCGATGAGATCAGTGACAAGGTAAGAGACACAATGACTGAGGTGTTGCAGCAGTTTGAGAAATAGTACATGCAGATGTTGGGAAGTTTCCAAAAGGATCTGTGCGAGCTGCATATCCAAGCTAACAGGATTTAAGCGTGTGGCAAGCAAGCGAGTGGGCTCAAAGCAAGCCTGTCACAGGGAAGTGGAATAGTGGTGGAGCCGAAATGAACTCTGGACCTCAGAGTCATACCCTTGCCAAAGGGGTCCATTCACATAGAGTTAGATGAGGTTCACACTGTGATCAACACAGTGAAAGAAATGGGACTGAATTTGGTCGTGTTACCACTCCAGACCCTCCATGCGCTACATCAAGGGGTTTTAGATGACTTGAGGATTAGAGAGAAGTGCACCCTCACCACCATAAGTGATTTTAAGGCAAAAAATGAATAGATGTTCATGGATAAAACTTAAGTGCTAAAGGAAAAGGACGAGTTGTAGACACAACGTTAGAGCCTAGAGAGAACGATAGAAAAGGCCTGCAAAACAGTAGCAGAATTGAACATCCCCGTGGAGGCCAAAGCTTTAGCAAAAGTAAAGAAATTGGTCACTGCAGCATGAGCATCAAACAAGGAAGTCGACCGGGTTACCTTTGACATTCAGATGAAGATATCAGAGCTGCAATTGAAGTTTCAGCTAACGACTCCACTAGAGGTACGAGAGAAATGTGGAGCAGAAGTCAAGGATGGTATGAACACATTAGATATCGTAGTCACAAACTGTGTAATGAGATTTGATGCAGCTATGGAATAATTGAAAAATCTGCAGGAGGATTTGAACCTGTAGAAGCTGAACACTGATGTCATAGAGACACAATTGCGGTATGATGAGGTTCGAGTGATTACGTGCACTTTGGTGCTAGCACAATGCCTTGCAAAGCTACAAGAGGGAAAGTAGCTGCAAGCACATGTGGAAGAATTTTAAAGGAACAAGGCCAACTTACTCTGTCACTTAAGGAAAATCTAAAGGTTCTACAACAGACACAGAGGACAATGTGCCTAGCAGTGGAGGGCCCAACAATAGAGAAATTGGTCTAAGAAGTGCAGCAGGTTGTGGCACAGAGCATTGTTGAAGTTACATTGTTACAAGTTGAGCTTAGTGGTCTGCGCAACAAGATCGAGGTGCTAGCTGAGTGACTCAAGGGAAAGTCACAATATTTGTGTTGGGGGACTATTGGGATAGGGTCCCTAGGGTTTTGTTGGTGTTAGTTAACCCATGTTTTGTATAATTTTTTGTAAAAGATGTAAAGTCTCCGAGAAATGTGGGTGCGGAGCATGCAGGTAGATAGGAGTCAAAGGGATCTTAGCCGCTTGTTTGGATAAGTAAATAGGTCGTTTTTGAGACTCACCTGTCGTCTGCAGAGCATGGTATTGTATTGAGAATGCTATAAATATTTGAATCATAGTGAGTCTAGGGGAAGTAAGTAAGCAAAAGAAATATAGATATTTTTTTGGCCAAGTGCTAACACAAGAAGGCTCTACATCCTATACTTAGGAAAGAAGGGGAAGGCTCCTATAAGTGAGTGTGCAAGAGGCATTGGTAAGTCTGTAGCTGAGTGCATCGACCCCTGCAGGTGAGTGCACAGGGTGGAAGAGTCTATAATCTAAATATTGAAGATCAGTAAAGACTGATTTTTAGGAATTAATGTGCATTGTTGTTGATTCTAGTTATGTTATATTCTATTGCTCAATGATACATTTTCATGAAATAATGTATGAATACTATGCAAAACTATTGAACCTATCTTTTTTCTATATGCTTTAAGTAATTATTTGTGTTCACGAAGTTAATGGTTGATTCTGTTATATTTTATAGTGAATTGGATAGATTTGCGCAAAATCATATCTAGGGTTATTTATTGATCCACAAAAGTAGGTAATCTTCCCGTTTAAGGTCCGTAAAGAATGATTGCATACCTCCGCAAAGGTCTTGAAGTTGGTTTGACCCAGTTATAGTAACAAGACCTAGAAGGATATCAGTCTACATGAAGGAAGATCTTAGTTGTAGGAGCCTAGGAACCACTTATCACATGTCTCTGGATGCAAAAACTTGGTTCTAACATCCCCCAATACTTCTCTAGGTGAGACTGTAGCCCATTCTACAAAGGTTTTTTCCAAAAGGGCCAACCATTAGGGTTTTGTTTGTTGGTGTGAACAACTTTCAACCTGGGTTAGGCCCCCTTAAGCCAACACGACATCACCACCATCAAGTAGACAACACAGTAGTAGGTCTATACTATTAGATTGAAGGAGAATGATTACAACCATCTTGGCTGGATCAAGCTTCTTCTAGTCCTCCATCTCCTTTCTCTCTCTCTCAACTTCTTCGTAGCATAAAAACTATATCTCATTCAATGTTTCGATAATCATTTGACAACAATTCGACCTCATTCACAATGACCAAGCCTCCAATACATAGATGGTGAGAGGCTCATCCTTACCATTTCTCTGAAGAGTTTCATTGAGGCAAAAGCTAGGATGTTTCCTCTTTTTATTACTCTTTCCCTTTCCATGAGACTCCATTAGGAATAGAAATGTCCTTAGTTAGGTTGGATGTAGATCTTTCCTGCTTTTCAGGCTGACATTTGAGCGAAAATCGGACTGTCAGCCAGTCAACCAACATTTTGACCTCTGAAATCTCAAAAATATTGAATAACATTTCCCTTTAGGAGAAACATTGAGTTAACCTAGGGACTAATGCCCTTGGCCGATACATGGAGAGCATTATAACTCTTCTTGCCTATTTCTGGGGTGTGTTATCCTACCATTTAGTGTTATGTAAGCTAGTCTATGTAACACTAGTTTTTCTATTTTTCCTCCATTTGATTAAGTTTAATGAGTCCAAATGATTAAACTCACTAGTATTTTCATACTTAGAGATTCTGAAGAGATCTTAAAGGTCAACTCCATGGGGGTCCCTTCGTCATGGTTGATAACCGGGTGTGACAAAGGTTTAATAGTATACCCGACATAGTTCCTTTTCCATAACTTAGTCTACTGAGTCCAGATAAATTGATAAACCTATTCTCAATAGACATTTTCCTCATTTTGTTACTATTATGACAAGATGGAGTAAACTCAATATTCTTCGTGAAATTTTAATGAGTCAAATGAAGACAAACTCAATATATCTTCATAAATTTTAATTATTCAGATGAAGAAAAATCAATAATTCTTAATCAAATTTTAATGAGTCAGAATCTTTCTATAGGGATTAATGCACAGGTGGTTATCATTGGAATACCCTCAAGGATCTTCCCAGGATCCAATGCAAACCACTTCAGATTAACTGCAATTTTCAGAAAGAAGAATATACATATCTATATCATTTCATGATTAAGAAAGTGGAAGAAGAGAGATTAATTCATTATTTGGTGTAGCCCTGGTGGAGAACCCAATGTAGGAAGACCCCTCTACCAGCTCCCAGATCAACACCTGCACATAAAGTCTAATAATTAAAACATTAATACCTAAATATATGAAACAACATGTATATAAGCTACTTATAAGTTATGGTATTTAATCAACATGTAAATAAACACGACATCAACACCATCAAGTAGAAAACATAGCAGTAGATCTATATTATTAGTTTGAAGAAGAATGATTACAACCATCTTGGCTAGATCAAGCTTCCTCTAGTCATCCTCTAGCTCCTTTCTCTCTCTCTCTCAACCTCTTGGTGGCATATGAACTATATATCATACAATGTTTCAACAATCATTTGGCAACCATTCGACGTCCTTCACAATGACCAAGCATCCAAAATATAGATGTTCAAATGCTCATTCTTTCCATTTCTCTCATGATTTCCATTGAGGCAAAAGCTAGGATGTTTCCTCGCTTTATTGCTTTGTCCCTTTTCATGAGACTCTATTAGGAATAGGAATGTCCTTAGTTAGGTTGGAGGTAGATGTTTCCTGATTTAGGGCTAACATTTGATGAAAAGCATTGTTTCAGTCAATCAACCTAAACTTTGACCTCCAAAATGTGACAAATTTTGAGTGACGCTACCCTCTAGGAAAAATAGTGACTTAACCTAGAGACTAACGCCCTTTCCTGATACATGGAGAGCGTTATAACTCTTCTTTCCTATTTCTAGGGTGCGCTACCATCGAAAATAAGTTTGTGCTTTTGGTCTAGTCTTCAAGAAATATGTGTTTCTCCTCTAAGCTGATGAGGAGGTCGTTTTCATGTATAACATGCAACTGTATGAATTTAATAATGCTTCAGAGTTCATTGACTCTTTAATAAACAAGATGATAACAAACAATATTTCTTTTGTGAACTATATATGCATAATTTCTTTCTGGAAGATAAAAGATATGAGAAGCCTACCCCTTTCATAGGACAATTTCAAGCTTTCATATCATTTTCCAAAAATCAAATTAAATTGGAAAAATCTTACAACGTGTTCCACAGACGAGAACTTGGCCTCGACCTCTGGGTTAGAGGGGAACCACGAGGTCCTTTATGCGTGTTCATTCATCACAAGATATTCATGAAGAAAATTAGAGTTTTCAAAGCTTTAGCACCCATTCATAATGATTTACTGAGGTCAAGGTTACAATATTTATTATATATTAAGCCTCAGGCTCTTTAGGATGACAAATAGAGGTGGAAGGCCTCATCCGTGGAAATAAAAAATTGGAAGGCCTTCAATCATTGAAATTTTGAAGCTGCAATGGATAGGCCAAAGGATTACACCCATATCGTATTAGAGGAGGGCCCTAATTGGATAGGATGTAGATACAGGTATCCAATAATTTGGTACCCTCAAAACTACTATAAGGTTGAGTATGAATTGACTGAAGCAGGTAAGTATGTCACCCTCTCTTGGGTGCAACAATTGCACTTAAGCAAACTCCTTAACACTTAATTGTCAACCCAAGGGATTCGTGCAAAGAGCTTGGGCTTGATACTCCCAAAGGTCTCCCACCTATGCGTGATCATGATCATGCTATTCATCTGATTCTAGGAAGTGTTCCTCCAAACATCAGGCCGTATAGATATCCATATGTCCAAAAAAGTAAAATTGAACATATGGTTGCAGAAATGCTAGAGGCTTGTATAATTCAACCGAGTCAAAGTTCTTTCTCAGCTCCAGTAGTATTGGTGCACAAGAAGGACGGATCATTGCGCATGTGTCCAGATTATAGGGAGCTCAACTAGCTCACTATTAAAGATAAGTTCCCCATTCCTGTCATTGATGAATAACTGGATGAATTACATGGATCAATTTACTCACCAAGTTGGATCTTCGTTCGGGATATCATCAAATAATAATGAAGATTGAAGACATTCCGAAAACGGCATTTAGAACTCATGAGGGTCATTATGAATTTTTGGTCATGCCTTTTGTCCTTACCAATGCACCTTCAACATTTCAAGGTTTGATGAATTCAATTTTCAAACCATTCCTTAGAAAATTTGTGTTGGTATTTTTTGATGATATACTAATCTACAACAAGTCTTGGAAGGATCATGTTGAACATGTTGACAAGGTGCTACAACTATTGGAGGAGAAACAATTATATGCAAAAAGATCCAAATGTTTCTTTGGAGTCTAGGAGGTGGAATATTTGGGTCATATTGTATCTCATGAAGGAGTTAAGGTAGACCCTAGCAAAATTAAAGCCATTAAGGAATGGAAAATCCCCACATCCATAAAGCATCTGCGAGGATTTCTTGGGTTGACAGGGTATTATCGCAAGTTCATTAAGAATTATGGGAGAATAGCAGCACCTCTAACAACATTATTGAAGAAAGATTCATTTTCATGGACTCCGGAAGCAACAAAGGCCTTTAAACATCTTAAAGAGGCAATGTGCCAAGCACCGGTCTTAGCTACACCGGACTTCACAAAAACCTTTATTGTGGAATGTGATGCTTCAGGAAATGGAATTGGTGCTGTTCTAATGCAAGATGAAAGACCCATTGCTTTTGAAAGTCGTCCAATCAAGGGAAAGTTTTTAAGCAAAGCTATTTATGAGAAGGAAATGTTGGCAATACTCCATGCACTTAAGAAATGACGACCCTACCTAATGGGAAGACACTTCAAGGTAAAAATGGATCATGATAGCCTTAAATACTTTTTAGAACAAAGATTATCCTCTGAAGAGCAACAAAAGTGGGTCACAAAGATTTTGGGTTATGACTTTGAAATCATCTACAAAAAAGGGAAGCAAAATGTGGTGGTAGATGCACTCTCAAGAAAGGATGAGGATATGGAAGCATTGTTGTGTGCCATTTCTATTATCCAACCAGATTGGATAAACAAAGGAAAGGAGGAATGGAAGAATGACGAAGAAGTGTGGGCACTTATTCGAAAGCTACAACAAGATTCCAGTACTTCTGATACATTTAGCTGGCAAAATGATTCGCTATGGTACACAGATCGCTTATACCTCTATAAGAATTCCCAGCTAAAACAAAAGATTCTTATGGAATTGCACACTTCTCCCTTAGGAGGGCACTCAAGATTTTTAAAAACTTACCACAGGGTTAAGAAGGAATTTTTTTGGGATGGCCTTAAATCGGATATTCAAAAGTTTGCTGCGGAATGTTTGGTTTGCCAACAAAATAAAGTTGAAACAATTAAGACACCGGGTCTATTACAACCTTTATCCATTCCAAGCCAACGTTGGGAGGAGGTTTCAATGGATTTTATCACAGGTTTACCCAAGTCTGAGGGAAAGAGTGTCATCATTGTGGTAGTTGATAGACTTACCAAGTATGCACACTTTTGTGCATTATCACATCCATTTAAATCCAGTACAGTTTCTACTGCATTTATGGAAACAATTCAAAAGCTACATGGAAATCCAAAGATTATTGTAAGTGACATAGATCCCATTTTCACTGGAAATTTTTGGACAGAATTATTTTCTTGTCTTGGTACTCAGTTAGCTCATAGCTCATCTTATCATCCTCAATCTGATGGGCAAACTGAGATAGTAAACAAATGTTTGGAAGGATATCTTCGTTGCTTTGTATCTGATAAACAGACAAAATGGGTCAAATGGTTGCCTCTGGCTGAATGGTGGTATAACACTTCCTTCCATACAGCAACAAAAATGACCCCATTTATGGCACTTTATGGGTACCAACCACCATCAATCACATCATATTTAAGAGAAAATTCTAAGGTTCAGGCAGTGGAACATCACATCGAACATCAACAACAAGTCCTCCAACTCTTAAAGGATAACCTCATGTTGGCACAAAATAAAATGAAACAACAGGCAGATCAACATCGCAGTCAAAGAAGTTTTGATGTAGGTGATTGGGTATTCCTACGGCTACAACCATATAAGCAAATGTCCCTAAAGAGAGCTAAGAAGGATAATAAATTATCACCAAAGTATTATGGTCCGTACAAGGTGTTGGAAAAGATTGGTACTATGGCATACAAATTGGAGCTTCCTGCAGCTTCTCGATTGCACCCAGTTTTCCATGTTTCATGTTTAAAGAAGTTTATAGGCGACAAGCTCCCAGTTCAAACAATATTGCCAGAACTTGACGAGGAAGGAAAAATTATATTGGAACCGGAAGCAGTCACAGAAACAAGAACTCGACAGCTACGAAATCGATCAATTTCAGAGTATCTTATCAAGTGGAAGAACTTATCCGTTGAATATTCCACATGGGAGGATGAGAATTTTATGCAGAAGTATCCAGAACTGTTCAAGCGTTGAGGACAACACTTTTTTGAAGGAGAGGGGCATGTTGGGTCCCTATAATACTAGTGATTACCCCATTACTATTGTAGTTATACCCCTTATTTATATTGTTGTGCCCCTATTACCCCCATATTGTTATTTCTGTGCCCCTTAGAATCCCTCTATTGTTATTTTTTGTGGCTTTATATTATTATTGTTAGGTTGGCTGGATTATATTGTGACTCCTTAGACTCCTATATATAGAAAGGAGGTTTTGTCATTTGTATCATCCAAGAATTGTTCATTTATGTAATGTAAAGGAGGTTGCCCCCTCGAAGAGGCTGAATTCTAAGGCGTTGATCTTTCTTTTCTATCTTTTCTTGAGCTGGTTTCATAACACCTCGACCTCTGGGTTAGAGGGGAACCACGAGGTCCTTTATGCGTGTTCATTCATCACAAGATATTCATGAAGAAAACTAGAGTTTTCAAAGCTTTAGCACCCATTCATAATGATTTACTGAGGTCAAGGTTACAATATTTATTATATATTAAGCCTCAGGCTCTTTAGGATGACAAATAGAGGTGGAAGGCCTCATCCGTGGAAATAAAAAATTGGAAGGCCTTCAATCATTGAAATTTCGAAGCTGCAATGAATAGGCCAAAGGATTACACCCATATCATATTAGAGGAGGGCCCTAATTGGATAGGATGTAGATACAGGTATCCAATAATTTGGTGCCCTCAAAACTACTATAAGGTTGAGTATGAATTGACTGAATCAGGTAAGTATGTCACCCTCTCTTGGGTGCAACAATTGCACTTAAGCAAACTCCTTCACATTTAATTGTCAACCCAAGGGATTCGTAAACTTAGAGATGAAGCACAAGCAATGCTAGAGATGGTATGAATTTTCCTGATAGAAATTCCTACTTTAAAGAAAATCTTGCAGAATCCAAAGAGTAAAAGATAACTGAATCATCAAAGTAATCTAGTGCTCGAACAAGAAAGAATGCATTTGCAAAGGAGATTTAGAAATAAAGGAGCAATCATTCTAGCTGACTATTGATTAACTACTCAGTGTGTTTTTCTTTAGCAGAGACACTTTAGCAATCTTCTACAGATGGGCCCTTCAAACCTGCTTATGTAAAGATTTCCTTCTTGCAAGAATCTATCTTGCACTAGTGCAGGAACAATGATTTATGCAGAGGGTGTAAAATGATGTCTGTACTAAAAGCATTTTTTTTTCGTGCAAGGGCTTGAACTTTCTCAAGTCCAAAGCACTCAGATCCAGTAACAAGAAACTGGTTCTTGTACCAGATCAGAGCTTCTTACACTTTAACATTTAATTCTTGGAATCAGTGCTTAATTACTGCAAGTGTTATGAAGCCAAATTGCATACCAAAAAGATGAATGTTTCTGAGTTTATCAAAGTACAAAAATAGAGAAACAATCTTTATAATTTATCCTGTCATGAAATATTAGTGAAAGCAAGAAAGCTATTAGAAGTAAACTAAAAAGGCTTGCTGTATCACACAATCTTGCACTAGTGCAGGTTTAGTTCTTCTATTTTAAACCAGCGGGAAAACCAAATCAAACAAACTTGCAGAAAGTGAATAGCACACCAACGTGCACTGGTGCAGGTAATTTCTCCTACTTGGACCAGGCAGGGAAAATCAATCCAAACAAAACGTGCAGAAAGTGAATATCACACCAATGTGCACTGGTGCAGGTAATTTCTCCTGCTTGAACCAGGTGGGGAAAACCAAACAAAACGTGTAGAAAGTGAATAGCACACCAACGTGCACTGGTGCAGGTAACTTCTCCTACTCGAACCAGGCGGGGAAAACCGAAAAAAACATGTAGAAAGTGAATAGCACACCAACATGCACTAGTGCAGGTAATTTCTCCTTCTTGGACTAGGTGGGGAAAACCAATCCAAAATCAGATGCAGGGAAAGGAAGTTTAACTACTTCACGCTGCAGATCTGCTTTCACTCAAACATGAATTCACATGTTGTAAATTAAATCACACTTGGAAATTTAAAACATAAATTACAAGAACAGAAAATAGGGAGAATGTGTTGGGTTGGCTGGGCCCTAGCCAACTAGCGCATTTCCCTTTCAAGTAGAAACACTGCTCAGAACTATATCAATTCATCAGCTGTGAAACATAAGGAAAACACAATTTATGAACATAAGGCTAAGCTCCCTTTCTTATTAAATCACATTGGCAAATACATGATGAATTACAGAGTCCAGCCTAGATTTGGGCGATACCAGCAAAACAAAGTTACAACAACACTGTTGTAGCATCGCTCCTCCACCGTCCTCCTTTCTACGTGCATCATTCCTCCTTTTATAATCTTTCATAATGATTAAAACAATTTGTTCCTTTGCATGGAATTTGGGGATTGAATCCTAACCAATTCTAATTACATAGTATAACAGTACAACCATTCCCTTACTAAAAGAATGAATATTTAATACGAATTTTCCAATTCTGGGATTTTTCTAGAAATCTAGAAAATTTGGTAATTTTAACAAACTACCTCCTGAGCACCCTTCATATATCCTCAACCATTACGTATTTTGGAAAATGGCCTGTGATTTACTCAAATTACTATACTGGGTAAAAAACCCATGTCACAAAATTTCTTTATTTACCTTCATATGCATAAAAACCGAGGAGGAAGTTGGCAGTCTGGAAACTTGTTGAGCGTGTTTTCTAGAATTCTGGAAAAAACAGTGTTTTTTTATAAAAGTGCTTCAAACACTTATTCGTAACATTTGGAATACTTTGAATCTTAGGAAACGGTTTTGGTTATGGGTAATTGGTTATATTTGTGAAAAACCCATTTCCTCATATTTCCATAATTCACTTCCATTTGCATAAAAACAGAGGTCAAACTTGGCCATTTAGAAATTATGCAAATTTTAAGCAGAGTTATTAATTTGCAATGCTAGTGTAGGAATGTGTTCTGCAGGAATCCTATTGGTACTAGTGCAAGAATGTGTGGTCTAGGAACTTCACCTCTATCAAAATAGGCATATAACCAACTTTGTAAACCTGCAAACACAAACTATTATTAAATATGCCTTTAATGTTTAAATCTCATTAAAGCAAAAGAATAACAAATACTTACTTATTATCTCTGAGAATGCACAAAACTATGACAATGACTAGTCAAGCTAAACAAAATCATGAGTGATTTTGAGTAAAAGGTGATATAAAGCAAGGCAAAACAGAGGCCCAACACCCTCCAGGAAGTGTAAAGAAGGAATGGTTTCTAACATTATGGAGAGGAATATCACCCAAGTTACCCTTTAACTGCTCTTCATGTTAATCATTTGTTTGCAAGAGGTCATGCAAATAGGTAAGCAAGAGGGAGATGTTGGGCTCCAAAATGGACAAATTTTCATACTCTGTTTCCTTATCCTTTCATTAGTTTTCTTAGAATTTTATGAATATAACATAGAAATTTGTGTGTTGAGAGATTTAAAAAATAGTTAATAAACTAGTTAACCATTTTATTCTCTTAATGAATTGATTTGACCATGATAAGATGAGTTACATTTACAATTTGAAATGATAACTGACAAGATGTCGATGAGTGGATGGTGTTCCCTAGCTAGTTGGATAAGGGTGAATTACACGAAAATGCTCGAGCTGGTTGTGACATGGATAAGTAAGGATTAATGATTATCATGGGAAGGCTAGATGTGAGTGACATTGTTGCCACATAATCTGAGTGAACTTAAGAGATTTTGTAACTCAAATTTAGCATCCTGAGAATATTTAGATTCTCAGGATTTCTCTTTTACTTTTAATGATATACTTGTTTGTAATTATAAAAACAATGAATAAAGCCTCGCGAAAGGAGGACTTTTTACTGTTATTTTTCATGCTTATGCCCTGACGTTTTTACAGACATTGTAATATTGCCATTGATTAATATAATCGATATTTACATGGTTTGGTTTTAATTCTGGCACTGATTTATCTCTAAGGTCGTTGAATTCCAGTGATTGTGGGCCCAATAATGGAGTGTCTACTTCCCTCTTTGTAACATTAAATTTACATTTCAACATTTGTTTCTTTGTTCTACAATTATTCGATTTCCTTCCAGAATTGATTGATCATTACTGAATTGATCATTACAAAAATAGTTGCTACAGTCATAAATACTATTCACATTAGATCTTTGATAGTTGATTTCCTGAAGCATTATTTACTCTGTTACTTCTTATAATTAATAACGAATTGCTAAGAGCAAGGCGTGATATTTTCTTCAGCAGATTTTGTTCAAGTCGAGTGTGTTGTTTCTTTTTCGTAGCTTTCGTTCCTAGGCAACAATGTGTGTTTAACAGAGTTCTTTTTAGAAGTTCTAATGTTTTGATTATCTTGAATAAAAATTTTGATTGTTGTAAATTTATGAAGTGGTGTGTAAAGCATTATTTTCAGAAATCCTAATTGTTTCTTGTGGTCTCATGCATTTAGTTTTCAATATGGCTATACAGACTAGATTACACAACACTATTCTTTGCACATACAACGTGGACAACCTTGAAACAACTAGACAAGTTTCGGGTTGATAGTTAAAGGTCCGTTTAAATGCCAATGAATTCGTACTAGCTAGAAATTGATACTGCGTGTTTTAAGACACAAGAAAAGAACAAGGTAAAGATAAATATAAGTATTTCATTCAGTTTTGAATTTCTATATTGTGAATCTAACTCCATGTTTTGATTTATGATAGTGGGGTTTTGATCTAACCGAATGTGATATTCTTATACATGATGAGTTGATCAAGGAGCTAATTTGACTTGTTGTGACATGACCCAAATGGAATTGTAAATGTCACCTCATTGATGAGCTAACAATGAGGTATAATTGAAGTTTATTATAATTTATTATTGTGAATCTAATGGAAAATGTATGTTCTTTCATGTTAGAAAGCATGGAAATTTCTCGATATAGGTGGTTGGAGCTGGCTGCAAGAGAATTGGCAACAACAGTAAATGGAATTGATGCATGCAAAAATATGTTAGTAAAGGGCTTAAGGAACAGGGCCATTTACACTAGTACCCAATAGTTTCCATTGATTTCCATAAGCATGCTATCATCGGTATGGTGGTTCTTTGGTAGGGGTACACCTTGGTTTCGGGACCTTCCGATGTGAGGAAACATTGCCAAGGAGTGGATTTATCAAGGCACTACCAATAAGACAAGGGGATGCCTACACTTGGAAGGTGAGTGGCTGCACAGAAATGGATGTCTAAATTTTTCAAGGGATTGGAAAGGAGAGAAGGGAAGGATGGGAATTTTTTTTTTTTTTCATCATTAGCATAGTTGGTTGGAAATCAGATCCTAAGAAAAAAATGAGCCAGGAACTTTTCACTAAAGAAAAAAGGAGCACAAGGATTATAATTGTAGACATGGGAGGCAAGAAATGCTCCTAGGAAAAGAACAATCCAAGTTGGACTAGACACATTCAAGCTTCCAAAGACTGGAAAGAGGACAATTAGAAGATGGTTGAACTAAAACTCATGTTTGTCATATATTTTATTTTCCAGCTGAAGGAAATATGAATAAATTGTAAATAATGTGTATATTTGTGTATATAAAGCTCCATAAATAGTATGCACTTGGTTTTAAGCATGCTATGGTGTTGTATATGGAATAAAAAAATGGAGGACATTGTTCCCCCAAGGGGGAGGGGTTTGTGATAGCACCAAATTAGCTTAAATTTATGTATGCAATGTAAACATTTTTCTAAAATAAAATGGGATGAGCTATGCGACACAAATTCCCGAGGGGTGGGGTGATTACTTGCTTGAAAGTATTATTAATATGCAGAAAATTCAATGAGGAATAAGAAGAGACACACAAAAATGTTCCATGAGGAACAGTCAAAGATACAATAAAAAATAATAAAATGAATTTGAAAAGCAATACAAGGGCTTTTAGTTTGAAGAATTGGAGTTGGAAAAGAGAGAATGAAAGTGTAACAACCTTGGTCAAAATTCCATGTAATAAAATTAATAAAGACAAAATAGTAACCAAGGTCATGGGACACGTATTCCAGGTTGAGTGTTGGGAAAAACATCCTAGTGTGGGTGTTCATTTGCTTTATTATGTTTAAGGGATATTGTCAAAGAAAATGGAAAAGGCTTTGGAAAGGCATGAGGCATTAATTTGAAATTTATTTATGAAAATAATGGAAATTAGGAGAAAAGGAAGGTGAAAGGTCACACATTGCATGTGAGGAGGAAAATGAAGGAAGATATTACGAAAATGAAGAAAATAGAGGCCTCATTAGTGTTTCCATTATGGTGTTGGAATTGATTTCAATAAGAGCTTGGTGATATTGGTCATATCCATGGGTGATGGATGCATCATTGGTGATGGTCTTGTTAGTTGGCATTGATGTCAACATCCTATGACTAGACCTAGTAGAGGTGATGTTGTGGGTACTAAGGAGATGGTTTCTACACATGATGTGTTGGTTGGATATGTTGCCACTACAGGAGGATGGTGAGCTTCTCATGGTGTGAGATTTTATTGCGACAGGTAGTTGGCGTGTTGATATCTTGGTGTTGCATATGTCTCTACTTGTCTTGGAGACATTGGTTTGTTGCTTCATGTGATGGTTTGAGGATGCTTGTGTTGGAGGTTCTTTCACCTACATTGGAGGTAGTTGTATGGAATTTTGTTGATGCTACAAGACTTAAGGATGCTGCTACAGAGGATAGATATGATGATACAGGTGTTAGAGAGATTGAGGTTGCTTCTTGAGGAGCTGGAGGTGTTGGTCTTGGTCCTAAAGTTGGAAGAATAGGTCTAGCATGTCTTAGACTTGTTCCTTGCCTATTTATTAGTTGCAGACCTATTGTAGAGGCCTTGAGGAGTGCACAGGAGTAGAGGAATATGATGGGTTAGGTGGGAGAGGTTCTCGACTTAAGAACATATGTTTTCCTTAGTTTCAGGCTCAGTTTTTGAGTATTGTGTTTAGATAGAAGTGGTAGTTTTGGATTGGACTTTCTGGAAAAATGAAATGAATTTCAGAATTTTGAGACATGGGTTTTGTGTAGACCAGACCTATTTATCTTTACAATGAGGAGTGTCTAGAAACTTGGTCTAGATTAGGAGAAAATGAAGGTTCTCTTCCCTAGATGCAAACATAGAGGGTTGTGGTAGTGACGTAGGGCCTATGGACGTTGGCACAATATTTCATGAGAGAAACTAAGGACCTGGACACTTGCACAGTGTGTCATGGGAGCAACTAATCCTATAGATGAGTTTTCTCCATGTTTCTCACACTTCCTCAAATGTTTTATTTGGTTTTTATGTTATATCTTGATCAGAAATTTCGAGTATGTGGTCAGAAAAGGTCGTGGTGTCCCGAGAAGCAAATCAAGTTTGAATATATAAAAGGGGTAGTGGAATTAATGATTGATTTGGTCAAGATGCCTTCCTAAACCAAATCTGAAGAATGTGAAAGGAGTTGTTGATTCTTCCATAACCTGTAACATTTACTGAGTTAATCATCTCAGGAATTTGCTAAATATAGGATGAAATTGAGTCTATTTGGTTGATTAATTGTCTAGTTGAGTGGTGTGTGTGAGAACTTGGAGAAGAGCCTGCAAGGTGCATGTTTGTTTAGTGCAGAATTTATGAAGAACTTTGTAGTTGTAGCCGCAGTGAGTTGAAGGATATTTTAGAGATTATGTTTATGCAATGAGTGAGTTTTTGGTGTGTGATTAGAGTAGTGATTGAGGATATTGCTTTGCATCTTGGGTGGAGATTTGTGTATGGAGTCTGGATGGGAGTTGTTGCTGCAAGTGTATTTTTTCTTTGATGCTATTTTGTTGTAGTGCTCATGTTAAGAAAGTTTTTAGATTTCAGTTTGAAAATAGATGAAAGGAGGCTTGCATGGAGGTAGTCAAGGCATGGAGGCTTTGAGTAGATAGTGGCTTGGTGGATTTAGTCGAGGGAATAGTTTTCTATATCCAATAAGAGTTGGATAGTCCCATCGAAGTGGGCCAAGGATCAACTAATCGTGGTGGCCTTCAGCAGATGGTAGTCCGTAGATATGAGAGAGAAATAGGTTCCTGTCTGAAAGGACCAAAAGACTGTGAAAGAAGAAAGTCTTCAAGGCGCATTGGATTGATCTTATTCATGTGTAATTTGCTTGATGATTAATGAAATAATTGAGCAGCACTGCAGCAGCAGGGTGGATTTTTTTGCTGGGATTGGTTTTCCACCAGAAACCCATGTGTTTATGTTTTGATTTTTTTTTTGGTTGCATGCTTTATTTTTGGTTCTCCAATCTATGTTTTGTGATTCAGTTTGCGAATGGTATAAAAGATTAAGTAATTGCTAGAAAAAGTTTAAAAGTGCCACACTACTAATTCATGGCCACCTTTGAGTAGTGAATATATTTCCAACAATCTGTATCAGAGTGGGGATCTTGGTTGCATCTTGATCGTTGGAGAATAGATCAGGAGCTTTTTGGCAGAAATTGATTTTTTTTTTCAAATTGGTTGTCCTCACTGCTAGAAATTATAAGGTATGGCACAAAAATGTAAAATCTCAAATTTTATCTTGCGGATCTAACATTTGGAAAGTAGTGTGTGAAGGTTGTGGAAAAGATCCAATTTTAGATGAAGTTTTGTAGCAGAATGCACAAGCATGGTATTTAATGTATGAGAATATTCATAATGATGATATGAAGAGGATAGTGGGTTTGAAACATGCCAAAGAGATGTGGGACAAGCTAGAATTCATATTTGGAGATGGTACCCGCAAAAATGTTGAAAATGACAAAAAGAGCAAGAAGAAGAAGAACAAAAATCAAAATAAGAAGAAGAGCCTCCAAAAAGAATAATCTCAACCACAAGAGTCTCGTTCTTCTAGTGCACTTGAAACAACAGATGATGAGAAGATATAAGAAAATCTTACACCTAAAGGTATAGACATTAATGATTTTCTGTTGACTCACAATTTTGATGATTCAGATTTAGATCATGTTGATGTATAGTGAAGATGAGAATGATGTTAAGATTCTTAGAGCTGATATTTCTAGACTTACAATTGTATGCAAAGATCAAGAAAAATTGTTGCAGATCTGTGATGATAAGGAGGCCAAGCTCAAAGAAGAGATAGTGAGCTTAAAATTTAAAATGGAAGAATTTGAAAGAGTTGAGGAAGAAATGAGGAAACAATATCAAGTAAGGGTAGAAGAGGTTGAGAAATTAGAAGCTGAAATTGTTTCATTGAGAAAGAAGCACAAGATAGAGAAGAGTACCATGGCCTTGGATAATTTTCTTGAAATCCAAAGATCACCATTGGATAAATATGGTCTTGGATTTCAAAAGGGTGAGTCTAGTTTGCATGCAAGTAAGAACACTAAATAAGAACCCAAGAAACTTTTAGAAAACAACACGAGTAGAAAAAATGAGATCCAAGGAAACAAGAAGTAGATCCAATAGCTAGTTAGCAAACAAAAGAATGAGCAACCAATCAAGAAGGAAAGATAGCAATGGAGAAGAAAATCTCAAGGAGTATCTACATTCAGAATATCCTTTGCTCGTAGATATGATCATGGCAGCTCCATTATATCTCAAAGGAAGCAAAGTCCTTTCATTACTTTGATGCATGAGATATAATGCTACAACTGTCATACGTTTGGGCATATTGCAACAAATTGTTGGTGCAAAACATATAGACCATATTATTAGAACTTCCAACAATATCAGTAGACAAGGAGAATGGCCAATAGGTATACTTGTGATTTTTATGGTTATTGTAACTCATGTTAATTGTTTGGCCATAAGGAAATAGATTTCATGTCTAATCCTTGGAGGAGAGACAAATTTCATGCATGGTTTAAATTTTACATGAGCAGAAGAAGAGATCATCCTCTTAGCCATGTGGAGTTCTATATTTTCCATAGATTTGGCCATATGGCAAGAGATTTTTTGCTTCCATGTTCCTCAAGGAAAGAACATTAGAAGAAGAAAAATTAAGAGGATCTAGCACAAAACCAATGAAGGAAGAGAAGAAGTAGATAAAGGAAGAAAGGAAGCAACCCAAGACTGTGTGGAAGAAGAAGGATCTTCAGCTCTTAAGCTAGTGAAGAGAATTCCCTCCTGCAATCCATGGTTATTTCATGCATAATTATTAAGGATTGTAGATTATGAGAGGTGCATAACCTAACTGGGAGTGTATTATGGAGTTTGTGGTAGTATATGATGAGTTGATTTCATCCTCATGCACATTCAGGTCCATAGGATCAACCTATCTTATGGGAGGTGAAGTGTATTTTTATGTCTGATCTATTTTCTTCCAATTTATTTATTAGTGGATAAACTATGTTGTTACTAATGGTTTTTGGAGCGGCTACATGTTGGAGTGTTATGATGTGTTTTTTGATATGGTAGTCATATAGTTATTCTATGTGCATTGTCTAGGTGTGATGAGGGATCACACATTCAAGGGGAGCATTTGTGCCTCCAAATGGTTTTGGAATGTGTTGCCATTATGTTTCAGGAATATTTTTGTTGCTGCTGCCACACATTGCATGTTGGATGAGATAGTATGGTTGTATGGTGTATGCCGAATTTGGCATTGATTTTGTTGCAATATGGTATGCTTGCATGACATAGGTGTTATTTCGATGATGATGTTACTTCTATATCATATTTTCTATATGTGGTCATGCATATGTTGCGGCCATGGAGATTAGATGTTGTTTTCAAGTTAGTTCATCTAGAGTATGCATTTTATTCACCATGCTTACTATTCTAGATGCATCATGCTGCTACTCGTGATATGTATTTGGATTGTTTAGTTATGATGATTGTTGCTCATATATAAAGTATACTTGTGTTGTTGCTCACCAATTTGATTCTTATGCCTTATTGATGATATATTTATTACTTATGATGAGGATAAGTATTTGTTGTTTCTTATGATGGCTTCGTAAGATGGATGTTGCTACTCGGTTGTTGCACTCATGGAGAGATTTCACATATTGATATTGTTACTGCTGCTATTTATTGATGTACTGCCCAGGAATTATTGTTGATGGTTGATGGGAATAATGATGATGTGGATACATTTGTTTCTTCTCTACGATATATTTTCATGTTGTTTCTATTGTATGATCTTATTGTTGTACCTATGTGGAGCATGGTGACCTTGCTGCAGGATATATGTTGATGCAATGGTGATGGTCCCATGCACTAGCACAGGTTTTTGCTAGTGTTCCTATTTATTGTTGCATTTTGGAATCTTATGTTATAGCTCATGGAGGCCTTGTGTTTTATGGATATTCCATGTATCACATTGTATTGTTGTTTCCATATGGAGCATATTCATTGCTCACTTTTTCCATGTGCTCATGTTATTTAATGTATTGGGCATGTATTGATGAGAGCACCATTGTGTGCGAATTTAAAAGCAATGTATTGTCATTATGTCATATTTTGGGCACATTTCTCATGGAGGGACCCATGGTGTCTAGTATGTATTTCCATTTACTATGTATGTGTCAATGGATGTCCAAGTCATGTACTATGATGTATATCATTGATGTAGTCCCACATATTTCGGTGCATGATGTAAACTTGAATCCATAGAGTCATGGTTGTTGATAGGAGGTTTTATAGAGGATTCATATGTCAATTCATGTGTATATGTCACAACCATGTATTTGATCAATGAAACATTGCGTATTGTTATGAATTGTGTATCATGTCCAAAGGTAGTAGCAATCATGGTTCATGAGTATTAGTCTCTTGCATTTGGGAATGAGGATCATTGTAGTAGGAAAATGTGTCGCTTTAGCAGGAAGAGTATTGATTTCAGATCCATTACATGCTTAGGGGATCATGTTTTTGTGTTCAGACTTGGCATTACATTGGCTCGTGGTGTTGACAGTTAGTTTCCTCACTCTACATGTATACCTTGCAAAGAATACTTCTTTGGGATGCATTAGTTATGCTGTTGAGTATGATAGAGCCAACACTCTTCTCTTGCATCACATTACTGGCATGGTACTTCCATGTTTGCATGGCCCTTTTCCATTGCTCTAAAAGTGGGAGAGATTTTTGATTGAAGAGTTAGCCTCACATGTTGGGTTCAGGGTGCCATAAATTACAAAGGTGGATTTTGTTGGCATTGTGGTGTTGGAATTTATGTCAACAAGCTCTTGGTGATGATGGTCATATGCGTGAGTGATGGATGCGTGATTGGTGATGGTATTGTTAGTTGGAATTGATGTCAACATCATATGACTAGACCTAGTGGAGGTGATGTTGTGGTTGTTAAGGAGATGGTTTCTAGACATGATGTGTTGGTTGGAGATGTTGAAGATGCAAGAGGATGGTGAGCTTCTCATGGTGTGAGATGTTGCTACTATAGGTAGTTGGAGTGTTGATATCTTGGTGCTACATATGTCTCTACTTATCTTGGAGACATTGGTTTGTTGCTTCATGTGATGGTTTGAGGCTGCTTATGTTGGAGGTTCTTTCAACAAAGTTGGAGGCATTTGTATGGCATTTTGTTGATGCTCCAAGACTTGAGGATGATCCTACAAAGGATACAGATGTTGCTACAGGTGTCAGAGAGATTGAGGTTGCTGCTTGAGGATCTGGAGGTGTTGGTCTTGGTCCTAAAGTTGGAAAAATAGGTCTATCATGTCTTAGATTTGTTCGTTACAATTAATTAGTGGTAGAACTATTGTAGAGGATTGGAGGAGTGTACAAGAGTAGAGGATGATGATGGATTAGGTGACAGAGGTTCTAGACTAAAGAACAAATGTTTTACTTCAGTTTTAGGCCCAGTTGTTGAGTATTATGTTTGGATAAAAGTGGCAGTTTTGGATTGGACTTTCTAGGAAAATGAAGATGAATTAAAAAATTCTGAGACATGGGTTTGGTGCCAACTAGACCCAATTATCTTGGCAATGAGGAGTGTTTCCACATTTGGTCCATATTGGGAGAAAACAAAGGTTATTTTCCTTGGACGTAGGCATAGAGGCTTGTGGGAGCAACTGTAGGGCCTTTCAATGTTGGCACAGTGTGCCATGAGAGAGACTAAGGAACTGGATGCTTTCACAGTGTGTCATGGGAGAGACTAAGCCTATAGATGAGTTTTATCTATGTTTCTCATGCTCCTCAAATGTTTTATTTGGTTTTTATGTTATATCTTGATCGAAAATTTTGACTGTGTGTTTAGAAAATTACATGGTGTCTCTGGAAGTGGATCAAGTTTCAATATATCAAAGGGATAGTGGAATTAGTGTTTGATTTGGTCAAGATGCCTTACTAAACCAAATTTGAAGCATGCGAAAGGACTTTCTGAGTCTTCCATAACCTATAGCGTTTACTAAGTTAATCATCTCATGAATTTGATAAATAGAGGAAGACATTGAGTCTATTCGGTTGATTGCTTCTCTATTTGAGTGTTGTGTGAGAGAGATTGGAGAAGAGCCTACAAGATGCATGTTTCTCTAGTGCAGAATTTTTGAAGCAGTTTGTAGTTGTAGCAGCAGTGAGTTGAAACATATTTCAATCATTGTGTTTATGCAGTGAGTGAGTTGTTGGTGTGCGATTGCAGTAGTGATTGAGGATATTTCTTTACTCCTTGTGTGGAGATTTATGTATGGAGTTTTGGTGGTAGTTATTGCTGAAAAATTATTTGTGTTGTGATGCTATGTTGCTGAAGTGTTGATGTTGAGAAAGTTTTTAGAGTCCAAATTGAAAATAGATGAAAGGGGGCTCACATGGAGGTAGTGAAGGAATGGAGGCTTTGAAGGCTGACTTGGTGGATTTAGTAGAGGGAAGAGTTTTCTACATCCAATATGAGTTCGAAAGTCCCATTGAAGTGGGGCAAGGATCAAATGATCATGGTGGCCTTCAACAAATGGTTTTCTATAGATCTGAGAGAGAAATAGGTTCTTTTCTAAAAGGACAAAAACACTGTGAAAGAAGCAACTCTTCATGGCTCATTGGAGTGAGCTTATCCATGTGTAAATTTCTCGACGATTAATAAAATAATTGAGTAGTGTAGCAAGAGTAAGGTGTTTTTTTGCTCGGGATGGGTTTTCCAATAGAAACACTTGTGTTTATGTGTTGATTTATTTTATGGTTGCATGATTTATTTTTGGTAATCTAATCTATCACTTGTTTCAATTTTTGTAGGGTATAAAAGATTAAGTAATTGCTAAAAAAGTTTAAAAGGGTCATATTACTGTTTCACCTCCC
The DNA here is from genome assembly GCA_031772625.1 of Pinus tabuliformis. Lineage (NCBI taxonomy): Eukaryota > Viridiplantae > Streptophyta > Pinopsida > Pinales > Pinaceae > Pinus > Pinus tabuliformis. Next base: position 353,160,236 of record CM062812.1, read on the forward strand.
CCTCTTAGTAGTGAATATATTTCCAACAATTAATAAAAGGGCTTATCATGATTAGTTGGTAGCTTTTTTTAGTTCATTTTTGGAGCTCTCTCTATTCTATCTCTCTCTCTCACTCTTTTACACTTAGATATTTCTTGGAGCACTCTAGAATTGGATCACCGAAAGCAAAGGAAGGACTAAGAAGCAAAATGAAAGAAAATATCAAGAAAGGAAGAAAAAAATATACTGATTATCATGGGATTATTTACAGGTATCAATTTTCATGTGTGATTTCCTTACTATATTTGGCATGCATGGTACATGCATATGTGTATTCGGTTCTCTTGTTGTCATTGGCATGGGTTATACTAGGTGTGACAATGTTCTTCAACATTGCCTTTCTATTCCCAGATAACCATGGTGTGATGGGTTCTCTTTTATTTGGTTGAGTTAGATTACATGATGGTTCCGAAACTGAGTGAGGTGGTCTCTAAAAGAAGCAACACATGGCCTAGGAATCCCTAGATTGGACTAGGATTACAGTAAATCCAGATTTTTTTTGCCTCGATAGGCCTAGGAATCCTCTACGGGTGAATGGTGGGATATATGGTCAATCCTATAGGAGTGTTCCCTCAATCAGGCCTAGCAATCCTTGGCCTGTGAATGGCAGGATATACGATAAAACCTAAAGGGTGGAGTCTTGATTAGGCCTAGGAATCTTGGATCGTTGTATGGTGGGATATACGATAAAGACAAGAGACTAGGAAACAGGAAAATTCATCACGTTGTAGGTGGAGAAATCAAGTGGCATCCATGTTGTTCAAGGCCCTATTGATCTGGTGGGGATTGTGATAAAGCCTAAGGAACCCTGGTTTTGTTTGTTTTTGAGTCCCACATTCATGCTTGGAATATGTCATGGGGATGATTGACTAAAAGAAAATTTGGGTTCAACCAATCTATGGTAAGGTGGTTCGTGGAAGTCCCATACTTGGTTGGATTTTGCATTCATTAATAAGAGCTTCTTCTTCTTGGTATTTCATGTGTAAATGTATTGACTTATATGTTGATTTAATGGTTGTTATATCCTTGTTATTTCTATTGGTTATATTCTAGTTATGAGTATATTTTATGAAAGACTTGATGTATCGATCTCATTATGTTTTGATTAGAAAATGAAAGTAAAATGAATACATGACCTAATAGATGATATTGCATCTATTATGATATGGTAACAATCTCATATAAGTATGATACCCCTATGCTTATATCTATTGTTATGACCTGTAGATTTCATATTTGTGACATGTTTGATGAAATGCCTGTCATGTCTATTAGGGGTCCAGTCATGTCATTGATCAAGTGTTTGAATTATTACCTTTGTTTCAGTTTCATTTATAATTTCTAAAGGTTTCATGAAGTTCTCGACAGTGGCCTGAGTCTTGGCCCTGAAAAATTGGCAAAAAATCTAGGTTCGTTGGCTCAAAACTCTCTAGAAAAGTCCACAATTGTTGGCATGTCCTTGTGGTGCGAGTTTCTTGAAGGCTTTGATCACATGCATGCCTTGTCATGGGAGAGAATAAGGCTCTAGGATAGTAAAAAGCTAAGTTGTCTTAGTGGTTAAGCACTTGGAAGGGTTGGTTACCACCTAAAGGGTTTGTAGCTCCTGGGAAAAGTTTGGTTTTGTTTATCAGTTCCACTTCATTAACTGTACTTGGGGATTTGAATCACATCATCGTAGCCTCTCATCACATTTTTACCCCAGTGGGCTAGTTAGATTGGGTGAATATGGGAGGAGGGTGTTACACAGTGGTACCAGAGCATGGTTCACCCCTTGCACAGGATGGCTATTGTGTTGGTCATGCATTCATGTCAGTTTCATATATGTGTTCTCTATTTTTGAGGTCTATGTACATGTTTTGTATGCATTTTGTTGGTCATGGTTGCATTTGTGTCACCATGTGAAAGTTGATAGTGTGTTGTTGGATTTGGTCGACATGAGTGTATGTCGATTTTGGATTGGTTATGCATGTCAATGCTTATATATTGTTATCCATATATTGATATGGTTGTAGTTAGCATGCATGAGGTCATGGTATGTGGTTGGTATGATCAGGAATTAATAACTAGATAGTATTTAAACGGATTTTATATGTTAATGTGATTATGATTATACATGTATCGTGCTATTCTGGTTGATCTTGCATATGAGATATCCTCCCCAAAACTATAAGGAGGTATGTTGATTATGTTATGTTTTGGGTTTAGCTGACATGGTGTAGTTATAGGAAATATATCAAATATATCTAGCAAGATGGTAGACTATAGTTCACGAGACTCTCCTTATGGATTAGATGAGCAGCGTGGTGTTGGGAATTATTCTGAATTAGAAGACAGATTGAGAATATTGAAGGTAGAAATAAGGAGTTGAAAGGAAGATAATGACAAGATCATTCAGGCATAGGAGAAGAAAATAGAAGTAAATACAGTAATTCTTCAAAGTTTGTCAGAATTGCAGAGATAATGACCACTTCAGATCAGCCATGGGTAGGAGGATAGAACTAATGAGGCATATGGCAGTAGATCTTCTAGTGGGCATAGGTCAAATAGAGATGACACGATCAGATATGGCAGTTCCTTGGATACTCCAGATAGGAGAGGTGATGGATACAAGTTCTATTCTAGTTTTGGTTCTGACAGGCACTATGATCATCATCATTATCATCCTTACAGGAGGAGTAATAGGATATTTTTTCCAGATGATTTCAAGAAAGTGAAGCCAATTACCTTTCATGGGGATTTGAAGAAGCCAGAGGATGCAAAAGCATGGTTACTTGGGATGAAGAAATTCTTTGAGTTGCATGAATACACAGAGAATATGAAATCTAAAATACATATCTTTATCCTCAAAGGGAAAGTGGATATATGGTGGGAACATGTGAAGTGGGTTAGAGACATCATGACAAAAGTCTTGAGTTGGCATGAATTCAAGAGAATTTTGAGGAAGAAATACTTGCCAGAAAGGTGCTATGAAAACAAAGACAAGGAGTTATATGAGCTAAATATGGGGTCAATGACAAATTAGGAGTACATGACTAAGTTGCCAGAGCTACTGAGGTATGTACCTTATCTTAAACGTGAGAAGGCCAAATTTTAGATATTTTTCAGTGGATTTCCGTTAGCATTTAGAGGTAGGAATGAGTATGACGAGCCTCAGTCACTTGAGGAAGTTATTGTGAGGTTGAAGCTTTGCTTTGAGAATTCAAAGTGTAAGACAAAATCTCAGCAAGGTTGGAAGGGGAAATACAAATCTAAATGTAAATGGAATCCAAAAAGAACAATGCCTGAGGATGCAGGTGAGAAATAAAATGTTGCACCTTACAAGAAGTTTAATGGGTCACAACATGAAGGAAAGAAAAATAAAGGTGATGGTATAGGACAGTTGTAGTGTTGGAAATGTGGTAAGGAGAATCTTAAGAGGGATTGTCCACAAAATGAAGGTGGTAGGCCTAAGATATATAGTGCACAGGACAGAAAAACAATTGGGAATGTTGGGCATAACATTCCACAAATTTATACAGCGCTAGATAACAAGCAGGCAGATAACCACACAATTGTTATAGGGATGCATGGTAAGATTTTCGATCATTTTGTTTCCATTTTGATTGACCCTAGATATAATTATAGTTATGTTAGTCATGAGCTAGTGGATAAGTGTGGTTTGAAAAAATAAGTGCATGCATAATACTGGTTACTACAGTTGGCTACAGGTACAAAGAAGAGAGTGTATCACTGGGTAAGAGATTGTGCATTCAAGTTGAATGGTATGCCTACCTTAGCACATTTGAATGTATTGATGTTGGGATCATATAGTATGCTTTTGGGTATGTACTAGTTGTATCTTCATAGAATTGGGGTGGATTGTTATGTTATGGTCATTGAGTGTTTTGATGACAATAGAGAACACAAAATATTATAGGGTAAGAACAAGGCAACATAAATTAGAATGGTGACAACCATGCAGGCAAAGCACAGTCGTATAAAAGGTTGTCTTATTTATAGTGAATTTTTATATTTATAAAGGTAATCATGTTGAGGATGAAGAGGTATTGAGAAGGTACACCATCTTGCAGTAGTTCCAGGATATGTTTCCAGCATAAATTTAAGAGTTGTTGCCTCATAGAGAAGTGGATTTTTCCACTAAGTTGGTACTAAGGGCCACACCAACATCAAAGTCACCATACATAATGATCACACTAGAGTTAGTAGAGTTGAAGTTGTAGTTGAAGGAAATTCTTGACAATGGATACATTAGGCAAAGTGTATCACCCTGGGGTGCACCAATGTTATTTCTGAAGAAGAAGGATGGTACTATTAGGCTATGGATTGATTACATGTAGTTGAAAATGGTGAAAATCAAGAACATATATATGTTTATGAGGATTGATGACTTCTTTGATAAGTTGAAGGGAGGAATAATGTTCTCAAACATCGATCTGAGATCAAGATATCATAGGGTACGCAACCAGGAAGATGACGTTTACAAGACAACTTTCCAGACTAGGTATGGGCATTACGAGTTTGTTGTAGTTCCATTTAATGGCTTTACTAATGCTCTAGCTACTTTTATCTCCTTGATGAATAGTGTGTTGTGTCCTTATTTGAACAAGTTTGTTATTGTATTCATTGATGACATATTGATATATTCTAGAAATGAGGAAGAGCATGTTGTGCACTTAGCAAGAGTATTGAGATTACTGAGAGAGCATAAAGTGTATGACATGCTTAGGAAATGCAGTATTTTTCAGACAAAGGTACATTACTTGGCACATGTTGTTTCCAAGGAAGGCACAACAGTGGATCCAAAGACGATAAGGGCTATCATGGAGTGGGTAACTCCTAGAAATGTGGATGAGGTAAGACCATTCATGGGTCTGACAGGTTATTATGGGAGGTTCATCATGAACTTATCTTGCATTACATATACTATTACATCACTGCAGAGGCAAGGTAAGTAATTTGAATGGAAAAAATAATGTGTAGCTAGTTTTGGGGCATTGAAGCATTTCTTGACGAATGCTCCAGTTTTAAAGATTGTAGATCCAGAGAAAGAGTTTGTTGTGTGTACAAACACTTGCAAGAGAGTACTTGGTGGAGTCATTATGTAGGAAGGAATTTAGTGTGCTATGATTCATGGAAACTGAATGAGCATGAGAACAATTACCCAACACATGATCTTGAGTTGGCATCGATTGTCCATGCACTGAAGATGTGGAGACACTATCTTCTTGGCAAGAGGTTTGTATTGATGACTGATCACAGTGGATTCAGATAATTATTTGACCAACTAAATTTGAATGTCAAGCAAGCTAGATGGTTGGCCATGATCAGTGAATTTGACTTTCAGATTAGGTAAGTCAAGGGTAAGGAGAACCATGTTGTAGATTCTCTTAGAATGAGAGTATAGGTGAATCACATAACAACTATGAGCTCTTATGGGACAAACTTACAGGATCAAAATCTTATAGGAAGGACAAGAGGATGATAGGTAGATGGAGCTTATGTATAGGTTACAACAGGGTATAGGTGGTCAGGATGTGGATTATCATATTACATTAGATGGTTTGGGCAGATTAATCGATAGGAGATATGTGTCAAATGATAGTGAGCTCAAGAACACTATCTTGCAAGAGTTTCATGCAAAACCATATTTAGTTCATGCAGGATACCATAAGACATTGACAACAGTGAAGAATATTTGTCATTGGCTGAATCTCAAAAAGGAAGTGGTAGAGTTTGGGGCAAGAGATTTGGACTGTCAGCAGGTGAAGGTAGAATGTAAGAATCCAAGTGGACTACTATAGCCGATTCTGAGTTTACAAATGAAGCGAGAGGTTGTTTACATGGATTTCATCACAGGCTTTCGAAGGACATCTAGACAACATGATTCCATCATGGTTGTGGTGCATAGGTTGACAACGTTGGCACACTTCATTCCAGTAAAATCTATGTATTCAGCTAGTGATGTGGAACAGATATTCATTTGAGAGGTAGTGAGCTTGCATGGTGTTCCAGGGAATATTGTGTCACAAAGGGATTCTAATTTCACTTCCAAGTTTTGGAAGGAGTTGTTTGTAGGTTTGGAGATAGAGTTGGCCTTGAACACAACTTATCACATGTAGACAAATGGATAGAGAGAGAGGGTCAATGGGATATTGGAGGAGATGTTGATGATGTATGAGTTGCATCAACAGAGGAGATGGGAGGAGTATCTTCCGTTGGTTGAGTTTTCTTACAAAAATGGGTACCAGGAGTCACTGAGGATGAGTCTATTCTAGGCACTCTATGGGCATAGTTGTAATACTCCCATCAGTTAGAGTGATCCATTGAACAAGGTATTGATAGGACCGAACATGTTGGCAGCCATGGAATAGGAAACATAGATTATCAAGAAGAATCTAAGGGCAACACAGGATAGGAAAATATGTTATGTAGATTGTAACAGGTTGTTTAAGGAGTTTTAGGTTTGGGAATAGGTTTACTTTCACATCAATCCAAAGAAGAGCTCCTTGAGGATTGGATCATGTTCTAAGTTGGCACCTCAGTTTTCTAGACCTTTCAAGATTCTTGAAAGGATTGGACCAATAGTGTATTAACTTAGACTACTTCGCGAGTGAGAGTCCATGATGTTTTCCACGTGTCATTGCTTAAGAAGTATGTTAAAGATGTTGATGATGTGATTGGATGGTGTATATTGTAGGTGGAGCCAGATGGATAAGTCCAGCTGGAACCTCAATGTATATTGGTCAAAAAGATGTTCATGCTCCAGAACTAAGCAATCGAGTAGGTTAAAGTGGATTGGAAGCACTTTGGGTCTAATGAAGTTACATGGGATATTGTGGATTAGATGTGGGCTATGTATCCTTCTCTATTCGCTAGTTGAGGAAATGTTTTTGGTGTATGTTTTGGTGTGATGTTTTGGTATATGTATATATGTATATGGATGTAAATTCCGCCGTGAGATTTGTTATAAAGCTCCAATAATCGGTATGGGTGTCATGTCTTCATGATTGTCATGTTATTATGTTGTCCATGTTGATTTGCTTCTCAGTAGGCTGATTATTGTAAATATTGTATTGAGCTAAGCTATAAATATCCTTGGCCAATATTTTTTTCTTTTAGCATTAATGTTGGTTGTAGGTGTGATTGAACACCGAGGACAGTAGCCCCCCAAGAGGGAGGGTTCTGTAATAACCCTAGTCAAAATTCCATGCAATAAAGTTAATAAAGGAAAAATAATAACCATCGTCATGGGACACGTATTCGAAGATTAGTGTTGGAAAAAGCATCCTAGTGTTGGTGTTTGTTTGGTTTATTCTGGTTAAGGGAAGTTGGCAAACAAAATGGCAAAGGCTTTGGAAAGGTAGAAGGCATTAATTGACAATTTATTTATGAAAATAATGGAAATTTAGAGGAAAGAAATGTGAAAGGTCACAAGTTGCATGTGAGGAGGAAAATAAAGGAAAATAAATGAAAAATGAAGAAAATAAAGGATTCATGAATAAAAAGGCTTATGAGGATTAGTTGGTACCTTTTTTTAGTTCAATTTTGCAACTCTCTCTATTCTCTCTCTCTCTCTCTCTCACTCACACACACACACTCTTGGAAAATTGGATTTTTCTTGGAGCACTCTAGCATTGGATCAAGGAAAGCAAAGGAAGGACCAAGAAGGTAAAGGAAAACAAAGATCAAGGAAGGAAGAGTAGAAACTAACAGCTACAATGTGATTATTTGCAAGTATCAATTTGCATGTGTGATTTCCTTGCTAGCTTTAGCATACACGGTACATGCACATGCGTATTTGGTTCTCTTGCTATCATTGACATGGGTTTTTACAGGTGTGAGAGTGTTCTTTAGCCTTGACTTGCCATTTCCAGGTAGCAATGGTGTGGTGGGTTCTGTTGTATTTGGTTTAGCTGGAGTGTTGGATGGTTTGGAAACTAAGTGAGGTGGTCTCTAAAAGAAAGAACCCATGGCCTAGGAATCCCTGCACCAACCTAGGATCGTGTTAAATACGAATTTTTTGTGCCTAGGTAGGCCTAAGAATCCTTGAATGGTGAATGGTGGGATATATGATAAAGCATAGAGGTGTGTGCCCTTGATCGGACCTAGGAATCCTTGACTAGTGAATGGAAGGATATTGTTACACTAAAAAATGTCACCTTGACTACTTACAGTTAGTATGGCTCAAATCAACAAGTCATGCTACCCTCTTAGGCAAGTCTCATGCCTCTGTTATCCATCTCAAACTCAAAGAAGAGAGAAAGTCTTGTAAAAATCATGTTTATCTCTGGGGTCGCAGGTTCTCTCTAGCCTTACCTGCGGGGACGCTGACCATGTTCACAAAATCCGCGTCCATAGACGCTCTGTATGTTAAGGGACAGGTGCGTCCCTCTGTAAAAGGCAAAATGCGCGAGTTTTATCTTGAAAAAGTTACTTGTGGTTACTTCTAGAACATTCTAGAGGTCGGTTTGATGAAATGGATGCGCCTCCAGTTGGTTCATGTATCTCTATTAAGGGGGAACTTATCCCATCAATAAGGGAGCTATCCCACCCATAGAGGGGGATGATCCCATTGATAGTGGACCTGAATAACCTCTTTACAGCACTATAAATGAAGGCATTGAGCCAGAAGGAGAGGAGGTTGGAGCTATACATTTTCTTTGGGTAAATGCTGCAGGATTTAGGTCTTCCATTAGAGCCTTTGTGAGGAGAGATTGTCTTCACTTGATTCTACTTGGGAGAGGGTGAGCTTTGTCAAAGTAGAGGAAAACCCTTGATGGACCCTGGGAGGAACTTGCACAACACCAAGGCCAGGTTGTAAGAGTTTCTTTGTTTCGTTATTAATACAAACTGGTTTATTTTTCTCAATAGCTTGTGTTAATGAGTTATTTCATGTGTTCCTTGGTCTGCATGTTGAATATATGTTTTATTATATGAAATGCAAGTGCTTGGTAATTGTTTGATTGTTTGTGGTTGCAGGAATTGACTTGAAGGAGGAGCTCATCCGGATCGTCAAGAACGGACTTCAACAACAGCGTTTTGGAATAAGGTAAGCCTAAACACTTGTAGTTTTCATGTTGTAAAAGGTGTATTTAGAGAAAGATCACTCCATTTTGTCTTGTTTGTCATTAGAATGTCTTAGAATTCTAGGAAGGTCAGTCGTGTCCGCACCCTTGACAGATTCCGTGTGACAAATTGGCGACTCCACTGGGGATCCATTAATGAGAGAGTCTTTTCCTTTATATGAACTTTGCTTTGAGAAAATCATTTTTATTTTCTGGTTTTTGACTGTGAGAATTAGTATTTGGGTGGCTTAGCTGTAGCTTTAGTTGGCTTTAGTTTTTCTTCCTTTTTCCAGAAAGACGCAGTCTCTGTGTGCTGCACAGTGCGTCCTTGGACGCGCTGTTGTCGACTGCACAGTGCGGGGCCGCACCTGTGAAAACGGCTGGCCTGCGTCTTCCTGTAAAAGTTAAGAAAATTCCATTTTTGCCTTAAATTACTTTTAGATTTTGTTTTTTCTTAGTGTTTTCTGCCCAGATCCTTTAGTACCCTGTCAAGAATTCTCACCTGAACTCGTTTTGTGAGCTTTGAGTGTTTTAGTGGTTTTCAACGAAGTTTAGACCTAGGGTTTGATTTTTGGTAAGGCTTTGTAGTGACTTTGAGCTTAGAAAGTTGTCCAGCCTTAGATATCTCTGGTTAGTCAACCTTCTTAGAAGTTGAGCCTGCCGTAAAGTCTCCTTGTTTGAGCAACTTGTCATTTGAGTTGTTTTGGGTCAAATTTCGAATTGCTTGTTTTTAAAGTATTGATTTCCATTTTCAAAAAGGACAAAAAGATTAGAATTTTGTTTTGACTAGTTTTTGGTTCTGCAATAAGCTAGTCCTTGATTTGATTGTGATCAAGTAAAACACCTTAGAAATAATCATTGTTAGTTTTGGCCTCGTTAAGATTGCTTAGAGTAAATTTGCCTTTAGTTTGCTTATGAGTGCATTTTCATAGATTTTAAGAGTTTTTAAGATTGTTTTTTGGGTTATATTAGATTTATTTGCTTTATTAAAAGAAAAATACAAAAACATCTTCTTAAAAGTCTTGTTTCAAGTAGCTTTTTGTTTTCAAAAGAAGAAAAGAGTTTTTTCGTGCATGTAAAGAGAAGTTATGTTTTTATGCTTGGAAAAGAAAAACGAATTGTTTCTTTGATTGTCTTCAATTAAGAAGTTGCTTTTATAAGGATTGCATTCTCTCAACTTTTTAGTTAAGCAATTCATCGAAAAAGTAAAGTAGTGGATAAATCATTTTAGGTGCATTTTGTAGTGGTTTCGAGTCGAGTCAACATACCACTAGTTTCACTTCCATCACCTTTTGACTTAAGAAACAACCTTAAAAGTAACGCTTAAATTAAAATCAATCTAGTAATCTTTATTTTTCTAGGGCTCTGAAGCACCAACATAGCTTAGGCTAGGGTCTTGGAGTAGGTGAGTACTTAACTCTCCAAGACTACAAAACCAAACAGATAGTCTATCTTGAGTAGAACAAATCCAATTGTTTCAGTTACATTCTGGGAAAGCTCCTCTTAAAGGAGAAACACGAGCTCGTGTCCGAACCAGTGAGGGGATCATTCCTCCCTCGTTGGGAACGACGCCAGGCAGTACGTATTACAAACGGTAAACCTCGGATTAACCATTGTCGAGGAGCCAGGGGTCACTTATCGGTAAACCTTGGATTGTTGTCAAGGAGCCGGTAAGGGGATTGGAGCTTGCTACTCTGCCCTTGCGTGCTGTCGGAGTTTAGACTGTTCCCCCAGGTGTAATTGTTGTGATTGGTAACCTTAGTGGCCATAATATCTAGGATTCTACCCAAGGTGACGGTGGAGGGAAGGTCCCACTGTACCTGGAGCAGACGTCGGTTATACTCACTTGGATTTTCTGGGGGGTTCGCTTCACTTCGAGACGGTTAAAGTGGAGGAACTTGGTCCAGTCTATTCATTAAGCAGGTTGCCGGGGTAACTGTTCCACCCACTATTTCTGTACTGAATCCTGCGAGGTTGGGCCTAATCACCAACTAGCGCTTTTGGTCCGGAAGACTACTGTTTGTGTGTGGTTTGACGCTCTAGATTATTTAGGCGTGTGCTTCAAATTTGATTGGTTCTTTAGAAGACTTTAGGTGGTTTGATTTGAAATTTTTTACTTTGATTTCGTGTGTTGTAGTTAAAATCTTTAATTGTGGCGGAATTACCGAGACAGTCCCGTAGACTTCGGGGCAAGTCTCCTGAGATTGTTACCGGGATAGATTTGTTAAGAAAACTCCGTAAATCGCGGGGTGAATCTCCTGAAAACATTCCGGGTCATTTAGAAGGGTTAAAGGTCCTTGTAACTCCTCCTAGTGGCAGTAGAGTAGGTTCACCTGAAGAAGGAGAATCTTCTTTGGTAGTCCATCCAGATTACCAAAGATTAGAAACAGGTTACAATCCCGAAGCTGTTACAGTTTCCGAGCTTGCTGGTAGTTTTTCATCTGCCAGTGAAACAGGCGAAGAACCTGAAATTTCAGAACCTGTTACTCCAACTCCTAGTGTTCCTGATTCACCAAGAATAGAAAGAATTATCACCGAAAATCTTCCTGTTGGATTAATTGCTATAGAAGAACTTGTTCCAGAGGAAGAAATAGGCGTTTCTGATTCTGAAGATCTAATTACCCTTGATCTAAGGGAGCGTGAATCCATCTTTTACAGTCCTCCTAGAAGTGAGTCTTGGTACCTTGCATTAACCAATTTTTTAGACAACTCAGTAGGTTTTTCTACACCTCGTACTCCGGTTCCACCTAGAGGAATTCATTCTCCTGTAAATATGTCTGGTCAGTCGTCTGTGTTTTCACAAAGTCCTGAATCATTTTTACATGGCGGTCCTTCTGTTCCTACTGGGTATCAGTCACTTTCTGGTACCTTTGCGGGAGCATCTCCTCAACCTGTTGATCATGGGTTATTAGTTGGAAACAGTGGTAATGTACCATTGAGTATAGGTGAAGTTTATATGATGTCAGGTTCAACTCCCATTAACCAACCTCAAGGTGGCCAATTACCGCCTGGGGGGCAACCTTCGTTAATGCCTGGGGGGCAACCTCAAGGTACTTCATTTGTGACTGGGGGGCAACCTCAAGGGTATCAACCCCAAGGGTATCAACCCCAGCCTCAATACGTACCCCAAAGTCAACCTCAGTATCAGTATCAACCTCAAGGATGGCAACCTCAAGGATGGCAACCCCAAGGGTATCAACCCCAAGGGTATCAACCTCAAGGATACCAACCTCAAGGTCAAGGTCAACCCCAGTATTCGTATTTACCTCAAGGTTATCAACCTACGGGTCAATACCCTGGTCAAGGTTATCAACCACCTCAAGGGCAATCATATGGGACTACACCTTACAGTTATCAACCCTATCCTCAATACGGCTATGGATCTCAGTATCCTCAACCTGTTACGAGTCAATACCCTGGAATGTTAACATGGGATCCGTCACAGGGTCAACAGATGTCGCAACCAAGTATACAGTCGGTACCTCAAGCAGGACAACCTGCAGTTCCTGGTCCACCCCAGCAACCGCAACCTGTCCAGTCAAGTGTTCAGACCCCTGTAACTTCTGTAGTTACTCAGCCGCCAATTGCACCGAGTACTCCACCTCACACGGCTGCAGCAGCTACCGCTTCATCTACCATGCTTACATCTGGAGTATCGGCAGCTCCGGTTTCTACTGTCCCTGTAACCGCTCCTCAGACATCTGTACCATTGTCTGGACCCACGGTTCAAACCACAGTCCAGATGCCTGCAGGTCAACCTGGTACAAGTACGGTTGTTACTACTCAACCTCAATTTGTTCAACCTCCGTACCAGGGACAGTATCAACCTGGTCAAGCTGCCCAACAACCGGTTTACCAGTATCAACCGTATCCTGGGTACAATTATCAACCACCTCAACAACCCCAGTACGGTCCGGTTAATCCTGGTTTTCCAGGAGGATATAATATCCCCAATGCGAATCCTGTTCCTAGTTATCCTGGATATCCTCCTCCTGGGGCTGGTATTGTGACTCAGAGTTTCAGAGATCCTAACCGGCAGTTACCATTTATTGCGACTTTAGATTTACCCGACTTGACGCGCCTAACGAACGATCCAATTCAATATCTTCCGTTCTGGCCGCCCATGCCAAATAAGTTGCCCAGCGATATACCCAAGTTCGAAGGTAAGTCTGGAGAGGATCCGTCTAATCACGTGATGACTTACCACCTCTGGTGTGCATCAAATTCCATCTCAGATGATTCTATCCGCTTACGTCTTTTCCAGCGTACACTCATTGGTCTCGCAGCCAAGTGGTACATTGAGTTGCCACGGGCTTCTTTTTACAACTTTAGCCAGTTAGCTACTTCATTCTTAACTCATTTTCAGTTACCAGTCAGATACGATAATGGTACGGAATTATTAACTTCGCTAAAACAATCGACATCCACGTACATTTCTGATCACATCCATGAGTGGAGACGTCGAAGGAGATTAGTGAAAGTTTTTATCCCGGACCAAATTTTAGCTGAATGGTTTGTAAAATCATTATTACCAAGAATTACTGAAGATGTAGCTAAGGCCGGCGTAGTTACTGAGGAGCAAGTCATTGCTCAGGCACAATACCTTGACTTAGTTTACACTCAGTCAGGTACGTTACACGAGAAAATTCCGGATCTTCCAAAGTCAAACCAAATCGCTGCTGCTCCTTCGGGATCTCATGCCGCTGATGGTATGATCGGTATCGTGACTACGAAGAGTAAGAAGAAGTCTTCCAATACCTCCAATACTCCAATTATCACTTTGCCTGATTCTCCGACAGGAGAGTCTTCTCCTCCTGAACTTACCGCCGACATTCACACTGTAGAGTCATCTACGGCCAAATCCAAAAACGGTGGAAAGAAGAAAGGAAAGAAGAAGGCTAAAGCAGACAAGGCTCCAAAGGAGAAAACGGAAAAGTCGGAAACTAATGACGAAAAGCGCAAACCTCGTTATCCTTGTCTCATTTGTGAAGAAGATTCCGTGTGACAAATTGGTGAAGCGGCGTTCGATTCCGACGGTCAGATTTTCCGCAGCAACCACGGGAAGTTTCTTGTCAAAAGCTCCTTTTTCAACCTCAACAGTGAAATGGTAAAAATGACATGGTAAAAGGTCTTTTTATAGGTTTTTTGGATGAATTAGTTCATTTTTTACCATGAAAAGATGTTTTCAAATGTATTTTTGCCTATTTTAAACAGGTATGAGTAATGTGTCGCTTTTGTGCAGGACGAAGGGATTTCAAGGGAAATTGTAATTTTTCACAAACAAAATTTCAGAGTCATCTTTTAAGCCCTTTTCTGACTCCTAAAACATGAAAAGATCGCCGAGTGTTTCTTTTTCACTCGTTAAAACGGAATTAAAAGACGGTCCCCTTTTAGCTCTTTTCTGACCGCAAAATCAGGAAAAGATTGCCGGGTTTTTGTCGTTTCAAACTCGATAAGGAAATAAAACGACGTGTCTTTGATCGCTTTTTACTTTTCAGGTCAACGATACTATTATGAAAGTACTCCTTGGTCGCAAGATCAAGCGGTTCCCCCAGGTATTATTTTATACTTTTTTCGGGCTTGAGGGACACAAATATACGAAAAAGTTCAACGTGGAGTTTCCTTAAGTTTTTCAGACTCTCTAAAATTGAAAAACGCCGAGTTTCTCCTATACTGGGCTCGTTAAACTTTTACAGTAAAGGACCTGTTCAATTACAAACAGGAACGAACCACTCCTTCCTAGGGTTCGCATTTAAACTAGGTTGGACTCGTCCGAAGGATGAGCTTATAATCAAGCATATGTTATCCTCCTCAAGCTTGTTAAAAATAAAGAGGTACTTGCCAGAAATGGTGGGGGAAAAAAGAGAAGAATGAACCTATTTGTCACCTTTTGCCTCAGAAGAAACTTTATTACCGCTCTTGAACACGACACTTTTCATTCACCTGGGTTGGGAAATCTTTTACCTCACAGTTGACTAAATCACTTTGAAAATCTTTAACCGGGTTCAGGGATCAACTTTGAGTTATTCGTCACCAAACCATCTGTTGTGTCGTTATGTGTTCAAGAGGTCTGCAAGCAAAACTTTCATCTGCAAAATACTTGTCATCCATTGACCATCCCTGAGTCAGTCCTTACAGCAACATTTCTTCAACTTGAACAATGATTTCGTGTTGTGGGCTTGCCTGCAACGGGTCGCTTTCTATCGACATCGACACATTATCTAGAAAGATGACTTAGGAATCGACAGTACCTTGAAGTCTGCATGCATCAATGGCAGGTTTCTCGCCTTTGACGTCAGTTTACATCATTGACTTTCGATCAGAGGATTCCGTGAAGTGTTCGACATCAAAACATCTATTCACATTTCACGGGTTGTGCTTGGTACTTTGAGAACCATTGACATTACTGGTGGTTTCTCTCACGCTTGTTAACAGTTTACATCATTGACTGGTAATCAAGTGGTTTCTACCATGTTCGACATCGAATCATTTAATCACATGGCTAGAATCGTACCAATTCGGGAAGTAGAAGTGAAGACCCTGGATCTAGTTTCTACCATCCAGGCTGCGAGGAGTTTTGTATTCATTATCTATGTAGACTAATCATAAACAGATGGCTGCGTCCATACTGTGTCTACAAAAGTCTATAAAAATGATGTACTGCAAGATCATTCCTGTATCAGAATAGTTAGTCCATTAGTTAAAGTTTTGAATCTGAGTATGGGAATGCCTACCTCAGTGATGATATAATCTTATCCATGTATTTTGTGTTGAAAATTGCAGGTTCCAACCAGGCCATCCACAAGGCAATCCTTGAAATGATAAAGCGCTTCACCCTTCCTAGAATTACAAAACCCTATTCTATTCCAGGCTTCGCACTTTAGGGGGCAATCTGTTACACTAAAAAATGTCACCTTGACTACTTACAGTTAGTATGGCTCAAATCAACAAGTCATGCTACCCTCTTAGGCAAGTCTCATGCCTCTGTTATCCATCTCAAACTCAAATAAGAGAGAAAGTCTTGTAAAAATCATGTTTATCTCTGGGGTCGTAGGTTCTCTCTAGCCTTACCTGCGGGGACGCTGACCATGTTCACAAAATCCGCGTCCATAGACGCTCTGTATGTTAAGGGACAGGTGCGTCCCTCTGTAAAAGGCAAAATGCGCGAGTTTTATCTTGAAAAAGTTACTTGTGGTTACTTCTAGAACATTCTAGAGGTCGGTTTGATGAAATGGATGCGCCTCCAGTTGGTTCATGTATCTCTATTAAGGGGGAACTTATCCCATCAATAAGGGAGCTATCCCACCCATAGAGGGGGATGATCCCATTGATAGTGGACCTGAATAACCTCTTTACAGCACTATAAATGAAGGCATTGAGCCAGAAGGAGAGGAGGTTGGAGCTATACATTTTCTTTGGGTAAATGCTGCAGGATTTAGGTCTTCCATTAGAGCCTTTGTGAGGAGAGATTGTCTTCACTTGATTCTACTTGGGAGAGGGTGAGCTTTGTCAAAGTAGAGGAAAACCCTTGATGGACCCTGGGAGGAACTTGCACAACACCAAGGCCAGGTTGTAAGAGTTTCTTTGTTTCGTTATTAATACAAACTGGTTTATTTTTCTCAATAGCTTGTGTTAATGAGTTATTTCATGTGTTCCTTGGTCTGCATGTTGAATATATGTTTTATTATATGAAATGCAAGTGCTTGGTAATTGTTTGATTGTTTGTGGTTGCAGGAATTGACTTGAAGGAGGAGCTCATCCGGATCGTCAAGAACGGACTTCAACAACAGTGTTTTGGAATAAGGTAAGCCTAAACACTTGTAGTTTTCATGTTGTAAAAGGTGTATTTAGAGAAAGATCACTCCATTTTGTCTTGTTTGTCATTAGAATGTCTTAGACTTCTAGGAAGGTCAGTCGTGTCCACACCCTTGACAGATTCCGTGTGACAGATATACAGTATATTCTAGAGGTGGATTATTTATTAAGACTAGGAATACTTGACCTTTGTATGGTGAGATATACAGTAAATCATAGAGACCAGGAGACAGGAAAATTCCTCACAGTGTAGGTGGATAAATCAGGTGGCATCCATGCTTGTTTATGGCGTTGTGAATAGGTAGGGATTATGGTAAATCCTAAGGAAACTTGGTTTGGTTTGGTTTTGAGTCCCGGATTCATGCTTGGAATATGGAATGAGGGTGATTGGATGAAAGAAATATTTGGTTCAACTAATCTATGGTTGGGTGGTTCGTGGAAGTCCCATACCTAGTTGGCTTTTGCGTTATTAATAAGATATTCTTCTTCTTGGTATTTTCATCTGTAAATGTATTTACTCATATGTGGATTTTATGGTTGTTATATCCTTGTTATTTATGTTGGTTAGATGATGTTTATGAGTGTGTTTTAGGATACACTTGATGTATGGATCTCATTATGTTTTGATTAGAAAATGAATGTACAATGAATACATGACCTAACGGATGATAATTCAACCATTACGATATGGCAACAATGCTTCTTTATGATTCTCAGAAAAGTATGAGACCCGTATGCTGAGATTTGTTGTTATGACCTATAGATTGCATATTTGTGACATGTTTGATGAAATTCCTGTCATGGCTAGTAGGGGTATAGTGAATTCATTGATCAATTTTTTGTATTATTACCTTTGTTTTAGTGCCATTTATCATTTTTGAAGGTTTCATGACGTTCTAAGTAGTGGCCCGAGTCCCGGCCCTTAAAAAAAGGCATGGAATCCAGGGTTGTTGGCCCAAAACCATCTAGAAAAGTCCACAGTCATTGCCATGCCCTTGCTATGGGAGTGAATGGAAGTATTTCACTGGCTGTATGAATTGTCATGGAAGCTATTAGTGTCAGTCTTTCCAGCCTTCCTTCAGTGATCAAATATGCTCTTACAAAGTGATTTTGAAGTGTCAAGGTCAAATTTTGTCATTTCAAAGAGTTTTCAAGCAAAATTTGGTCACTAGGCTTTAGGTCTAGGGTTTGCCCAAATGTCAGTCCATGTCATCATTCAGCTGAGCCTATCATCATTCAGAGGGTTTTCATTATCATGTCAGTGTCAAATGAGTCATTTTACACCTTATTCATGCTTCAGTTGTGCCTAAGTAAGGTCATTTCCCTCTCCTAGGGTTTTGAAGGCAATTTCTCTTGGACGGTCAAATCATCGGCAAAACTTGTTTCCAGATGTTCATACACCTTCCCCTATCCTTCATGTACCTTATCAAATGCTTCCCATCACTGAGATCCCCCAAATTCCTCATTTTTGCACAAACCCTAGTTTCTAGCTACAACCTGGCAATTTTCTAGGTTGGGCCTGTGTTTTTCCCTTTTGGACCCCTTCCCCTCACTCGATCTCCACGATTCCACTTTCCCCTACTTCCTAACATCCCTCTCTACTCCCCAAAATTTCCCCAAGAATTTATAAGCCCCTTATCCCCTTCATTTCGCTTCATTTCGACAAAATTCCTTGTTTCACACATCGAGACAAGTTTCACTCAAATGATGTTTCAGAGCAATCAAAGATGAATTTTGGAAAAATGAGAGAGGTTTTTGTCCACAACATGCCAGGGAAGACAAACCTCCTTCAATTTTTGCACAGGTGTCATGGTTTGAGAGAAATATCAATAATACCGTTGCCTCAGGAGAATCAAAGACACCTCTGAAGTGACCTTGGGAAAATCAAGTTTTCTCCTAGCTTGGTGGGCCAAATGATTTTTGTGATGGGTACAATGATAACTAGAGACAAAGCTCTTTCCAATGAGCTATCATGAGCTCAATTTGGGGTTGAGGAAAGCATTCAAAAGTTGACTGCAACAACACTCTTCCTTGAGGCAGCCTCATTTGGCACTTTTTGACCAGTCTTGGGAGATTTGATTTTTGACAGGTCAAATCAACTCCAAATTGAAAAATTCCAGTTGGGTTGGAAAGTAGACTCAAGGACCTTTCCAACGAGCTATCTTGTGCCCCATTCCGACACCATGAAGGCCTCCAAAAGCCTCCTGAAAAAGCGTGACCCGTTGGGTGGTGCGCGACCCGTTGAGAGCTCTTCCACAGTTCAGAAAAGCAACGTGCGTGACCCGTTGGGAGGGGCGCGACCCGTTGGGGATTTCTCCACAGAAATTTGCCAGTAAGCTGCCAAATGACCCCAAATCTCTTCAAGGTTGCAGGTAGGCCTCTGATCATCAAATTATTTTGCTTGATAGAGAAAAAGGAGCATGGGAAATGTGTTTTAATGCCATCAAGTTGAAATGAGAAGTTCATGTATATTTGCTTTAAAAATGTCAAAATGCAAGTAGAGATAGGGTTTTGTTTTGCTGCTCTCAAGGTTATCCCTTTCACCCCCTGAGGTTGTTCATGAGGAGGGAAGGCCATCACAGTAGCATGATATTCTTGAGACCAGACATGTCAGCTCTCCTCCATTGGTCACTTATCAGAAAGGCCCAAGGGCCTTATTTGCAGCAGCTAGGCGAGTACTATCTCCATAGTAGGTGGAAGGGGTCTCGCCTTCATCTTCAGCTCAGCGAGTGTTATCTCCACATGAGGTGGAAGGGGCCTCGCTTTCTTCACCAGCACAGGTACTACAGAGGGGCAAAGAGCCCATGATTCATGAGGGTCCAGTGATTGATCTTGAGGCCAGTTCTCCTAGCCAAGAGGCGAAGGAGACCATTCAGCATCTCAGGGCTGAAAATGATGTTTTACAGAGGAGACTTGAGGGTGCCCAATGGACTATTACTTACCTGGAGCAGCGGAACAAACAATTGGAGGATGAGAAAGCACTTGGTGAGCTGTGGAGGATTCGTAGCGATCAAGTCTTGAACCGTAGAAGACCCGGTGATCCATTGCCTGCTGACCGAGAGTCACTGCTCATTCAGGAGAATGCCCACTTGGAGAGGCTGTTGGCTAAGGCCAACCAAGAAAAAAGGTTGCTGAGAAACATGAAGAATCATTATTGGGCAAGAATGCATGTATGTAAAGCCAAGATGAAAATGTTTCAAAGGAGGTTGTCCGAGGCTCTTAGGCGGAGGAAGAAGACCAATCCACTCCGTATCTTGGCTGAGGCATCCCTCAAAGATCATGGCACTCACTAGCATCAGCTACAGCACAAATCCCAAGAATTTTTTAGAATTTTGGTATTTTTGGGAAATTTACAGGTTTTGGCTTCTCAACGGGTCTCACCCCCGGTGAGACCCTTTGTCATCGTAGCTCCGTTTTGCAAAAACTCAAAATTTCTAGATTTTTCATGCAAGGTTACATATGCCTATGGATGGACTTGAGTTTTTACGAAGTTTTGGGCCTCAAAAAGGTCAAAAAATACAGGAAACATTTGACTTTCTGCCCCTTTTTTGAGTTGCAAAAGCAGTCTTGGGAGAATTGACTTTTGACTAGGAAAATGACCTCCAAATCAAAAAATTCTAGGTGGGTTGGAAAGTAGTCTCAGAGACCTTTCCAACGAGCTATCCTGCACCTCATTCTGACACAAGGAAGGCCTCCAAACAGAGATCCAAAGTGCGCGACTCGTTGAGGAAATGTGCGCGACCCGTTGAGGAAACTTTGCCAGATTTGACCAGTTCAGCCTAGAAAACGCAGTTTGGCTCCAGTTTGACTTTTTGAGGTGGATGGTGGTCCTCTTGGATGTAATTGTGACACTTTTTGGATACTTTTACTCTTGTTTAACTCTTCTAGAAGATTCTTTCATGTAAAGGGTAAAAATTGAATGTATGAACTGGTTTCCAAGTTTATAGAGGCAAGTTGTTTTGACTGCCTATTTTCTAGTGCTTAGTTTAGAAGTGGTTCAAACAGCTCCTAGGATAGTGAGCTCGACCCATGGAGGCAGGGAAAGAGGTTAGATCATCTATATTATGTACTTTCTTGCTCATTTTCATGGTTGGACTCTTGAGGGAGAAGCTATCATTGTATTATTTCACTTGTATCTCTGCAATTTTTGGCTAAGGAAGACCAGGGTTTTGCAGTCATCTTTGGGATTCTTGTGGACTCATGTGTTGATGGTGTGTTTCTAAATGTTCTTGTAAGTGTGTTTATGTGATCATCTCCTTTCTTTCCTTCTGCATATTAAACAAATGAAGTGTTAAAGTAAGAATTCATGCTTGCCATGCTCTACTTTTAAATTTGTTTAATTTCTATGTTTTCTACTGTTTAAGGAGAATTCAAAGTATTATTTTCTCTCCTTAGCTCCTCACCGGTCTTTTCCATCCACTCACCTTAGTCATAGGCATCAATACGATCTCCTACCTCGCCCCAAAGAACCCCCTGCAGAAACTGTGTCAAATCCCCGCACCCAAAATTGCAATTCCTCAATTTGCCACCAAAACCCCAAAAAACCCCAAATCAACCTTTCTAATCAGTTTACTAGCCTAATATCAGTGTTACCTTGTTGGTCATCTCATCCCATTGAAGATCTACTGAGATTGACCGGAGAGAGCCTTCTCCTGCCCCGTAGGGCTAGCTACGAGGCTGAATGGTTTGATGTAGCCTTGAGGTTTACCTTTCTTAGCCTGAGGTGAAATTTCAAGCACTAACATACTGGCGACCATACTGGGGAGAACATCTAAACCTTTGCTCATTAACGTGTTATTTCATAAGTCTTAGACGGAGCCTGAAGTTATGCCAGGAAGCCTTCGAAAACGCTCTTGTTTTACATCAGCGCAAGTAGATAAACGCTGCTTCAGTCCATCTCCGTGAGCTTGTGAATACAGCACTTCATTTGCATTTCACCCCAGTACATATATCAAGTTCAGATCTGATTGTTGATAGTGAACAGCGATCAGACACTTGAAAGGCTGAAATCATTCAATGGCGACTCCTTCACTGAAAAATCTAGAGATCAATGCTTCATGGTGACTTCACTGCAGAGAGATCAGTAGCTTTGAGATTTTCAAGATGGATCGGATCACAAGAGGATATGCTCCCTTGAGCCGAGATCACATCCCTGGTTTTCCAAATAAAATTCCAAAGGTAGATTGGTCAAGGAATCTGCCTATATTTAACGATGATGGTACGAAGGACGCTGCTCTACATCTGGTTAGATTTCACATGCATATTCACAAATTCAAGGTCGATTTTCCTGAAGATTGCTTGATGAAGATATTCTTGGCCACTTTGGAAGGTAAAGCCCAAACATGGTATGAAAGTTTTCCACCTGCTTGTATTTACTGTTTAAAGAATATTCATGCTATGTTCATTGAACGATATAAGGACTCTTATCCATCATTGAATTTAGTTCAAGACTGTTGCAAGCATGCCTATAGTTTTATTGAAAGCCTTGAGAAGTTTTATGAAGATGATAATTTCATGGATGAAGAGATCATGGAAGCCCTGTATGAAAAGTCGTTTCAGCAGCACATAGAAATCTTAGAGGATACTTGTCAAGATCAGCAGGTTGAAGATGGCCATATGGCTGTAATTGATGAAAGAGAAGAGCTTGTTTCAGATCTGCCTACAGAAGAAGAAAGCGTGCAAGATAGCCAAGATTCAATTTTAGAATGTAATGCAGTCAACTCAGCTATTTCAGATCAAAATTCAGATCATGGTGACCAAGAATACCTTGTGCCGAATCCTGAAAAGGAGAGTTTTGTTGTTGAGATCATGGACAAATTTCTTGATCCAAATGTCCTTATGCCATCAGAACAAAGCCTGCATGAGGAGGTAATTCAGCCAGCTCATGAACATCAAGATGAGATCTTTGTTCAAGTAAGTGAAAACTCTTCTTTCAATCATAATTTGGATAGTTTGATTGCCATGTCATATGAAGATGATCAACAATGTTTCCAAGTTTCAGAAGATCAGGACTGTCATTCAGATTTTTCATGTTTTGAAATGTTATTTCAAGAAGACAAGACTTGTTTGAGCAAAGGGAAACAGAAAGTCTTATCTCCTTTGTCTGAAGAGGAGATAGATCAGATTTTGAAAGGTCATGCTACAACCCAAGCTAAAGCAAATCGGCAGTGTGCACATGGTCACGCAAGTGTTGGTGAAACTTCTTCCTCTTTTGAAAATGATGACAATGTTGTAATTAGTTTTATAGATCAGCAAACAGATAATATTTTCTTTCATGAAGATGATGAGGCTGTCATGTTTGATGATCTTGAGGATTGTTTTCTGTTTAAGAATGACTTAGACCATGAAATTGAGGAATATAAGCTTGAGAGAGACAATATGTCAAAATTTCTCACGGTCAAGGAATTTACAGCCAACACTCATATGGCAGAAGCTTATACTTCTCTGTGCCTTCCTATCAATCAGCAACCCACTGTTCTTTCAGATCAGAATGAAGCGAGTACTTATATTTTTGCAGCTGGATCTCCAAACAAGGTAGTGCTTCAGGATTATCAAGATCCCTTTGGCATTCTTCTGCAAGCATTAGAAAGGATAAATGTTGCCTGGTTCATTATCATAAGCTTTGGTTTCAATGGTTATTTTGAGTTGCCTACAGGTTCATCGTTTCGCCTGCTCAAGATAAGCAAGAGCAGAAATTTGGTATGTATCCATCTTCTGGATTGGTTACATTGGAAAGCTCATTATACATGATTGTACATATTTCATTAGTATGCAGGTGGTTGTCATCATGATTCCAAATCTTGATGGATTGCTGCCGTTTTTCCAAAAGCTTTGTAAAGTTTTGTTTTAAGTCGGTCATGAGTCATTTGTGTTTGGTCTGTTGAGTGAGTTTTTTCAAGTTATTTCAGTTTGCCATCGAGTCGGTTTGAGTCAAGTTTCAGTCAGTTTTCAGTCAAGTTTTCATTCAATAAATGAGTCAAATTCTTGTGTCGTTTGCCGAAATAATGACTCCATTGCCCAATGGCTGAAAGCACTGGTCTGCTCTCCCAGAGGTCTAAGGTTCTTCGTACCTCCAAGGAGCTACCATCCCCATTGGAGCCAATGTTAGTGTCAGTCTTTCCAGCCTTCCTGCAGTGATCAAATATGCTCTTACAAAGTGATTTTGAAGTGTCAAGGTCAAATTTTGTCATTTCAAAGAGTTTTCAAGCAAAATTTGGTCACTAGGCTTTAGGTCTAGGGTTTGCCCAAATGTTAGTCCATGTCATCATTTAGCTGAGCCTATCATCATTCAGAGGGTTGTCATTATCATGTCAGTGTCAAATGAGTCATTTTACACCTTATTCATGCTTCAGTTGTGCCTAAGTAAGGTCATTTCCCTCTCCTAGGGTTTTGAAGGCAATTTCTCTTGGACGGTCAAATCATTGGAAAAACGTGTTTCCAGATGTTCATACACCTTCCCCTATCCTTCATGTACCTTATGAAATGCTTCCCATCACTGAGATCCCCCAAATTCCTCATTTTTGCACAAACCCTAGTTTCTAGCTACAACCTGGCAATTTTCTAGGTGGGCCTGTGTTTTGCCCTTTTGGACCCCTTCCCCTCACTCAATCTCCACGATTCCACTTTCCCCTACTTCCTAACATCCCTCCCTACTCCCCAAAATTTCCCCAAGAATTTAGAAACCCCTTATCCCCTTCATTTCGCTTCATTTCGACAAAATTCCTTGTTTCACACATCGAGACAAGTTTCACTCAAATGATGTTTCAGAGCAATCAAAGATTAATTTTGGAAAACTGAGAGAGGTTTTTGTCTAAAACATGCCAAGGAAGAAAAACCTCCTTCACTTTTTGCACAGGTGTCATGGTTTGAGAGAAATGTCAAGAATACCGTTGCCTCAGGAGAATCAAAGACACCTTTGAAGTGACCTTGGGAAAATCAAGTTTTCTCCTAGCGTGGTGGACCAAATGATTTTTTTGATGGATATAATGATAACTAGACACAAATATATTTCCAATGAGCTATCATGAGCTCAATTTGGGGTTGAGGAAGGCATTCAAAAGTTGACTGTAACAGCACTCTTCCTTGAGGCAGCCTCATTTGGCACTTTTTGACCAGTATTTAGATATTTGACTTTTGACAGGTCAAATGAACTCCAAATTTAAAACTTCTAGTCGGGTTGGAAAGTAAACTCAAAGACCTTTCCAACGAGCTATCTTGCGCCCAATTCCGACACCAGGAAGGCCTCCAAAGGCCTCCTGCAAAAGCGCGACCCGTTGGGTGGTGCGAGACCCGTTGAGAGCTCTTCCACAGTTCAGAAAAGCAACGTGCACGACCCGTTGGGAGGGGCGCAACCCGTTGGGGATTTCTCCACAGAAATTTGCCAGTAAGCTGCCAAATGACCCCAAATCTCTTCAAGGTTGCAGGTAGGCCTCTGATCATCAAAGTATTTTGCTTGATAGAGAAAAAGGAGCATGGGAAATGTGTTTTAATGCCATCAAGTTGAAATGAGAAGTTCATGTATATTTGCTTTAAAAATGTCAAAATGCAAGTAGAGATAGGGTTTTGTTTTGCTGCTCTCAAGGTTATCCCTTTCACCCCCTGAGGTTGTTCATGAGGAGGGAAGGCCATCACAGTAGCATGATATTCTTGAGACCAGACATGTCAGCTCTCCTCCATTGGTCACTTATCAGAAAGGCCCAAGGGCCTTATTTGCAGCAGCTAGGTGAGTACTATCTCCACAGCAGGTGGAAGGGGTCTCGCCTTCATCTTCAGCTCAGTGAGTGTTATCTCCACATCAGGTGGAAGGGGCCTCGCTTTCTTCACCAGCACAGGTACTACAGAGGGGCAAAGAGCCCATGATTCATGAGGGTCCAGTGATTGATCTTGAGGCCAGTTCTCCTAGCCAAGAGGCGAAGGAGACCATTCAGCGTCTCAGGGCTGAAAATGATGTTTTACATAGGAGACTTGAGGGTTCCAAATGGACTATTACTTACCTGGAGCAGCGGAACAAACAATTGGAGGATGAGAAAGCACTTGATGAGCTGTGGAGGATTCGTAGCGATCAAGTCTTGAACCGTAGAAGACCCGGTGATCCATTGCCTCCTGACCGAGAGTCACTGCTCATTCAGGAGAATGCCCACTTGGAGAGGCTATTGGCTAAGGACAACCAAGAGAAAAGGTTGCTGAGAAACATGAAGAATCATTATTGGGCAAGAATGCATGTATGTAAAGCCAAGATGAAAATGTTCCAAAGGAGGTTGTCCGAGGCTCTTAGGCGGAGGAAGAAGACCAATCCACTCCGTATCTTGGCTGAGGCATCCCTCAAAGATCATGGCACTCACTAGCATCAGCTACAGCACAAATCCCAAGAATTTTTGAGAATTTTGGGTAATTTTGGTATTTTTGGGAAATTTACAGGTTTTGGCTTCTCAACGGGTCTCACCCCCGGTGAGACCCTTTGTCATCGTAGCTCCATTTTGCAAAAACTCAACATTTCTAGACTTGTCATGCAAATTTACATATGCCTATGGATGGACTTGAGTTTTTACGGAGTTTTGGGCCTCCAAAAGGTCAAAATACAGGCAAACTTTGACTTTCTGCCCCTTTTTTGAGTTGCAGAAGCCATCTTGGGAGAATTGACTTTTGGCTAGGCAAATGACCTCCAAATCCAAATATTATAGTGGGGTTGGAAAGTAGACTCAGAGGCCTTTCCAACGAGCTATCCTGCACCTCATTCTGACACCGGGAAGGCCTCCAAACAGAGCTCCAAAGTGCGCGACCCGTTGAGGAAATGTGCGCGACCCGTTGAGGAAACTTTGCTAGATTTGACCAGTTCAGCCCAGAAAACGCAGTTTGGCTCCAGTTTGACTTTTTGAGGTGGATGGTGGTCCTCTTGGATGTAATTGTGACACTTTTTGGATACTTTTACTCTTGTTTAACTCTTCTAGAAGATTCTTTCATGTAAAGGGTAAAAATTGAATGTATGAACTGGTTTCCAAGTTTATAGAGGCAAGTTGTTTTGACTGCCTATTTTCTAGTGCTTAGTTTAGAAGTGGTTCAAACAGCTCCTAGGATAGTGAGCTCGACCCATGGAGGCAGGGAAAGAGGTTAGATCATCTATATTATGTACTTTCTTGCTCATTTTCATGGTTGGACTCTTGAGGGAGAAGCTATCATTGTATTATTTCACTTGTATCTCTGCAATTTTTGGCTAAGGAAGACCAGGGTTTTGCAGTCATCTTTGGGATTCTTGTGGACTCATGTGTTGATGGTGTGTTTCTAAATGTTCTTGTAAGTGTTTTTATGTGATCATCTCCTTTCTTTCCTTCGGCATATTAAACAAATGAAGTGTTAAAGTAAGAATTCATGCTTGCCATGCTATGCTTTTAAATTTGTTTAATTTCTATGTTTTCTACTGTTTAAGGAGAATTCAAAGTATTATTTGCTCTCCTTAGCTCCTCACCGGTATTTTCCATCCGCTCACCTCAGTCATAGGCATCAATACGATCTCCTACCTCGCCCCAAAGAACCCCTTGCAGAAACTGTGTCAAATCCCCGCACCCAAAATTGCAATTCCTCAATTTGCCACCAAAACCCCAAAAAACCCCAAATCAACCTTTCTAATCAGTTTACTAGCCTAATATCAGTGTTACCTTGTTGGTCATCTCATCCCATTCAAGATCTACCGAGATTGACCGGAGAGAGCCTTCTCCTGCCCCGTAGGGCTAGCTACGAGGCTGAATGGTTTGATGTAGCCTTGAGGTTTACCTTTCTCAACCTGAGGTGAAATTTCAAGCGCTAACAGAAGCAATTGAGGCTCTAAGACAATCAAAAGCTAAGTTTTCTCAAGGGTTAGGCATTTGGAAGTGTTGGTTACCTCCTAAAGGGCCTGTAGCTCTTGGGAAAGGTTAGTTTGGTTGTGTTTGTCAGTTCCACTTCCTTAAATATACTTGGGGAGCTTAATCACATCATAGTAGCCTCTTGTCACATGTTTACCCCAGTGGGCCAGTTAGGTTAGGTAAATTTGAGAGGAGGGTGTTACAGAAAGGGTCAACAAGAGAGGAGAGAGAAATTTGAATTACTAGAGAGACTGAACAACATAAACGAATGGACATTTTGGATGGGAAAGGAGGAAGAAGAAATTATGAGGTGGGGAATTGATTGCCTCTAGTGTCCCCAGTGGCCTGAAGGGTGGAGATGGTGTTTCTCAAGAAATCTTAAAGGGCTGGGTGGAGGAAATAACCCTGGAAAATTCTTGCAGGATTCTAGATGTTTCTTTGTTGTATGTTGATTTTACTATAATTTTTGAAATCCCTACATTGGGTGGAACCACAATGTTGTGTTTTGAAGGGTGAAGAATGCTAGTCTCTACAATACACGTGTGTTGCATTAGTTTAATTCAACTGGTGGGTGGAGGTGATTGAATATCTAGAGTCCCTATTTCAGTTGATGGATACTTTCTAATCGCTGATGTAAAAGATCCATCAACCTATATAATCTTTCTCGAGGGTGACAACTGCAAGTGAGATTTGGTTGTAGTTGTCTATGGGTTGGTGGAGAGTCATACTACTAGATTCAGATGCCCATTAGTTTTAATTTAAGTATTTCTCATGTTCTCAAGAAATCAAGGATACATACATACATATTGTTGGGCAGCAGATCCCCCCCTAGCATGTGTTTGGGGCTTGAAGCCTGAGTTTTGGTCAAGCGTAATGTAAAGTCCCCGCGAAATGCAAGCGCGGAGCACGAGAGTCTAGGGTTGTCCACCCTAAGATAATATAACTTAATGTAAAGTGTGTCGGCCTACCCATGGTCCGCGGATCATGGGATTGTATAAATAGAGTGAAACTCTAAGTGTAAAGAGTGTGGTATTTTTTGACAAGTAATGAGTAGATGCGAAGGCATGGTTAGAATATAGAAGTAGATCTAAAGGTATTGGGTCGTAGTGGTAGGCAGAGGCTCTGCAGCTGAGTGCACAAAGGCCTAGTATAGTCTGCAGCTGAGTGCGCGGACCCCTACAGCTGAGTGCGTAGGATGGAGTCGGGTCTGTAACTGAACTTGAGTATTAATGAAGATAAAATTGGTTTAGAATATTGTGCACCTGTTTGTAGATCTATATTTCTATGTTATGTTTATCTTCATACATCTATATTATTAACGAGTACACACGCTAATCTGAAATTTTAACAAGTAATAAGAATATTGGGCCCCCCTAAACTAAGTTAAGGACTAATATAATAGCACAATAAGGATCGGAGTGGAATAATACAATATTCACAAAGGTGTGCACGAATTACGAAGCATAGAAAGCTACGCGGAGCAGTGCAACACACATATTAGGATCCTGAACCTCCAGAACCCTCATCAAGACATCCCTAGGGTGCGGACACCTAGTTCCAACACCCTCCCATACTACTTCGGGTGAGACCTCAGTCCGTGCTCCCGAACTGTTGCTGAAAGTGCCAGTAGTATCGGGATTTGCTTGGCTAAGATCACTGCTGAACCTGGGTCAGTCTCCACGTAGCCAACAAATGGTTCCATTGCTGGGACCGAGATCTACCTAAGGGATATCTGATGTCGTACCACTTGAGCCCAACAAAGAAGGAAATTGAAGAGTGGTTGGACAAGAATATTCACGAGTTCACGACACAGGAAAACAGAACTCTACAAGTATCTGAGAAGATGTGGCTGGATCACTACGTGTATACAGAAATCCATGAGATCTCCTTCACATCCTTCCCTTCTGAACTGTATGAGTGGATCGCGAGGTTAGTTAACAGCTAGGGAAGGTATGAGCTCAACCAACCAATAAGGTGGACTCTGGAATTAGTGCGCAGACTAGAGGGAATGTAGAAATGACTTTTCAAGGAAGATAGATACACAATAAAAACCTTTGCCCTTGAGGAGGCAACTCCACAACTTCCGAAAGAACGACCAAAAGCCTTTCAAGATCGGCAGAGTGGTAACCCAGTCACTCAGAACACAAAGTTCAAACGTGACTAGACAAAAATACCTAAAGCCAACTATATACAAAGAGCAAAGAGCACTCACTAAAATGTCCCTAAAAGAAGTCAGCCAGTCAAACAACTTCCAAGTATTTCTGCTCCGGGTGATTAGGACCAGACACCAAAATGCAAGAAAGTGAAGTAAGGAGCCTTCTGAAGATAATATGGGATAATTATGGCCCAGTCCTACCAGTGAAGGTAACAGAGGAAGTTACACTGACCTCCTAACAACAGCTTCTGCCGGTGCAAGCCCCCAAGTTCCGCAAGGATGCCATCCAGTAGTACTATTGAAAGTGATACAATGTCGACCTCAGGTGCCATAGGATTCCCCTCCACAACCACCTATGTAGATCCATAGAAGAAGTAGCTAAGGTTACCAACTCGTGTCAAAAGCCAGGCGGAATAGTCTTGAGGTAAGATCCGACAAGTACAAGAGGGGGTATCTCTCTTCCTTATCTTCAAAAACCCTCGTGCTTAACTCCCAGATCTGGAGCTTTCCTAGTCTTCCTAATGCTATTGGATCTGCACTCACTATTCAGACTCCTATGTTTGACATTTTAAATGGCCTTAGAGATTTTTCTCTCCACATGCCTAATCCAAGGCCCTAAAATATCCTAAAACTTGTTGGTGTGTCTAAATCGACAATTATAAAAAAGTTCTAGTGTATTTTAATTAGTGCTTGTTTTTAAATGGGTTGTTCTTAAGTCAAGGGATAAGCGGAAATGAAACTTGTCGTGTTTTGATGCAAAAGAAATCAATAAAAACCAAACTATATGAAAATGCACTCATTTTGTTCTTCGATGAAAGAAATTTCTAATAGGTTCTGAGGAATTTCTAAGAAAGCAATAAATTTTTCTGTTCTTTTCTTTTACTCAAGCTTCACACTCACAAAAATTAACAAAACTATGGATGTCCTAAAATATGCACAAATTTACCCTAATGCAATGAGTACATGCTAATGCAAAACTTAAGACTATTCTAAATCAAAGAAATTAAAGTAACTTGTTTATCAATTCTAATTAGCCACTTAAGATGTTTAGATACAATATAAGTTGCTAATGCTCATTTTCGTCCAAACACTAAAATCAAATTTCAAGACAAACAAAAATGCACTTTCACTTGCAAAAAGGAAACTAAATCAAAACAAGGCCAAAGAAAGAAAAACAAAGTTTTCAAGAAGTTTTTTTTAAAAGCAAAAACAAAAATTACTTTTCAAAAGTGCTCCAAATACGATTGAGAACTTTGAGACCGTAGAATAAGCAACCAAAACACTTTGCAAGTTATCAACTCAAAATGGGCGAAAACTCAACAAAATAGGTGTTTCAAGATGCTCTCAACAATCAAAGAGCAGCAAAAGGAAGCTTGATGACAACGATCAAGAGATCAAGAAAGACAACTCTCAAAATCGTCACACAAAAACTTTCAAAAAGCAAGAAAAGTAAATGGCCACAAAGATGCAATTTTGACACGCAAACAAAAAGATCACAAAAACAAGGTTTTCCACAAAGATTGAGACCAATCTTTCTACCCTAGAAGACCAGAACAACCAAGATTCCCAGAAAGAAATCTTGTGTGCTTAAACAAAAATGATGATGCTTGCAACAAAACAAAACAAGACCAACACTTTCCACAACCGGAGAGAGTTTGAAATCATGAACTTGCTGTAAAAATAAACACTGGCACAGAAACGTAACTATTCAAGAAAGACTCAGACCAGCAGATAGATCTTCAGAAACCAAAATATTTGAAAAATCTTGAAAATTTTAGGGTATACGCAACTATGTCAATACACAGCTGCGTGTATACACTATTCAATCCATAGAAAACTACATATATGCGGGCTCATATGGTGAAATTTACGTACATACGTGACTGTAACCTGACCAAGATGCATATATAACAGATCACAAGAAAAAACAAAAAAAGGTCTGAAGAAATTGATCAAACTTATAGTTCAAGTTCGTACAAGAAAAAACTACTCAGTCACAACAAGTAGATAAACAGCTGCGCCCTCATTAGCTTGAATAAACCCAAACGAGGAACAACAATATTGTTTTCACCAGCAGAGTCACCAGTTCTGTTGAGGGACAAAGTCCCCTTGGGTCTTGGGTCAATCCCCTAGTAGAGTGGGGGTTATCTACAAAGAAAAACAAGCGTTCCAAATAGCCATGATACTAATATAAACAAACTATGCAAAGAGAGGTGCACCTGGGGGTCCATCGTTTAGGTATATCCAGCCAAGGTCCAAACCCTCTCAGAGTTCCTTTCGATCCTTCAACCTGCAAGGTAATCAATTCAAGGAAGCATAGCACTAAATGGACCAAGCATCATAAGGAAATCAACTTCATGGCATACTTGAAAGGTATTTAGTTATACAATTGAAACAACCATTCATATGTAAATCATAACATTGATATCATAAGCATGAAGAAGATTAATATCAGGAACAAGACAAGTGTTTCTTTTATTATAGATAACTAAAGTACAGTAAGGAATGATTTCACCTGAGTCTTCCTTTTGCAGGCTGAAAGCAGAACCATCCTCTGGATTCGTCCAATCTCAAGCCTTCAACAAACTCCTTCCATGACTCGCTCAAGGATATCTCAACTAATGGAAAGACGTCATAACTCAAAGAAACAAGGGTTTCCTGTAATGTGGGAAGTGCTAGAAGCACAAGGATCTTCATACCTAATCAGGGATAATCTCAACAAAGTGATTTTTCTCTCTATGCTCTCGTCCCTTAGGCCTTCCCATTGAAGCCTTTTTATACTTCCCCCAAAGTAGTTTTTTAGTTGGGAATTCTTTGGGAACAGTTGGGCCACGGGCACTAATAGGTAATCAACAGGTAAAACCTGTGATCTCTACCCAAATTAAGGAGATTTATTTTTCTAAGTGTTTTAAGACAGATACGTGGGTTGGGTATACACAGATCTGCGTACACATGTGTTTAGATCAGGGCAATGTCGTGTATAGGCAGTAAAACATTGTTTTTTAAGTATTTGGACCGGGTCTAGAAGGAGGGTTTGCCCTAGGCCATGAGTGCAGCATCACAAACATCGAGAGTGAGATTTGGAGCTATAACACTGTGGACCATTAGTTGGACTGGATGATAGGGTGATTTATCACTGAGTTTGCGGTAGACACGACCATGAGCTACAGCGAAGCAGAATGACGTTTTCTTAAGGGACCACAAGTAAGTACATTAAATCTTTGAATACCTGGATTAAGATGTTGTTATGTGAAAAGCAGGTTATGTGAATACATTAATGTTTGGAACAACATGGAGTAGAAAGATCTACAAAGGTAGCATCAGATTAGGAGACAGTCACTTAATTTCACCTTTAGGAGAGAGCGAGGAAGAGCTTGCTCAGGTCTCTCCGAGAAGCACAGTCAGTTTGATAAGGCAACGCATTCTATAGTTACCACCTCCACCCATGCCACCACCTGCTTCACCTCCTTCACCTCCATCTCCACCCACTCCACCTCCACCAACCCCGCAGTTCAGCACGGCGAGCGTGGTCAAGCTACTCGTATTCACAGGAGTACGAAATGAGGGTCCGGACTAGTTCTGGTTAGTGGTACGAGCAGTATGGGAAGCACAAGGGGTCATGGATGATAACATTAAGAAGGCTACATTGGTGAGCGTGTTGTAGGATCATGCGTTGGCATGGTATATGAAGCACTCTAATGACCACCCAAATGCAGGGATAGCAGAAATCTAGAATGCGTTAAATAGAGAATTTAGCCGGCTGAAATTAGAGACACAGTCAATCATCGGGTTTAAAGAGAACGCGATGCTTCCAAGTGAGACCCCCTGGGATCTAGATCAGTGACTGAAGAGTATGATCTGTGATGCTAATATGACGCTCACAGACACATAACATTGCGCATGGTTTGTGGCATCACTGACACCACACCTGAGGACGGCGCTGTCACGATAGAAACTTTCTACCGAGGCCGAAGCATTGGAAATGGCAATGAGGTTTCATGAGACGTCGATCCAAGATTTGGGGTTGGGAGTTCATCAAATCCATAGAGCTTGAAGCAGGATAGGGCACTGTAGCTAGAGGCATACAAGGAAGTATGGTGCGTAAAATGCAAAGGCCAGGGCCATGACAAGGACCACTGTCCAGTATTCACGAACTACTTGGTAGGAGGGGGGCCAATGCCATTGAGACCAGAGGCACAGGCAAGGCCAAGTGCGACACCCACATTATGGTGCGTGATCTATCAGATAGGAGGAAAACACACGACAGATAATTGTCATTTGTTGCAGAAGTATACAAAGACTCCACAGTAGCTGTTTTGTAATTTTTGTAGGACAGTAGGCCACAACAAGTGCAGTTGTCGCAGCTACGAGTTAATGATGGATTGGACCCTAGCCCATAGGATGTAGATATAAACGTGAGCCCTCGACCTAGCTATGGGGATGATGCATGTTGGATTTCAGGGTTGAGGTCGAGGATGAGGAGGAATGGGGCCAAGGAGGGGCCGTGGATAGTTAATTTGTTACAATTGTGGAGGACCAGGGCACTAAGCTCACGATTGTACCAACCCAACGAGAATATCATGTTCATACTATGCTCAGTTTGATCATGAAATGGTATATTGTCCTATGTTGATCACACGGATGCACAAGAGAGGGGTACTCCAGCCTTCTCCCACTCAAAATATCCAAATGATGAGGTCTTAACTGTGCAAAGAAGACCCAAATATGAACATGGTGCTCAGAAGCGGTGCAACCACATGGGAGGATAAGGGGAAGCAGCCCGAGAACGATACATGGGGTCACAAGGCTCTTACAAAGGAACCTGAGTTTGACTTAGAATGCACAAAGGAAATGTTCATGGAAGCTAAGAAGAGCTTCATGGAGGCCTCCACTTCAAGTAGTAAGGATCAACCAGAGCCAGGGATGGATTCTTCTATGCTTATTACCTTTTTGGAGACATGCATGAAACTGCTACATGACAATAAGGTAGTTAAGGGACTATAAGAGTTGATCACCAAGTGTGCAGGTTTAGTGGAACCGCCCGTAGTTCGGAAACTGGGAAAGCATGCATCGTGCACCGGGAGGGAAATGGGATTGACGGCACAGATTGGCGAGTATAAAATGGATTAGGTAATCCTAGACCTAGGTTCGGATGTGAATGTATTACCGAAGAAAACATTGGAATGTTTGGGAAGGCCCGCATTACAGTGGTCCCCTATTCAATTACGAATGGTGAACCAACATAAGATTTTTCCCATGGGGAGGTTGCAGGGGGTAACAGTTAATATCGAAGGCGCGAGCACACAGGCGGACTTTGAGGTAATAAAGATTATCGATGACAACAATCCTTATCCCACGTTGCTAGGAATAGACTGGGCCACTGATATGAATGGAGTCATCAACCTGAAGAAGCGGAAGATGATATTTCAGAAAAAGTCCCTACGCGTAGTAGTCTCACTAGACCAAGCCGAAGGAGTGCACTACACTGAACCAGTGCACGATGATGAAAACAATGATGAGCTGGACTGTATTTACCAGATAATAGTGCGAGACTAGGAATGGGTGAACCCGACTGCAAATGGGAGAATCTCATGGGAGCATCGCAGCTCTTATACTTCGGATTCAGATGAAGAAGTACAATGCTAGCAAAACGGATTGCATGAAGTGACGACACTAAATTGCAACATGATGATTAGATCACTGCATTGCATGATGACAAAGATAAGGGAACTTCCAACATATGATGGAGTGACAGCGGTGGATGAATTCCTGGATAAATATGAAAGTGGAATACCAAAACAACAGCGATATGGTGCGCTGGAATGGGCACTGTGCACAACACCTGCATGATGGTGGAGTACACCTGAGAAGACCATTGTAAACTGGCACAAATGTAGATGATGGATGCACTTACAATTTGGAAGCACCCAGAGTTGAATGAGAACTGAGCAGCTAGGGTGAAGTAGCTTGCACGCCCACTTGTGTCTATGGGTGTAGACGTGTGTTGTCCAAGCACATCTCAGACTAAGGATCAAAAATCATAACCAGATGTGGCAGTAGGAAAAACAACGCACACCACAAATATTCCATGTCAAAGCATTCAAAAATTTATGCAGAATCATGAACAAAGTTCACCAGGTAAGACGAATTGATTGGGACCTGGACATACCAGCAATTCGATGGGCCTATAGGGCCATAAGCAAAAACCAGAGCGCGAAAATGACCCCAACACTAACGAGAAGAGATGAAACCATAAGAGAAAAGAAGAATCCCCATACAATAGCTCCCATAGTTGGGACAGTACGTGAGGACCCAGGTAAAGGAATTATGTAGTTATAGGAAGCCATTCGACAAGGGAACCTAAAATTTTGTGAACTCGAAGAAGATTGGGTACGGCTGAGAAGGAAAAGCATGATATTAGATGAATAAATCAACAAACTAGAAACTGAAGTTGCACTAGTATGCTGCGCTGAGAAACTATGCATGATGGGACAAGGTATGGCCAACCATACTACTACATTAGAAGAATTTGTGAGCCCACTACCATGGCTGCGACCGCACCTTACTAGACAAAGTAAACAGGGGAGCGCACCATACAAGGAAGAATGCGACGCACTGACTGGTGCTAGGGTAACTAAGGAAGGCCCATAGATTGGGTTGGAAGGTGACTTGAAGCCTCGCACCAGTTTTGCAACCACCTGACTATCCGTAGGAAGCATAGTATTAGTGCTCCAAGTAGTTGAAAGAGAGTGCATGACTATAAAAGAGTCTGTATGGGAGCTGTGCAACAAGAAAGTTGCACGCAAGATCAGTATGACACTTGGGTCACGTCAGCACATAGGGGGCTACACTAACACATGGGTAGGTTAGGAAGTGACCCTTGGTGTCACTGTTCATGAAAAGATGTCCAATTTAAGGCAATGAGGAGCGGAGGACAGGCAATTAAGACATGGAGTCAGAATTAGATTTGGAACGATCTACTGCCAAGAATGCATTAATGACACGGAAATGGGGTGAACGGTCAAATTTAAATTTGAAGGACACTATAAAACTACCAAGGCGGGCCACGAGACAACACTTGCTTGTTTGAGATTTGAGTCGTTAAAGAAAACCCACAGTGTTAAGCACCAAGCAGTGTTTGAGCCTCCAAAGTCATGAACAACTATAGACAGCTCGAACAAGATGAAAACTACCAGGAGAGGTGTGGGATTTGTCAAAAGTACTGCCGAAGAAGCTACGCAGAGGCCATCGCTGTAGGTGGGGGAGGCACTGAAAGTTCCAAAATCGCCCCAGATGCCGAGGCCCAAAAGGGATCCATAGGCAATATGACTAGTACACATGTCCCCACGAAATCCACGGTTTGGTAAACTGTCTATGGAAGATAAGGGAAAGATGGTTAATATTGAGATAGATGATGAGGAGGAGGATATCCAAGCCTTCATAGAAGAGATTGAACTAGATGAAGAAATGGAGGAATGCATTCAACCAGTGCGTGCTACAGAAAAACTACCCAAATATGTCGCCCCACGGAGAGGGAAAGAAAAAGTACCCAAGGATGTGGATGTTGTTCAGAGCGCACTCGAAACCCCACACCTCCCAGATGGAATTCTATTTGAGGGTTCAATCCTGGGCCACATGCCCATGATGAAATTTGAATATTGGGACCTCGCGGACAGTGAAAAGTTCCCACATTTGGAGACTAGCCAACTTATGAAACAAAGGAAGGAGGGGTCAGTTACAGCACTACAGCCATGGAAATGGTTGTGCAGGGTGGAGGAGGCTAGGCTACTCCACCTACTATGGATTCCACACTTTCACCGGGCACCAATCATGATATTCATCATCAAGCAACTGCTTTGCCTAATGCATGATGGGTACTTGTGGCTGGAGGAGCCGATTCCCATCACGGTGGAGCTTGTTCACAGGATTTCTCGCCTCCCCTGTACAGGAAGGGACCCCGTGGAAATAGCTCGCCAAAGCAGAAACTTGGCGTTCACAAAAGCCATGAAAAATAAATACAGGTTGGAGAAGAAGCAGAGTGGCTATGTCATTACTAGCATTCAAGACAAAGGGGTATGCATAGCCGCCCAGCTGCTAGCAAGAAAAGTGATGAGAAAATGTCACGACAATGAGGTACTAGCAACGGTCATCGAATTGGCCGAACAATGTGCCAAGGGGGTATAGTTCAACTGGGCTCAGTTCCTTTGTGAGGAGTTACTAACAAACTGCAAGGAGGCCCAAGAGCAAGGTAAGACCTTCCACTACGTGTGGTTGCTCTTATCCATCTTGTTGGTTGTAGGGGAATTGCGAGAGGACATTCAACTTCCTCCTCTTGACTAGGACTTTCCAGAGGCAGAGAAATATGCGTCTCTCTGGGGAATAAGGCACGCCATGTGAATTCGCAAGATCAATATCTTCTGGATACTCATGGAGGCGACCGTACGAATGTGGATCAACAAACGGCCGTGCCTGTCCCCCACGATATACGACAATCCGTGGAGCTTTGCAGACTTTAATGCTGATATGCACAATGTGTATATCGGGGCACGGAAGGATCTAGAGCAGAAATGGTTCAAACTCCCCTTCATCATGATTGATGATGCTGTCTTCAGAGTGCTCAATTCATGGCCACCCAAATGGCATGGCTTGGATCTGGCAGCACGCGATCAGGTAGCGATACAAAGACAGAAGGATGCCACCAAGCTGCTGGCACAATAGAAGTAGAATGAGAAGTTCACCAAGGAGGTAAGGGTTTCCCGCGAGGCAGTGAAGGCCACCATAGTGCAGACCAAGGTCGTCGAAAAAGCAACAGTAGCTGGGGCCACCATGACACAAGAGGAAAGAGGCATGGACCTGACCACAGGACAGGGAATAGATGACATGGCGGAAGGCACACACCCAAGAACAACAGCTACACAACTGAAACGGATGCACGATATGGAATGAACAGGGCCACGGAAGAACACCAAAGCTTCCAAGTTGGATGGGGAAGCTATTACACTAACAGAGGGTGACCTATACGACATCAGCAACATAGTTCACGAGGTCACTAGGGAAGCACTCCAAGAAGCAATGACAGAGGAACAAAATGTGTTGGGGGCACTTAGTTCACAACTGCAGGGACTTCAAGTGCGACTCCCACAAGAGGGAATGGTAGCTATCTACGGTGCCATGGGAGCATTGGCAACAAAGCAGTTGTTGCGGGCTGAAATGGCCAACATCGTCACGCTGCCGGAAGGAGCACTGATAACAGACAACATGGATGATAGAGCTACTATAGGACGGACCAAGGGATTTAGCCTAAACTTGGCTACCCTTCCACAGGATATTTTATACCAGCCACAAGATGGAGTGACAACAGAACTCCGCACTAGGGAGGGACACGCAATGAAAATGCTAAGTGAACATCGAATCAACATCGAACAACTTAGCCTACAATGTGATGAAGCGGTGGCACAGAACCAGTAGTTGGAGCAAATTATAGAGGCAGCATGTCACTGCATCCCAGAACTGGAAATTGCGATAGATCTACCAATAGGAATGCAGATCCACAAATTGGCCAGTGCATTTTGTGAGGAAAAGGAGGAATCTACGAGGATCCAAATAGACCTCAACCTCCAAATTTATGAACTACGATTAAAGGCACAGCCCTCCACGCCCCCAGAAGTTCGAGAACAGTGTGTCAAAGATATCCGAAAAGGGCTGGGAGAAATTGAACAAGTAGTGCAAAGCTATACCACTTTGTTGGAAGAATCCTTCAAGGTCCTCACAACCTTACATGAAGACCCCACCATACAATGGTTGGAAACAAAGGTGCGAGAGCTTCAAATGAAATATGAAAGTGTGCACTGGACGACGTAGACAATAGTCCTAACTCGGCGGCTCGTGAGGCTACAACAGGCGAAAGAATTGAAGGAACAAGTGGATGCAGCATGCCAAAAAGAGGTAGTACTTAAAGCACGCGTCCAGCGTTAGATTGATGAGGCCTTCCTCATCACAGCCGACATCAAAGGAAAGCTCACACACATGAAAGTGATGCATGACCTAAGATAGGGATTTGATGTTGAAGTGAGCATTCAGCTGAGCGAGCAGATCAGATCCAGCGGACGGAAGAGTAGTGTGCCGCAAACCTTTGCGCAACCGAGACACAGTTGGAATAACTTCGTGAAAAGATCTCCACACTAGTAGAGTGACTTGGGATGAGTCACGATGATTGTGTTGGGGGCCTGTTGGGCAGCGGATCCCCCCATAGCATGTTTTTGAGGCTTGAAGCCCTAGTTTTGGTCAAGTGTAATATAAAGACCCTGCGAAATGTAGGCACGAAGTACGAGAGTCTAGTGTTGTCTACCCTTGTAACTTAATGTAAAGTGTTTTGGCCTACCCATGCTCTGCGGACCATGGGATTGTATAAATAGAGCAAGGCTCTAGGTGTAAAGAGTTTGGTAGCTTTTGACAAGTAATGAGTAGACGCGAAGGCATGGTTAGAAGATAGAAGTGGATCTGAAGGTAATGGGTCGTAGTGGTAGGTAGAGGCTCTACAGCTGAGTGCCTAGAGGCCTAGTAGAGTCCGCAGCTGAGTGCATGGACCAGTGCAGCTGAGTGCGCAGGGTGGAGTTGGGTCTGTAACTGAACTTGAGTATTAATAAAGATAATATTGGTTCAGAATATTGTGCATCTATTTGTAGATCTTTATTTCTATGTTCTATTTATCTTCATATATTTATATTATTGTCAAGTACGCACGCTAATATAAAAGTTCAACAAGTAATTAGAATATTGGGCCCACCTAAACTAAGTTAAGCACTAATATAATAGCACAGTAAGGATCAGATCAGAATAATATGATATTCACAAAGGTGCACACGGGTTGCGAAGCATAGAAAGCTGCGGGGAGCAGTGCAGTGCACAGATTAGCGAACCTCCATAACCCTCATCAAGACATCCCTAGGGTGCAGAAACCTGGTTCCAGCACCCTCCCATACTACTTCAGGTGAGAACTCAGTCCATTCTCAGTGGATTGTTTCCGATAGGGCCAGTAGTACTGGGATTTGCTTAGCTAAACTCACTGCTGAACCTAGGTCAGGCCCCACGTAGCCAACACATACATACATATATACATACATACATACATACATACATGTGTACATGCATACATACATACATACATATATATATAATTTCATTGTTGGCTTGAAAATGATGTTTATAGATGGCATGATTCAGAATTTCATTGTCTATGCGATTTACCAATGTCAATGTTGTCACTGTGTAAAATGTGTTGGAACAACATGTGGAAAAATTGGTTTAGTTCTTGCAATGACTAGCATGAAATCTTCCATAGTGATATGGCTATCATTAAATTACAAGATTCTATGTATTTATTGTGTAAATTTCAAGCTACATGAAGATGTGAAATTGTGGAGACATAAAATGCATAGTTCGCACTAACCTATTGGTTTAAGGAATCATTTATTATGATAATTATGAGTTGCAATGGTAGAAATGAGGGCTCATCAATGTTAAAAAATAATGTAGAAATATTTGAAATCTTGTACTTATTGCATGCTTAAATTTTTGTACATGTAATGGAAGATTTGTTACATGTTAATGTGTACATTCTTGAATGAAGGGAGGGAGGCCTTACTACCATCCCTTGTTGTCTCTAAGACTTGATAAATAGTTTTCTCTATGGAAAGGGTTGCTGAGCTAAGAAAAATATTTTTCTACTCTATTAATGAGTTGTTATAGCTCTTTGTAATTTTGTAAAGAATGAACTTGAAAATGCTACTAAATTGATATGATTCCTACGATTGAATGTTTCTTAGGTTTGCACAAAATTTCCTTATGAGTTTGATGATTTTATGGTAATAGAAGTATGCTAGAAATGTTTAAAAAGTTAAAAAAATTATAATCTGTTGAAGTGGTAGTAAACTAATAAATAATAAGTTAAAACTTGAATTGTATTTAGCAGGTTAGGCATGTTGAAGGTGGGGAGTTTGGCATGGAAATCCTAACCTCTGGAAAAACGAACTAGTTCTCCGCACTTGCAGGTCAAGGTGTTGAGGAATTCGAGAGGTGGGGGAGGTTAGGGGGTTGAATTTTCCTAACCCATTACATTGTAGCATTGGGATATTGGCATCAACCCTAAACTATGTCAGAGGTCAAGGGAATTGAGCCCGTTTTTTGTTAAAAAACCATGTCATAGGGAAGGGGCTGACCCTGAACTTCCTAATGATTTGTTCCTACCATGTGGGCATACCATGGTAGTCATATGTGTG
Organism: Pinus tabuliformis; assembly: GCA_031772625.1. Lineage (NCBI taxonomy): Eukaryota > Viridiplantae > Streptophyta > Pinopsida > Pinales > Pinaceae > Pinus > Pinus tabuliformis. Next base: position 353,202,426 of record CM062812.1, read on the forward strand.
GTGACATGTTGGTGCATGGTGGGATCATGCACCTCCACACTTACCATGTGGGCCTCTGTGACGCTACCATGTGGAGTTGATGATGATGTAGTGGGTTTGATTGTGTTCAATATTTAAAAGGCCATAAATTTCGATCTGTAAGTTGGATTGAGGAAAAAATTACATCATTGTAATAGTCTCAATGAGACGAACACAATCTTGTTTAATAGAAATTATGGAAAAGTTGAAAAAGGTCGAAAATTTTAGCTCTTATTCCCATAACTATACTTTAGAAGCCGGGTTAGCAAAGTAATCACCTCCTTATGATATTGGTTGGGTTTGGGGTTAGGAGGGGTGTGTCTAGAATGGGGATAATTTTGATGAAGCCTCACATGGCCTTGAAAAGGTACTTGAGCATTATATATAGACCCACCTCTATCTCAATACTAAAAAATGTTACATGATGATGAGTAAAGGTATTGTTTTATGACACTATATCTCTACTATAGGTATATAGGTTGATATACCAAAAGTTGGGATAATTTTATGAATTCCCACTCCTAAGATGTAAAAGGAGGTATGTAGCATTTTGGGGTAGGAAATTTAATATAGATGTGTTTCTAGGAAAACTAATATTCCTAAAGAATGCTAGCCCTCTAGGTTTGGCAGCTACCCTAGAAACAACAATTTAAAGCAATTCAATGATTTCTTCTATGTGTAATAGATAAGAGAAAGATAATGGAACCAACCTGGAACTTCTGCTTAATCCCTTTCTTGATCTCTCTCCCCTTTGACAAAGCCTACAACTCCTCCCCGTACTTAACATGCTTGGAGAGTACCTGCACAAGTATAGCAACAAAGAATCATCAAAGCATCGTGATCTATTACAACATAAACATTACAGAATCAGATATATAATGAACAAATGATAACATTCACAAATGATAGCATTCATGATTGCACAATCATATGGAAGAAAACTTGAAGAACTTTATTAATAGAAGGGAGAATTATAACCCAGTTGTCTGATCTAGCATCATCCTCCCAGCTTCAATCCTTCTTCATCTCATGAAATAGAAAGATCACTCCAACAATACAATTCTCTTTCCTCAATTACAAACTATCAGCACTTCCTTGCAATTCACAACATTCCAGCCCCTAGATCTCTTAGATGAGGGATCCATTTATAGATGTGTGCAAGGGTGTGAGTCATACGTGGGGTTTGATTAGTGTCATTCCACTTGTTACAATGGGTTCCACAAGAGAAGGGATTGGAAATTTCTTAGATCCCTTATTCATCGTTGGGCGAATTTAGAGAGGCAAGCAGCATAGGAGAAAGTTCTAGAAGATTTCATGAACAATCAACTGACAAATGTCCTGGACATTTGTCCGTCCTCACCCATCGCACCCTATAGAAGGCCTAAACAGTATGCATTGCACCCTGGCAGTGTACCACTCAGTATGCATCACACTTTGCCAGTGGAGCAGTCAGTATGGTTCAATTTAGGCAGTTTTTGGATGGTTTCTCAGATGGAACTTTTGGGGAATGATGTATTTAGATGACTATGTTCCTTTAGGGTATGAAACAACTCTTTTAGGGGTTGATGAGCCCTAATACATCGACATATAAGTTTGGGGTTGATGTGCCCAAATATGTCTATAACAAGATGATCTATAATTTTTTTAGCTAAGATTCCATTTCCATTTTTTTTTCCCTATTAACAAAGGATAATTATTTTATATGGACTACAAGTGTAACAACACTTTTTCATAATTAAAAAAATGTGTAAAATAAATTCCCATCTTGTGAGGACCCAACTCAATTTTTTTGTTTCACATCTCAACTAATGCTTCTAATACAACCATTAGGGTTTTTCTAGGACAATAGGATGAAAATAAACATTATGCCATCCACTATATTATTAGAAATTTGACCCCTACAAAGGTAAATTATATAGTGACAGAAATAGAATTTCTTAATTTTGTTCATGCTATCAACAAAATTAGACATTACATTACTATTTATCAAACTTTTGTGCATACTAACCACCTTACGAGTTGATTTTTAATGAATAAACTAGTTACTATTGCCAAGGTCACTAGGTGGTTTCTATTGCTCCAAGAATTTGATATTACTATTGTATATAAGCCCAAGAAAGATAATGTTGTTTCATATTTTCTTTCTAGATTGACTAATGTTGTTGATAATCTACATGTTGAAGACTCTTTCCCGTATAGGTATCTCCTTGCGGTATCCACGTTTTTATGTTGTTTTGTAGAAATTTCCAATTAGCTTACCCTTCACCTTTATCCTAAGTATAAGAGAAAAAAATTTCGATAAAGCTCCCAGTATTTTTGGTTGTATTGCTACCTCTTCCAAATTGATTTTGATTAGTAGATTAGAAGGTGTGTAAGGGAGAATGTTATTAATGATATTCTCAAGGCTGGTCATGATGAGCCTTATGGAGGACATTTTTTAGATGGGAGAACATGTCATAAGGTGCTTCATATGTGTCATTTTTTTCCTATGGTACTTCAATATGTAAGAAATTATGTGTAGGGATGTGACAGTTTCCAAAGAATGGGCCAACCTACGTAATGAGATGAAATGTTTTTACAACCTCAATTGGTGATGGATCCATTTGAGGGACGGACTTTAGATTTTGTGGGACCAGTTAATCCCCCATCGCAGTAGAGGGATTATATTTTGGTATGTATAGGCTACATTGCCAAGTGGGTGGAGAAAAGAGAACTCACTATGACACTCACTAGAGCAACTTAGAATGCTATTTATACTTTTTATTTGAAGAATTTTTTTCTTGGTATGGAGTGCCAAAGGAGATACTTATGGATGGAGGAGAAAATTTTACTTCTTGGCTGAGACAAAACCTTGTCAGAAAGTATAGGATTCATCACCAAGCCACTTCACCTTACCACCTACATGAAAATGGACAAGTGGAAATTACCACTTAGGAATATTTTGGTAGGCTAGCAAAGAGAGTGGGTTGAGAGGCATCCATAAGTGTTACAGGCTAATAGAAGTACTTGGAAGAAAACTAAAATATTCTATGCCTATGAGTTGGTACTTGGGAAGAGTGTTATATTTCCAATTGAATTTAGATTAACACACTCAGAATTGCTTTGGAGGTGAATTTAGACTTGACTGTAGCTAAGAAACACATACTAGAATATATGAATGAGTTAGATGAGAAGCGCTTGGTTATCGTGAAATGAAAAAATATCATCCAACAACAACGTGCCAAGTGGCATGAAAAATTTCTTAATAAGAAGGGTCTTCAGAAGGGTGATTGGGCCATGTTATATGACTCTAATTTGAATATTTGAAAGGGAATTTGTGCACTAGGTGGTTAGGTTCTTATGAGGTAGATATATACTTTGACAATGGAACTATGAAATGGAAAACCATTTATGGGTCTCAAACATACTTTCATGCCAATACACATCATCTATGGTTGTATCATAAGCCTACTTCTACGGATTTATTTACCAATATTGTCTTAGATGCAAATCCAAACCTTTAATTTGTTGGGGAAATGGAAATCTCTCATAGACTACCAACCACGTATCCTTTTATATTTTATGAAAAAGGAGAGAAAGAAAGAAAAATGAAAGAGAAAATAAAGGAAAATAAATGAAAATAAAAATAAAATTTTTAATGGTGAAAACCCCTAGCGGGTGCTACTGGATGAATATGTTGGCTAAAAACTAGCTTTCTAGTGGCCAACATATCATTTTTTTCTTTTGTAACAATGTTCCTATATCTTCTATTCTCTATCTATAAATGGTTTAATATTTAAATTTGTTCGTGTCGATGACTCAATATTCATCAATTTTTACAAGTTGTTACACTCATCATAGGCCTGCTTCCATTGAAATATTGTTAAATTATGCAACAACTTATAGTGATACAGTTCTATAGATTTTTTTTAATAAAGATTTATACATTTGCAAGCCACTTTTATAGCTTTATACAATTTCATTGATACAACTCACAGACATTTTCATTTGATCACCATCATAAGCTGGCATATGTGTTCTTTTAATTTTCATGGTTGATAACTATAACATTTTTCCAATACAACTAATTTTTATGACGCATAGGTCTTAGCAAATTGGTGCACTCCAATATTGCAGCAATAATGCTACAACTCCTGGGACTCCCTTATTTACTTTTATCAACCCGGTAGTTCGTAACAAACTTGGAAGCGACGGTGCTATATGCACAAGTACTAGCTCTTGCCGCAAGCTGTCACTTGATCAGCTGGCACAAGTCCACTAGGAGATTAAGCCAACTTCTGTGAGCTCTTAGAATAAGCTTTTAACTGTGATGGATGCAAACTAACTCAACCAAAGGATAATCTACTTGCATAAAGAAGTTGAAAGCTAGAAAGGAACGTAAACCCTAACTAACCCTAGTTTTACCGACTAACCCTACTCGTGCAAGGAAAAGGATGAAAGCTACAGAAATGGATGCCATTGACTTCGGGAAAGATAAAATGCATGTGACTAAGCTACTTATGGAGATACATATGAAGAAAATATCTTTTTGTATTTTCGAATAATATTTGTGTAATCACTTTGCAGGTGTTTTGACTATTTTGACTCTGCAGAGGTTTATTGGCGAACGGAAATGGAGTGGACACTTGCAGGAGGTTGGGAAGGTGAGAAGAGGGTCTAAGGGGGTCCCTAGCACCCTTCCAAATAGGTTCACAGTCATCGGATCTCAATAAACCTCTTTCGTGAGCTTCTACAGGAAGTCTGCAGGGGTTCTACAGGATGTTCCGAAAGGGGATTTTGGAGGGTTGATGGTGGAAGAAAGGTGAAGAAGTGGGTATGGAGGTTGGATGATGATGTGGAGGGGTCCAGGACCTGGCGAACGAAGCGGGTGAGTGATAAGGATGGTTGGATTTGTTCAAGGAGGGGTAGAGCAATGTTGCACAAAAATATGGAAATTAGGTCAAAGTGAGGGAATGTAGCAAATGTGAGGCAAGAATCAGAGTTAGAGGATGGAGTAGGCAGTATTGATGGAGTAGGGGTAGGCAAAGAGGTATCACAGGTGGTCTGCAAGTTATTTTCCAAACTATTCAAACAAAGACTCGTAAAACAAAAGACCTGGTTACTTTAACCTAATCTGACCTAAATATCAACAAAGAAAATGAACAGAAGTTTATTGGCAACAAAATCATGTGAAATAGCTATGCAAACTAAGTAATCATGAACCTAATCATGTAACCGCAACTGATGTCAACTTCCACAAATGAGAATCTAACACTAACAATTGCATGACGAAGCAAAGACAATGTTTTTGGTGGTGGCAAGGACGCCTTGGTCCCAGCTCATGGTCCCACGGAGGGAGAGGTGAGATCAGGGGTGCTTGATAGCCTTTTTCTGAAGATATTCTCTGTTATCAACCTATCAAACCAATCTGAACATGAAAAGCATTTTTAATCATCAACAATGACCTAGGTAACCAAGCAAGATTTTAATCTACTTAATAGAAATTATTTGATAAAGACGTCTACAACACATAACAGTACACAAAGGAAGCCTTGGCACTTGGGTTGGGCCCAACCCCAAGAGCTACAGACTCCTAAAAAGAAGCTCAGAACTGGCGCCAAATGAAACTGCTTCCCATTACTCAAAAATAACCATGTCACAAAAGAAGCTGTACAATAGAAGCTACAAAATGAGCTGAGAAACTAGCAACACTATAGTGCAAAATAAAACTATTCAAAAAGTAACCTACGAAGGCTAGAAGCCTTCCTATTTATGCACCACAAGAACCTCCAATAGTCCTCCTTGATTCGAGGGGCTTGGCTGCCCAAACTGCTAGTACTCAATCACTTCATAAAAGCTACTCGACTGCCCTTGGGAATCAACGTTGGTGGGCTGCTGAACTCCGAGCTGATGGTAGAGAACTCAAGGAAGAGGCCATTTAGTGTAGAAGGCACCCTCCCTATGAATCCACAACCTTGTCCCCTTGCATTCAGCTGTCAAATGGCTCATAAATGCTTTACCTTGGTCCAAAAGCTGTCCAAAAATCTGCAATAAACACATATTAGTCTTCGTGGTGAAGTGACTATCCTCATTCGCGCAATCAACATAAATATACTCAAAAGCATGCATAAACTATGAAAAATGGTGGATTAATGGAGAAAAATAAGCAGAATGAGCCCAATAAGTTACCCATTTTTGGGGCTCATCATCACCCCCCTGCTAAATGGGTTGCTCATCCTCTGAGCAACTAGTCCAGCTCATCATCCTTGATTGCTTTGACTGCCCCCCTCACATCCCAGGCCTCTGAGGTAATGTCTTCTTCACAGTCATGGAATCCTGCTTTTCTTTCCACTTCCTCCCACTGCCTGTGTTCCTCTTCTTCTTTGACTCCTTCCAGCAGTCCTAAAAGCAAGGGAGGACTGAACTTTAGGCCGATCCAGTTGGCCTGGAGATTCTGCATTGACTGTTTGTAGAGGGGTACTCTTGCCAAGGCCTCCCTCATCCTTGTTGGGGAGTGGTATTCTCTCATTTTCAGGTTGTGGGACAGTGTGTTCCACCTCCTTGTGCAAGCATGAACGCAGTTATCCCCCAACAGTCTTTCCATGTCCTCGAAGTGAGCGATGGCTTGAGCTTGTCGTTCAATGTAATCTGGTAGGGCCTGAGAGTTGTTGGCCAAGTGTTGGTGGGCATTTATCAATGCTGAGGGATCCTCCGGCTCTACTCTGATCATTAGTGGCTCACTGAGTTCCCTGTTCACAATATTTCGAACCTCTGCTGCCCTTTTTTCCTCATGATTCAACCAAGAGGCCATGACCATAAGTTGCACATCTCCTACCACAGCGTTGGGATCCCATGAATTCATGTTTGGAAGGGCCAAGTTGTGTAAATAAAACTCTGATAATTTGGCCTTGTCCTCTGATGAGCTACTGTCACATAAAGCCATGAATTGATGGTAGCTTTGAAATCGAGTAGTGACCCTTTGGTCCAAGGTGTTAATCTGGAACTGCAACCATTGATCTTTAAGGTACAAAGTGTATGACTTGGCAGGATACCTACACTGTATGGCCTCTATTGCCTAGCTGGCCATGCAAGCCAGTTGGGCTTCCTTCTCATGTACCTGTTGCCTTAGAGACTGTATCTCCTCTGCTGCCTACAACTCCTTCTCCTGTAGTTGTTTTGTTAGTGCCTCGATCTCAGCCTGCAACCCATCCTTTCTTTGTTGTTCATCCAAGGTTTCTTTGTCTATTGGAGGCTTTCCCTGTTGCTGCTGTTCTCCCAAGATGTGGGGCCTGTCTTCCTTGTAGTGTCCCTGTGGCCTCAGTTGCTGTTTTAGTAGCTCATTCTCTTCCTATAGCTTGGCATGCCGATGCTTTCCACATGCCTTAACATAGCCAACTCTTTTCTTCATTTCTTGAGTTGTCCTTCCAGGGGACCTATCTCTGCCACACCTTTGGACTTGGCGATCCTCATCCAAGTGTGAGTTCTCACTCTCTCTTCCTCCAGTGCCAAGAAAAGTGGCACCGTGAACTTTTGGGGAATTATCTTCCCAGCTTCTAACATGTTATAGTAGGAACCCAAGCTAGGCTGAGGGCTTGGTTCCAATATCTTCTTAGCCTTTTCTTCTTCCTGTAATGGTTAGCTGCCTTCTCCTCCATTTTCTATAGCTTAGCCAGAGTTTCCTGTAAAACAATCTCAGCTTCCTGTAGAGCTGTCTTTGAGTCCATCATTTCAATCCTTTCTCTCCAGGTGGATGTTTTCGGGCTCCCTCATTCATAGGTGATAGATATCTTTGGGGGAGACTCCTCCTTTTGTTTAGTTGTGGCGTCCTCAATGATGATTGGCTCTTTTGACTGTGGTTGGAGTCTGCCCACTTTTACCCGTGTGCACCTTCTTGCTTTAAAGTACATGGATGTTTCCCTTTTTTGCTTCCCTTTTTGTTTTGGAGATGTGCTTAGGGTAG